>CM076574.1:862428788-862788420 GCA_034641835.2 Pinus albicaulis
TCCATGAAATAATGGAATGATGAAAATTTTATAGTATGGGACTCCTACTATGCAAATGCAAAAGAGTAAATTTGATCACTGATGGCAGTATGAAAAAACTGACACTAACACTAAGCACATACCGTGCACCACACTTCATCAGTTTACAAACCTCAATTGATAATTTATGTAAGGAATTTAAGACATTAAATTGACTAAACAGTTTTGAGAGGAGTTCTTATGGAACTAGTGTCACTTTCTCTTGTATACCATTCTTTGTTTGCGCCTTAGGTGGGTTTTCCTAGGGCGGTCCACCCTATATATATGTTTTGTTCTATGATTAGGGGATGCCTTTTCTCTGCTTCTATTTTGAGGGATTCACATATCCAAAGTTTGGGTTCTTTTTAAATTTATGTTCAATTTTGACAGCACAACGGTATGTTGCACCAAGTGAGGAGATGTCTAGGAGCTCCATTTTTGTTTGGATGTATCTATGCAAACATCCACAATACTTGAGCACCAAATGTCTCTTAGTGTCTTTGATACCCAGTTTGGTGTGTAAGGTATGAAATAAAATGGTGACTTCTAGCACTATGTGGTCCCTCTCTTGTTGTAGTGTGGTCCATCTCATGTATTGGTCTTCACTGCTTCCAACAGGGTAATATTGTTCTTTAATATCATCCCTAAAAATTCCCCAAGTGGGTGAAAACGAAAACGGTGTAGATTCCTTCGTGGAATTTTATTCATATATAAGTTTCCCACCAATCCATGACATGGGGGGGTATCCTTAAGGATTAAAAAGGTAATATTTTCTCTATCAAAAAAATTGTGGACCAAAAAATACCCTTTCAGCATATTTAACCATTTGTCTAGACAATCCACATCTATCCAACCTTAAAATATAGGAATATCAAAATTAACTTGTACCTTGAAAGGGGTAGCACCTCTAAAGTGGCCACTTGATGAATATGGGTCACCTACTACAATTTGTTGAAGAATATGGAAAAAAATATCCATCGTCTTGTTTCTTTTTTGCTTAAGGGCCGATGTTATAAAACCAGCTCCAAAAATAGAAGAAAAGAGAGATCAACGCCTTAGAAATAATTCACTTAAAGGGGGAAACCTACTTTACATTACATAAATGAAAAATTCTTGGATGATACAAATGATAAAACCTCTTTTCTATATATAGGAGTCCATGGGGTCACAATATTATCCGAGCTGACCTAACAATAATAATGTAAGGGCATAATAATAACAATATGGGGGTTACGGGGGTACAAAAATAACAATAATGGGGATACACTAAAAATAATAAGGGATTACACTAGTAATATAGGGACCTAACATTCCCATCTCCTTCAAAAAAGTGTTGTCCTTAACACTTGAGTAGCTCTGGATGCCTCTGTATAAAATTCTCATCCTCCCATGTAGAATATTCAGTGGGTAAGTTCTTCCACTTCATGAGATACTCTAAAATTAATCAATTCCATAGATATCGAGTTCTTGTTTCTGTGACTGCTTCAGGTTCCAATATGATTTTTCCTTCCTCATCAAGTTCTAGAAATATTGTTTGAACCGGAATTTTGTCACCTATAACCTTATTTAAGCATGAAACATGGAAAACTGGATGCGCTCAAGAAGAAGCGGGAAGCTCCAATTTGTATGCCATAGTACCAATCTTCTGCAACACATTGTAAGGACCATAGTACTTTGGAGATAATTTATTATCCTTCTTAGCTTTCTTGAGGGAAATTTGTTTGTATGGTTGTAGCCGTAAAAATACCTTGTCTCCTACATCAAAACTTCTCTTGCTGCGATGTTGATCTACCTGTTGTTTCATTCAATTTTGTGCCAAATTTAGGTTATCCTTTAAGAGTTGGAGAACTTCTTGTTGATGCTCGATGTGATATTCCACTTCTTGAATATTATAATTTTCTCTTAAATATGATTTGATGGATGGTGGATGATATCCATAAAGTGCCATAAATGGGGTAATTTTTGTTGCAGTATGGAAGGAAGTGTTATACCTCCATTTAGCCAGAGGTAACCACTTGACCCATTGTGTTTCTTTATCAGATACAAAACAATGAAGATATCCCTCCAAACATTTTTTATCTCAGTTTTCCCATCAGATTGAGGATGATCAGATGAGCTATGAGCTAGTTGAGTACCTAAACAAGAAAATAATTCCGTCCAAAAATTTCTAGTAAAAATGGGATCTCTGTTGCTTACAATAATCTTTGGGTTTCCATGTATCTTTTGAAATGTTTCCATCAATGCAATAGCAACTGTACTTGTTTTAAATGGATGACATAATGCAAAAAAGTGTGCATACTTGGTAAGTCTATCAACTACCACCATGATGACACTCTTTCCATCAGACTTAGGTAAACTTGTGATAATATCCATTGAAATCTCCTCCCAATGTTGACTTGGAATCGATAAAGGTTGTAGAAGAATCAGGGTCTTAATTGTCTCAAATTTATTTTTCTGGCAAACCAAACATTCTGCCACAAACTTTTGAATATCAGATTTAAGGCCATCCAAAAAAAATTATTTCTTCACCCTGTGGTAAGTTTATAAAATCCTGAGTGTCCTCCTAAGGGAGAAGCATGCAATTCCAAAATAATATTTTGTTTTAATTGGGAATTCTTACAAGATATAATTTATCTTTGTACCATAAGGAATCATTTTTCCAACTAAATGTATCAAATGTACTAGGATCTTGCTACAAATTTTGAGTGAGTGTCCACACTTCTTTTTCCTTTGTCCATTCATCCCTTGCTTCGATTATCCAATCTAGTTGGATAATATAAATGGCACAAAGAAATGCTTCTACCTCTTCATCCTTTCTTGAGAGTGCATCTACAACAACATTTAGCTTCCCTTTTTTCTAGATTATTTCAAAGTCATAACCCAACATCTTTGTGACCCATTTTTTTACTCTTCTGAAGATAGTATTTGTTCCAAAAAGTATTTAAGACTATCATGAGTAGTTTTTACCTTGAAGTGTCTTTCCATTAGGTAAGGTCTCCATTTCTTTAGTGATGAAGTATTTTCAACATTTACTTCTCATAAATAGCTTTCTGTAAATACTTTCCTTTGATTGGACGACTTTCAAAAGAAATGGGTCTTCCTTCTTGCATTAAAACGGCACCAGTTCCATTTCCTGAGGCATCACATTCCACAATAAAGGTTTTTTTGAAGTCTAGCGTAGCTAAGACCAGTGCTAGGCACATTTCCTCTTTAAGATGTTCAAAGGCATTAATTGCTTCAGGATTCCATGAAAATGAATCTTTCTTCAACTTCTTTATAATTCATCTTAAGAATTAAATCCATTAAGGAATCATATATTTTCTTTGGCCTAACATAACAAAGACCATTTCTTACTAAGGGGTGAGGATTGATCCAAGTGGATCTCTGATCCAAATTTATGAAGGGAGCGAAATGACATATAAGGTAACCAAAATAGAAAGATACAGTGAAACTTGACTTATATTAATAAATGGAAAGTGTTAAAATTGTATAAATTCATAATGAAACAAACTATCACGAATGGTGTTGGCTCATCTCTGACAATAGATGTGACGGATACGTGCCTTCCCAAAATATATTAAAATGAGACTCTGAGGCCTTTTTATCATAAAGAAGTAATGATAAAACCATAAACATCTAAAAACCTAACCCTAGGAAATGAAGCACCAAAGGTCTTATGGGCCATGATAGGGTAAGTTGGAACATCAACTTCCTCGAGTCGTAACCTTGGAATATGATCTCTATTTTTAATGCCCAATCTCCCATTTGAAAAGTATAACGGAGAAGTGTTGTCTTTTCCAATAAAATATGTTTTGGGCCTCAAAGCATATCCAAAATTTTATGACCCAAAAAACTATCAAAAAAATACAAAAATATAAAATTGTGTCATGAGCTAATGGAATAGATGGGTGGTCACCGATATCCACCTGGATCATTCATCCCCCCTTAGGAAGCAATGGTATCCATTTCATTGAGTGACTCCATTATATGGAGAAATTTTTTTTAAACTTGGCCCCTAGTGAGACACTTTCCTTGGTTCATGAGTTTGCTGGCTTTGACAACCCGATACGGTTGGATCCTTTGTTGGTGAGTGCTATTAAAATGAGTGAAGATGAATTGATCAATTTTTTATTGTTTAATGTAATTTGTGTTGATATCTCTTATTTTCAATTTCTCTGTGATTTGTGATGTGTCCAACAATGGTGGAAAAAATGGTCGAAGGAGGTCCACATTCCACAATAGATGTAGGCTAAGGGGATGATAATTAGCTCAAAAGTGGTTTCCCCCATAGCCATTTTGATGGTGTAATGTATATGTATAAGTGGTAAAATATTGTGATGGTTCCATTCAAGGCATTCCTTCTGTAAATGCAACCAAACCTTGTCTCCCACTTGAAACTTATGTGGCAACCATTTTTTATCATAGCATTGTTTGTACTTAGTATTATATTTCTACAATATGTCATGGAAATGCTAGAAAATGTGTTTAAATATTTCAATAAAATTGATAGCTTTATCGACTCCAAATTGAACATGTGCATATTTTTCATGTGTAGTTGCAAGGGGTATTGCCACCTCAATGGGACCCAATGGTTGAAATCTCAAGCCCACCTGAAAGGGGTTATGTCCAGTTGAGCTAATGAGAGCTTTGGTGTAGATGTGTTTAACATAGGGAAGACTCTCATCCCATGTGTGTGAATTCTTGGAGTTGTACATTCACAAAATTTTAAAAATCATCTTGTTAATGACCTTTTCCTTTCCATCAGTCTGGTAGTGCAAGGCAGTTGATTTGGTGAGCTTGGTGTCCAACAATGACTAGAGGATCAACCAGAATGCACTTAGGAACCAGGACTCTTGATTTTCTCTATCATAGCAAATCAAGAGTTAAATAGTCAAATTAAAATTCTATAAGTCGGTTAAGATTAGACACCTGTAGTAGAATTAGTTCATAAACAGTTATCTTTTTTTTTATAAATACCAGTTGTACAGAACCAAGAAGAATTAAGTTTTAAGTTAAGCTTTTGCTAAAACGTTGTGTATTGTTTTAAGACTTCGTTATGTTATAATACAAGGATCTTGTTCATGCCAATGATTGCTTAAGTACGTATTTAACTAGTTAGGATTTCAACAGAATCTGTTGCAGAGGGCCCCTACACAGGAGTAGGTTTTTCATTCATTGTTTTAGTTTAATTTTCTTACTCTGTTTTTGTCAATTCTATTTTCTGAAGTAGATTAATGTTACATTTCAGTTTTGATCATTAGCATAAAATTAAATCATAACTGTGTAATCATTATTCTTCTAAAACATTTCGTGAGGATAGATCTTTCTATTTTCAAATTGAACTAAGTTTGAAGCAATAAGAATTCACAGTTATCTAGTTTCCTTTACTGTTTTGTCATTTGCTTTCTTAGATTAGAACTATCAATTAATCGTATCAATGGATGTTCTTAAAGGTCATTTCAAGATGATGATTCTAAACTAAATTATTGAATGTCTAATTCATACAGTTATTGAGTCTTTTCTCTGCACATTTTACTTGCTTTCTAGGAACTTAGAAACTAAGGTATAATTGATTTCTTACACAGCATCTCAAGAGGATAATACTTCATATTTAATGTTGGAGTAAATCAAACATACATTAGTTGTTTACAATTAGTTAAGCTTTAACTTTGCATGTTTTTTACATTTCCTTTTAGATCCTCATTTAATTGCATCACTGATGTTCCTAAAGGTCAATCCAAGAAGTTGATTTTATCATATTTCTAGACTGAATGATTGAATATTTAATTCATGCAATTACTGAGTTTTCCTTTGCATTCTTTACTTGATTTTTTCTAGATCATTAGGTATAGTTGGTTACTTAAAATCATCTCAAGAAGGTGACACTTCATATTGAATGTTGGAGTAACTAAATATACATTAGTTGTTTTCCTTTGCACACTTTACTTGCTTTTCTAGAACATTAGAAGATAAAGGTGTAGTTAGTTGCTTACACATCATCTCAAGAAGATGACACTTCATATTGAATTCTGGAGTAACTAAATACACATTAGAAGTTATTTTTTTATGCTTTCACTTAGAATAGCACTGCAATTTTAATCTCATATATAAGATTCATCCATGGAATAGAACTAATGTTAAGGTAGAAATCATTAATATAGATACTTTGTTTATCAAATTATATTCTAACTAGCCAACAATCTTTGATTTATTTTTGTGTAAATTATTTTAACTTAGGAACACTTCCTTTTCTTCCTTCTTAAAATTCATTAGATTCATTCAATTCCTTTCATATTTTTTAGATTAACATTCTTAAACATCAAGAAAAAAACCCCCAAAATAGTATAAAAATACATACAAAGAAGTAAGAAGAAGGTTAACTAAGCACATACCGTGCACCACACTTCATCAGTTTACAAACCTCAATTGATAATTTATGTAAGGAATTTAAGACATTAAATTGACTAAACAATTTTTAAAGGAGTTCTTATGGAACTAGTGTCACTTTCTCTTGTATACCATTCTTTGTTTGCGCCTTAGGTGGGTTGTCCTAGGGCGGTCCACCCTATATATATCCTTTGTTCTATTATTATGGGATGCCCTTTCTCTGCTTCTATTGTGAGGGATTCACATATCCAAAGTTTGGGTTCTTTTTAAATTTGTGTTCAATTTTGACAGCACAACGGTATGTTCCACCAAGTGAGGAGATGTCTAGGAACTCCATTTTTGTTTGGATATATCTATGCAAACATCCACAATACTTGAGCACCAAATGTCTCTTAGTGTCTTTGATACCCAATTTGGTGTGTAATATATGAAAGACAATTGTGACCTCTAGCACTATGTGGTCCCTCTCTTGTTGTAGTGTGGTCCTTCTCATGTATTGGTCTTCACTGCTTCCAACAGGGTAATATTTGTTGAACCCTTGGCTAAACTGAGAGGGGGGGGGTGAATCAGTTTAATGCAGTCATGGTCTTGTAAAAATTTATTTTACAATTATTTACATCTTCATTTCGTGATCAACTTACTATACAATGGAACACCAATCTTAATAAGTGAGCAGCAGGTATTAAGCAGATTAAATACAGAATTTCAACACATAATCATCATGCATATAGACAACAGATATAAGTGGAAACCCATAAGGGAGAAAACCACATATTATTATTTTTGTGATGCAAAGGCAAGCTCCAACTCCCTCTCACCACTGATTTTCTATAGGCTTTAACCTATAGGAGGCTACTACCTCAATTATGCAAGCTACAACTTGCAAGGAACATCAACTCCCATCTATTTTCTGCAGGCTACAACCTATAGGAGGCACCTACCTCAGCCAACTACAACTGGACATCTATCAAGCTACAACTTCATATGGAAGCACCAACTTCCTCACACTTCTATGAAATCACTTGCTAATTTACCCAGATATCAGCTCTATTAAATTCCATCTTCACTGTTGTCCTCCACCCACTAGTACATTTGGCGGAAATTCTGACACTTTTGTCGTAATGTCGGAAATTTCCCCAATTTCTATCAATTTTTCAAATCCCGCCACAAACCATCGCTATACCGACGTTTAGGGATATTGTCCTTTTTCAAAATTTATGTTTGTCGTCGGAATTGCGATGTTTTAAACACTTCATTGGTCTTACGACGTTTATGGGACGAAACGTCGGAATTGCGATATTGCCTACACATTCGTCGGTCTTGCAACACTTGGGAGAAACCGTCGAAAAAGCGACGTTTCTCATATAGACGTCGGTCTTGCGATGTTGTGAATCCAAACGTCGCAAGACCGACGTCTATATGAGAAATGTCGCTTTTCCGACGGTTTCTCCCAAGCGTCACAAGACCGTTGTTTAAACAACACAACATTTTAATATGAAAATCATTGTATTATTTAAAATTTTATTAATAGAAATACGATTTATTTGGATATAATAAATATTGCATCATTGGATAAAATTTGTTTGGTTGGACAACAAACTTGGACATGAAAAAAAATTACATGCGTGGACATGTAAAGTATTACTTTATTAACAATTGTTCAACATTTGAATATGAAAACATTATATTATTTAACATTTTGTTTATATAAATATGATTTATTTGGATATAATGAGTACTACATTATTGGATAATGTTTTTTTTTGTTGGAAAACATGCTTATACATCAAAAAATTTACATTACACTTATACATGAAAACTTGCACATTTTGGTATATTATTCCAAAGGCTAGGACATGCTAATTGGGATCTTTTAAATCCTTGATTACAACTTGGTGAGATGAAAACTCTACTATTCTACCTTTACTTGAATGAGTGATTTGATATTTTAATTGAAGGTTGCAACAAAGACTTGGAACACATAATACATTATTTAAATGTATGTTATATTCCTTAGTGTTTATAGACCCTACATCACCAACAACAGAAGAAAAAAAAAATGGTGTTACAATAGTTACAAGCAATAAAATTGCATTTATGCTTAACCATATAATAATATGCTCTAGAATAAATAAGCCACTCATTGGAATAATAAGTAGAGGATGCATTGAAATAGAAACCAAAATCAAAAGTGTATTTCCAAAAGAGCTAAGCCTCGATGAAATATTTTGTGGAAACAAAAAACATGATAAGCATATCTCAGCATAGGTTTGACCTTTTGACATTTGGTGTGTAAGATGAGCGTGAGAACCAACTATACAAGTCAAACATAAGTTATTAAAATACTCCATGGTTAGGGAATAATAAACAACCAAATTCACCATCCTTTCAAAAGTATTACATCTATATGAATACATTGTCCAAGGGACCTCACAAGTATATGAGAAAAAATATACTAGCATACCCTCAAAATAGAAAGTGAATGCAAAAGTGAATTAGGGTTGTTATGTTGTTCAAAGATCAATGGATATTTATAAAAAGAAAATGAATAATTCAAAAGGTATTCATGCAAGGGTAAGTATGAGTGGACATATGATGGAAGGATGTGATGTCAAAGGTCATGAAATATCTATTCCTCACTAAATTTACTTCAATTGTTGTTCCTAATATCCCCAGCGCTATGGGAATATAAGGAATGAAGGATTGTTGTTATGTATCAGGTAATTTTTGTTACAATTAAATTAAAGGTAGTGAATCATTGTTTTATATGAGATCCATAGTCCAAAGTGTACAATAGGGTCATTGTGATAGCCCAGACGAATTTCATCTTATTTTAAATATTATCTCTATTTTGTAAAATTAAAATCACCGATAAATTAGGAAACATATTCCATATTTTGGGGAATGAGATTTGATTAAGGGGGCATGGTTGATATTAATGTCAGATTGTGCACTTTAATGAACTGGATGCATAATAAATTCGACTAGAAAAGGAATGGTTGGGAACCATACTAATATATGTATAGAGAGAATCAAAACTAAATGAACTCTAGTTGTGTTGACAGCCCGGGTGCCGTATGCACATTCGAGCGGCCCGTTTGCCGTTTTCTCCCTTGTGGCATCATTCAGTCGGGTGCGTTGTGTTGCACCGTGTGAGGGCACCCAACCAGGTGCGTTCAGGTCGGACCGTTTCAATAGAGGGCGCCTGTATCATTTTTTCTAAGTTGTGACCGCACGGGTGCTTTGTGCACATTCGGGCTGCCCGTTTTCCATTTTCTCCCTTGTGGCATCATTCGGTCAGGCACGCAGTGTCGCGCTGTGTGAGGTCGCCTGACTAGGTGCATTCGAGTCAAGTCGGGCCATTTTGTTCGAGGGCGCCCGTATCAGTTTTCCTAAGTTGTGACCGCCCAGGTGCCTTGTGCACATTCGGGCGGCCCGTTTGTCGTTTGCTCCCTTGTGGCATTGTTTATTCAGACGCGTCATGTCGCGCCGTGTGAGGTCACCCGACCAGGTGCGTTCGGGTCACGTCGGGCCATTTCGTTCGAGGGCGCCCGTATAAATTTTCCTAAGTTGTGACCACCCGAGTGCCTTCTGCACGTTCGGGTGGCCCATTTTCCATTTTCTCCCTTGTGGCATCATTCGGTCAGGCACGCCGTGTCACGCCATGTGAGGGCGCCCGACCGGGCGCATTCAGGTTGGGCTGATTTGTTCAAGGGCGCCCGTATCAGTTTTGCTAAGTTGTGACCGCTCGGGTGCCTTGTGCACATTCAGATGGCTCGTTTGTCGTTTTCTCCCTTGTGGCATCGTTCCGTCGGGCTCGCTGTGTCGCGCCATGTGAGGTCGCCCGACCGAGCGCGTTTGGGTCAGGTCAGGCTGTTTCGTTCGAGGGCGCCTGTATCAGTTTTGCTAAGTTGTGACTGCCTGGGTGCCTTGTGCATGTTCGGGCGGCCCGTTTTCTGTTTTCTCCCTTGTGACATCGTTCGGTCAGGCGCGCCGTGTCGTGCCGTATGAGGTCGCCCGACCGGGCGCATTCGAGTTGGGTCGGGTTGTTTCGTTTGAGGGCACCCATATCCGTTTTGCTAAGTTGTGACCGCCCGGTTGCCTTGTGCATGTTCGGGTGGCCCGTTTTCCATTTTCTCCCTTGTGGCATCATTCATTCGAGCGCACTGTGTCGCGCCGTGTGAGGTTGCTCAGCCGGGTGCGGTCGGGTCAGGCCGTTTTGTTCGAGGGCGCCCGTATTAGTTTTGCTAAGTTGTGACCACCTGGGTTCCTTGTGCACGTTCAGGCGGCCAGTTTTCCATTTGCTCCCTTGTGGCATCGTTCGATCAGGCGTGCGGTGTCGCGTCGTGTGAGGTCGCCCAACCGGGCGCATTCGGGTCGAGTCGGTTCATTTTGTTCGAGGGTGGCCATATCAGTTTTGCTAAGTTGTGACCACCTAGGTGCGTTGCACATGTTCGGGTGGCTCGTTTTTAGTTTGCTACCTTGTGGCATCGTTCGGTTGGGCGCGCCGTGTGAGGGCACCTGACCGGGTGCGTTTGGGTCGGGTCATTTCATTCGAGGGTGCCTATATCAATTTTTCTAAGTTGTAACTGCCCAGGTGCCTTGTACACATTCGGGTGGCCCATTTTCCATTTTCTCCCTTGTGGCATCATTTGGTCGGGCGCATCGTGTGAGGTCGCCCGACCTAGCACGTTCGGGTCGAGTCGGGTCGTTTCATTCGAGGGTGCCCGTATTAGTTTTGCTAACTTGTGACCGTCTGGGTGCCAGCTTGTGCACGTTCGGGCAACCTGTTTTTCATTTTCTCCCTTGTGGCATCGTTTGGTTGGGCGCGCCATGTCGCGCCGTGTGAGGTCGCCCAACCGGGCGCGTTTGGGTCGGGTCGAGTCGTTTCGTTCGAGGGCACCCGTATCATTTTTTCTAAGTTGTGACTACCTGGGTGCCTTGTGCACATTCGGGTGGCCCATTTTCTGTTTTCTCCCTTGTGGCATCGTTCGGTCAGGCGCGTTGTGTCACACAGTGTGAGGGCGCCCGACCGGTCGCATTCGGGTCGGGCCGATTCGTTCGAGGGCGCTCGTATCAGTTTTTCTAAGTTGTGACCGCCCGGGTGCCTTGTGCACGTTCGGGTGGCCCGTTTGCCATTTTATCCCTTGTGGCATCCTTTGGTCGGGCGCGCCGTGTGGTGCCATGTGAGGTCGCCCGACCGAGCACGTTCGGGTCGGGTCTGGTCATTTCGTTTGAGGGCGTCGTATCAGTTTTGCTAAGTTGTGACCGCCCGGGCGTCAACTTGGGCACGTTTGGATAGCCTGTTTGCCATTTTCTCCCTTGTGCCATCATTCGGTCAGGCGCACCGTGTCGTGCAATGTGAGGTCACCCGACCAGGCGCGTTTGGGTCGGGTCGGACCGTTTCGTTCGAGGGTGCCCATATCATTTTTGCTAATTTGTGACTGTCCGGGTGCCTTGTGCACATTCGGGTGACCCGTTTTCCATTTGTTGCCTTGTGGCATCGTTCGGTCAGGTGCGTCGTGTCGTGCCGTGTGAGGGCGCCCGACCGGGCGCATTCGAGTCGGTTCGATTCGTTCGAGGGCGCCCGTATCATTTTTGCTAAGTTTTGACTGCCCGGGTGCCTTGTGCACATTCGGGCAGCCCGTTTGTCATTTTATCCCTTGTGGCATCGTTCGGTCGGGAGTGCCGTGTCGCGCCGTGCGAGGTCGCCCGACCGGGCACGTTAGGGTCGGGTCAGGTCGTTTCGTTCGAGGGCACCCGTATCAGTTTTGCAAAGTTATGACCGCCCTGGTGCCTTGTGCACATTCGAGCAGCCCGTTTTCCATTTTATCCCTTGTGGCATCATTCGGTCGGGCGCGCCATGTCGCGCTGTGTGTAGGTCGCCCAACTGGGCGCGTTCGGGTCGGGTCGGGCTGTTTCGTTCAAGGGCGCCCATATAATTTTTGCTAAGTTGTGACCGCCCGGGTGCCTTGTGCACGTTTGGGTGGCCCGTTTGCCGTTTTCTCCCTTGTGGCATCATTCGGTCGGGTGCATCATGTCGCACCATGTGAGGTCGCCCGACCAGGCGTGTTCGGGTCGGGTCGGGCCATTTCGTTCGAGGACACCCGTATCAGTTTTGCTAAGTTATGACTGTCGAGGTGCCTTGTGCACGTTCGGGTGGCCCGTTTGCCGATTTCTTCTTTGTGGCATTGTTCGGTCGAGTGCGTCATATCGCACCATGTGAGGAAGCCCGACTGGGCACGTTCGGGTCAAACCGATTCGTCGAGGGTGCCTGTATCAGTTTTGTTAATTTATGACCGCCCGGGTGCCTTGTGCACGTTTAGGCAGCCCATTTTCCATTTTCTCCCTTGCGGCATTGTTCGGTCGGCCACGCCGTGTCGCGTCATGTGAGGTCGCCCGACTGGGCGTGTTCGAGTCGGGTCGGGTCATTTCGTTCAAGGGCACCCATATCATTTTTGCTAAGTTGTGACTGCTCGAGTGCCTTGTGCACATTCGGGTAGCTTGATTGCCATTTTCTCCCTTTTGGCATCGTTCGGTCGGGCGCCAGTGATGCCAGCCAACTTCTTTTGAAAGCCTTCCTAGCAGACAATACTTGTGACCTGGCTGAAGCCTCAACACTTTCAGAGCATCTGGAATGACCTCTCTCTTCCCCAATCTCTCTCTATCTCTCTCTCTCTCTCTCTCTCTCTCTCTCTGTCTATCTCTCTCTACCCTCCAATCCTCTCATAGCTATATCCCTCCCTCTATCCTTCTTTTTGCCCCCCTTCCATCTTTGTGTCACTATCTCCCTCTCTTAACCTTCTCTACCTCTCTCACTCCTCTCCCTCTCTCTCTCTCAGCTGATCCATTCCTTCTCTCCCCTCTCCTTTAGTTTATCTCCATCTCTCCCTTGTGACTCCCCTTGTCTCGCCACCTCTATCAATCTATGTCTTTATAATTATTCCTTCTCATATATATATATAGAGTTAATATATATCATGACATATTGGGACCTACGATTCGGTTAATTTTGCCTTGTTGGCAAGGTTAAAATGGTTAATCTTCGATAGGAAAAATGTAGATCAAATATTTCATTAAAAAGAGGGAACCATACCCTATATTCTTCCAGGCTATGCCTATCAGTCGCTTGGCCTCTTCTTGCTCTCACATGAATGTAGTCTTGCTTGACTGGTACAGAAGAAGGTTTCACATTAACAACTATTTGTTTGGGACAACTTTTAGTTGTTTCAACACTGCTACATTCTAATTCAAGCTTATCCTTTAAACCATCTTAGTATTTTGTACTCTCTTCAACTTTGTAGTGCTTTCCATTCCTCTCAGTCACATATGTTTCCTTGGTTTGTTAAGGGACAAGGTTGACAACATTAGGATGTTTTTGCAATAAACAAGGGTATTTCCAGGACACAGTGATCAGGTGGAGCAAGAGTATAAGAGCCAAATTTCTCATGATTGTGGGACACTCGAACTTAAGATTTTCTGGAGTAGTCATGAGGTGTAGTCTGGTTATTAAGACTTCATCAGATGGCCATTCTCCAGACTTAAATTGTGTGACAACACTGTGGCTGAGTTTGAAATTGGAGATTGAACATACATTTGGTTTGATTGCAATAGACATTTTCATCAATAAATGTAAAGCAATGGCTAACAAATACTATAAATTAATAAATAAAGAAGACATGGCAACAAGCAACAATACTTACAAAATTGTTACATTGAGATGCAAAGAATAAGCAACTAATTTAACCCCTAACCCATTTAACCCCTAAACCATAAACCTCTAAACCCTTAACCCCTAACCCCTAAACCCTTAACCCCTAACCCATTTAACCCCCTAAACCCTAAACCTATAAATCCTTAACCCCTAACCCCTTAAACCCTAAACCATTAAACCCTTAACCCTAACCCCTTAAACCTTAATTCCTGACCCCTAACCCATCTAACCCCCTAAAACCTAACCCCATTAGCCCCTAACTTCTAACCCCTAAAATCCTTAACTACTAAATCTCCTAAGCCCTTAAACCCCTAACCCATTTAACCCCCTAAACCCTAAACCTATAACCCTTTAACCCCTAACCCATTAAACCCTAATTCCAAACCCCTAACCCATTTAACACCCTAAGCCATAAACCTCTAAACCCCTAACCCATTTAACCCCTAAACCCTAAACCTCTAAACCCTTAACCACTAACCCTTAAACCCTTAACCCCTAACGCATTTAACCCCCTAAACCCTCAACCTCTAAACCCTTAACCCCTAACCCTTTAAACCCTATTTCTCAACCGACCTAACCCATTTAACCCCCTATATACATAATACATAAATTATAAAGAAAAAATATATATATATAAAAGAGATTAAAACTCCAAATATTTAAAATACAACATAATTTAATAGTGTAAAGTTTAAAACTCCTTTTAATAAAGCATGATGATTTAGTAGGGTATAAGGATTACTATATGCAAAAATCAGTCCATTATTTACTCATATAACTTTAATTGCTTCTCAAAAAGATATGTTTTATTTTTTTTATTGTAAATATTTTTAAACAATAAAAATAAGCAAACATTTAATTATTTAGAAATTATTTTAATTATTTAAAATGATTATAATTATTAAAAAATATTTATTTTTAAATTAATTTGAGTGGCCTTAAAAAAAAACACACGTGTTTCATTTCAAAATGTCAAAAATTTTCAAATATCAAAAGTTTTAATTTCCCTCGTTCATTTCCCTCCGGTTGCATGGTTTGTCCAGGGAAGGAGGAAGGATCTGATCCAAATCTGAGTTGGGTCGATAGCAAAAATGCTAAAGATCCCTCACATTCAAGGGGGCCAATGTGGAAACCAGATTGGCTCCAAGTTTTGGGAAGTGGTTTGTGAAGAACACGGGATGGATCCTACTGAGAGATATCAGGGCACTTCAGATCTACAGCTTGAAAGGGTTATGGACAGGTCTTCAGACCTGATAACTTCATTTTTGGCCAATCTGGGGCTGGAAACAACTGGGCCAAGGGGAATTACATGGAAGGAGCCAAGCTCATTGATTCTGTGCTTGATGTCGTTAGGAAGGAGACTGAGAATTGTGATTGCCTGCAAGGTATGTGTCTTTTTCAGATTTGAATCCTTGACCTTGTGTTTTTGAAATGTAGGATTTCATTTGCTAAAATGATGTGGGTTTTTGTTGTATACAGGGTTTTTGTTGTGTGGGTTTTTTTTGTGTACAGGGTTTTTGTTGTGTGGGTTTTTTATTACCTAGATTTCGTATTTTTATCACCAATTAGATTTTCAGTTAATATGTCAAATGTATCTTATAAAATTTTTTGCCTTGTGATATTTCTTCGTCTGCGAAAAATTCTTGGCGTGAGAAGTTTTTCGATGAAGATATTAGGGTTGATGTGCTTTACCCTGCAAGCGAGCAGTATGTATGTTGCTTTTCGGTTAACTGAATGTGATCTAAGGACTAAGGATCATTCACAGCTAAACTAACAGAAGAAGAAAAAAGGGAGAATTTTGCAAGATGAAGAACTACTGATGAATTTGCCTCAAAGATCAGTGCAATATTAAGTCATAAAAAGTCCCAATCTGAAGCCGCAGAGTGTTTTCATCCGTGTCTCTGCAAGTCCCAATCTCAAGCTGCAGAGGTACGATCTCGTTCATGCTTTATGTTTTTTTTTTAATGCATGAAGTAAATTTTTGATGTGATTCTCTGTGATGCCAAATTTGATGACGAATCTGATGCGCATAATACAGACATTGTTAATTTTTATTGACATTGAAGTTACCAGGGAGGTGTTTTAAATCAATTTATATGCCTGTAAATATGATTACTAGTTCAAAAAATTGTTAGTTTGTTTGGGTTCACTTAGGAGATTTCTTTTTTCGTTTTGATTTCTTGTTCTATCGAATGAAAAATATTCATTTATGTGGTCAGATTTTCAATATTTTGTTTAATTCTACTCAGTAGGACATTTTATTTTTATACTTGAAGGTCTAAGTTTGAAATATCTTGGTCTCATTTTAGACAAATTTCTCATAATTTTCCATATATATCGTTCTTAAGTAGGGAGAACATCAAATGGTTTATCACTTTGAAGACCTATTGTATGCCAAGCTAGGTTATGCTACCTATGATAAGGAATTTTTTTCATAGTTTAAACAATCAAATATTGGTGGCACTTCTTCCTTGGAAAAGGAAAATATTTTACGTACAAACCATCAACCATTGAAATTCTGCAATTCGTCAATTCAAACACATATCCATACAAAACAGGCATAATGTCTACAATAATTACATCATTATATAATAACATAATGAATCCACAGACGAGATAATAGAGTCTATACCTTCTCAGCCATCCCCGTAGGGATACTGGTTAGCAGATTAATCATTATACATCATATGCAGTAACTATGTTGACTAAAAATTGGTTTATCCTACTTATCCATATTTTGTACTCATTTTTCAGAATTCACCTTTCCTGAATTATACTCTTCAATAAGTTATTGTACAAATTGAATTATTCATGTGTTAGTTGGTGCTAAATAAACTACTCAAAGAATCTCATTCCTTCTCCTTGGAAGGCACCTTTCAATTGATGAGGCTCTTCAATTCCTTCTGCAACATATTTCCGAATCATGCTAAAGAATATTAATGATTATAAATATCAGTGCTCTCATTTTAGCTTGTTTATGCCTCCCAATAAAAATCTTGGCATATGTTAGCATCTACCAGTGCCTTCTTAACCATCAGAATCTAGTTAAATGAATTTTATTGTTGGAAATTCTACGAATCAACATAATCATGATTACAACTTCATAATAGTGTGTTGTTTTTTCCAACATGGTTTGTCAATTCCCTACAACAATAAAAATGATGCACCAAAAGCTGCAATACTAATCTTCCAAAAAAATTGGATACACTTCAGGTTGCTTCTCTCCCTATGTTTTTTAGTCTTAGACTGACGACCATACTGAGATTATTAATAAGACAATTGTGCAC
Organism: Pinus albicaulis; assembly: GCA_034641835.2. Classification (NCBI taxonomy): domain Eukaryota; kingdom Viridiplantae; phylum Streptophyta; class Pinopsida; order Pinales; family Pinaceae; genus Pinus; species Pinus albicaulis. The sequence continues at coordinate 862,446,195 of CM076574.1, forward strand.
AACTTATCATTAAATCATCAATCCAACAAACATTGGGACAAATACCTCCATGTCAGAGTTATGTTAGAACACCACATGTTTGCATTGATCATTCAACCACTAGTTTGTTTTAGAAGTTTCAACCCCTTGCATCACATCAGCTTTCAATGTCCCTCTTTGCCTCTTGCACATCACATGAGCAGATAGAGTAGGACAAAGACACCGCATTCATAGAGCTCTTGTTGCAAGCTTTAGCTTATATTTCTTGAGCATGTTTTTTGGTATCAAGCCCCTCTAAGTGTTTAGTATATGGCACATTTGCATTGACTGCTATTAGTTTGGGCATTGACCAAAAATTTTTCCCAATTCCCCTGAGGGTTACATTAGGCATCAATTTTTTATTTTATTTTTTCTCAATATTTAAATGCATTTATCTCTCATGCCATTGGTTGATCAACTGGGGATCTTATTTTGGAGCGAGCAACGGCCATCTTGGGACAGAGTAAAATTCCATATTTCCAACCTCCTCTTCGAGAAGATGTATTATATCAAAACAAGGACCACCAAAAATAGGTAGACTTCAATACATCTACTCTGTAGAAAAGCGAGCATGTCTTTCCAGGTTGACTAAATATTACAATACAACTTTAAGCATTGGCTTCCCTATTTATTACAAAAATCAAGGAAAATTTCATGTTAAGCAAGGATTATATGCTAAGGACCTTAAATTTCCTTCATGAATTTTATTGTATATCTCAAGTGTATAGTTTAGCAATTTCTCTTGTAGTGGTTTGTCCCTAGTGAGATGCTTTGGTAGACATTGACATCTAGTGTGTTTGTAATTCCTATATCTATATACCATAAGAGCTCGGTTTTGTGTTGTAGCCTTTTATTAAGACTTGAATCAGTTAAACCTTCGAACCTATTGCAACCCTATATTGAGGCTTGGTTCTATTGAAGCCACCATACTTTGGACCTCTTCATTGCAGTCTCAAGCCAGGGATATAGCTACAGGATTTTGACATACTTTATGCGGTGAACATCTATTAAAATCTTAGATTATCTCCTATTTACTGATGCTTGGACAGAACTTTCTAATTAGCTAAGTCACCTATTTTTATTTATGAGCTCAGTGTTAAGTTACAAGACTGTGATAAGACTTAGTGACTTATGTTTCGTTTACCAATCTAGCTTGTAAAGCTCGGTCCTGTGGAATGGAGCCCAAGAACACCTCAGACTTACCTTTGTGGAAGTGGAGTGGTGATAACACATATGTGGAGTATATTTAAATGGATATCTTGTGGACTGTTGTAAACAAATTTAGTTCTATTACCATGCTCAAGAGAATTTAATGTTTGTCATTATTGGAGGACAGAGATATACCATAAGAGCTCGGTTCTATGTTGTAGCCTTTTATTAAGACTTGAATCAGTTAAACCCTCGGACCTATTGCAACCCTATATTGAGGCTTGGTTCTATTGAATCCGCCATACTTTGGACCTCTTCATTGTAGTCTCAGGCCAAGGATATAGCTACAGGATTTTGACATATTTTATGCGGTGAACATCTATTAAAATCTCAGATTATCTCCTATTTATTGATGCTTGGACAGAACTTTCAAATCAGCTAAGTCACCTATTTTTATTTATGAGCTCAATGTTAAGTTACAAGACTGTGATAAGACTCAGTGACTTATGTTTCGTATACCAAGCTAGCTTGTAAATCTCGGTCCTATGGAATTGAGCCCAAGAACACCTCAAACTTACCTTTGTGGAAGTAGAGTGGTGATAACACATATGTGGAGTATATTTGAAGGGTAAATTAGTGCTTCCTTGGAGTTTAGATAGAACACATCTGTAGAAGTGTATACCAGTGTTTATTTGAAACTCAAGTAAGAAATATTTGTGGAGGATTAAAGATTCAACTATGGAGGGCTCGATGATATTGGAGGCATGAAAAATCAACAGTAAAACTTGAAGTGGTGACAACTGGAGGCTTATACAAGTTGAGACGAAGAGCGACATTAATTTTTTTTAATATTTTTACTTTTTTGTCAAAAGACCGATGCCTTACATGTCCGAAGAGCGACGTTAATTTTTTTAATATTTTAATTTTTCATCGGAAGAGCGACGTTCCTTTTTTATATATTTTTTCTTTTTCATCGGTAGACCGACACCTTGCACATCGGAAGAGTGACGTTTATTTTTTAAATATTTTTTAACTTTTTTTTGATAAAGCGACGTTACATAAGTGTCAAACGCATGACATTATAAACGTCGAATGACATTTCGTCGGAACTGTGACAGTTGTAAGACGTCGGAAGAGTGACGGTTTGGGAGACATCGGAAGAACGATGATGTGTAAAACGTCGGAAGAGCGACGGTTTTGAAAACGTCGGAACAGCGATAGCTGTTTGGAAACGTCGCAAAAGTGTCGCTCTTGCGACACTTTATTGAAGTGTCGGAATTGCGATGTAATGGCTAACCATGTTTTTCCCGACCTCAATCTGTCGCTCTTGCGATGCCTATGTGTTGGAATAGTAATGAATTGGCCGTCAGAAATTAGGCCAAATTTTCTAGTGACCCTTCATATCTGCCTTATATTATCTTTGGATCTTCACAACTCCTCTCTCTCCTCCTTATTCTTCTTACATTGTCTCACTCATTTATTCATTCTCTTAACCTTATGCATATGCTCGTAACATTATTTATAGAGGACATCTCATAATTGTTTGCATTCCACAGGGAATTTGAAATGAACAGGTATGACTCTTTGCCTTCCACCTTCTTATTTTCTCGCTCAGCATATTTAGGATGTTACAACAATATATACAATTATTGCAGTATCAAATTGGAGTTTTGCTTTGCCTACGAAGACTTGCCTTTACATCAAAAACAATAGAAATTCAATAATACATTTACAGTTACAACAAATATATTCAATTCAGCCCTTTCATCTCTTTTCTCATTGTGCATTTGTCTTTTCTGCTGCTGTCCCTTTATCTTCTCTACCTGATGTTGTATTTCTAACTGTTCTGCACAAGAACGGGACCTTTTAACTGTGCAAGCCTTTCCTTGTCGTGATCAACCTTCACCGATATTCTAAACGCATGATTCTGCCCTTTTCTCTATGTCGGGTCCTTACCCGAGCCTTTCTACCCGCATTCATACTCTGTTTCTATTTTACGTGATATTCCTCCTTTGATCTCCGAAATGATTTAACAAAGGAAATCCACATGCTTTTGGACTTGAAATTATTTAGGTTTCATATTTGGTATTCCTCGCGTCCGCTCTCTTTATCGCACTTCGGTGATTCAGATATCCCATGTGCCTTTGTCCCTCTGATCTCCCGATATGCGATGTGCAAAGAGTCCCACCAGGCTGTATTATCGCTTTATCGCACTTCGGCATTTCAAACGTTCTTTGCTATGTGGCTCCTTTTCTTTCTGATGCGATTTTACAAAGGGAAAGCCCATACTCCCAGACTTCAAATATTTTAAATAATAGCTCTAAGTTGCATCGCATCCAGTCCCTTTATCGCACTTCGGCGTATCTGAGTGCTATCTCCTCTGAGCTTTGTGATCTGTGATATGTGATGAACTTCGCATCGTCGATTCGCATTGCAACTTTGCATCGCATCGCATCTTCGCCCCACATAGCATTGCCACGTCGCGGTATGCGATGATCTTCAAATTGTCGATGTGCGATAAAGCGTTGTGCCACCACGTGTCCCTTTGCATTGGCACATCGCATCGCTTCTATCCATCGCATCACAACTTTTCTCTTATGATCTTCATGCCTCCGATCTTGCGATTTGCGATATGCGGGCTAGGTCCACATCATCTCCATGTCATCGTGCCATGTCACCTTGCCACATCATCGCCACATCACGGCCATGTCATATTTCCACGTCATCTTGATTTATTTGTGATTTTTGGGGTTAGGTCCACGTCACTTGCCACGTCATCCCCACATCATCACATCGCACTTCGCATTTTCTGTGACCACTGTGTTTGTGCGATTTTCTCCTGCCCCGATTGCGATATGCGATTGTATCACATTGCATCTCCATTAATCTCATCCATTTGTTTATGTTGTCCTGCTCTGTGAATCTGGTCCCACACCTTTTATCTTTCCGCTCTTTATATACTGTTTGCTTTAAAACAAAGCATGTCAACAAAATATATTGGCCCCACAATATGTATGGAACCGAACCTCAAAAGGCGCTTGAGTTATTAAATTAGATTCACAGTACTGTGGAGGCACTCCTTGGTATGGAAAGATCATCGGGCATGTGCTACCGCAGTGAATGACTTTCGTCGATCTATGGTCAATGATCGATGGGTAGGTCAACTGCGAAGGCACCCCCTAGGGTTAACTATCAGTCTGTTTGTACCCCCGTGGTACCGTTGATCCCAGATCAACGTTTAACCCCACTCATAAGATGTGTTGTTCAACTCTATGACACCAGTCCCACACCTTTTGTTAACCTCTGCACAACTTCTGATGTGAACATCGTCAAATCTCAATTGTTGATGATCGAACGGCTATCGTGTTCAATTAACCCCAGCGAATTATCGCTCAAAAGTCACGTGAAACTGGCGGTTTCATGCTCGTGACATGTCACAGTCATATTTGATCATGTTCAATTTCAATAAAACCACTTACCACTCGAATTCTGCGCAAAAACCCTCTGTTTTTTTCCAAAACCGCCTTCACTGTTCACTGTGATGCTACTCACGGTTCCACTGTGCCATTGACTCCTAATTCCACATCTACTTTCTTTCATTACACCTCCTCTGTATACTTGTTCAAACAAACCATAGATTCATTTTACTGCACTATGACTTCTCCTTTACTCCATTGTTCTGCTTTCACGATATCAACCAATCTTCAAACCTTCTCTGGCATTCATTCCATGCATGGTTTAACCTCTATATTCAATTTATGTGGTTCTTATCCATCATTTTCCATTACAGTAAAAACCCCAAATGGGCAGCTGTAACCCACTGATACATTAAACCCTGTGTGACATATCTTCAAAAATTCCATCTGAATTTGATCTTCTCCCCTGTCTTGGGGTTGCTCCTTTGCGCTCCTTTGCCATCAATGAAAATATTTCCAACAGTATCCCCCTTTGGCATTGATGGCAATGCTCCAATGCTTCCTCTAGGTCTTCCTCTGCTTTCTTTTCAAAAGACCCTTTCTTCTTTTGCTTGCTTTTCCTTCCCCTATGACATCAATGGAAAAGGGTTGATCTTTTCCCAATGTGGGTTCTGTCTTTTCATAATACTATGATCTTGAGGACCTGTTCCATGCACTTCTATAGCTCTTTTATGACAATTTTTATTGACTTCTCTCCCCCTGGAATAATGCTTTCTAATCTGATATTTGACTATCACTTGACTTCTATACTGATCTTGTTTCTTGTATGCGGCCCTTATTATTATTATTTTTTTTGTTTTTTTTTTTTTCATCATATCAGAGAGTAATATCTGCAGACACTACGCCTAGTTTGTCTCTTAGATATTCGAATGTTTCTTTAGCAAGAGGTTTTTTGAATATGTCTGCTATTTGTTCCTTATTTGGTACATATTTGAACTTCACTAATTTCTGTGCTACTTGTTCTCTGAGGAAGTGGTACATTATTGGGATGTGATTTTTTTTTTTAATGAAGTACAGGATTTTTTGATATACTTATTGCACTTGTATTGTCACATTTGATAGAAATGGGTTCATCAATTCTTACCTTCATGTCTTGGAGATTTTGTTTCATCCACATTACTTGTGTGCAACATGCAGCAGCTTCTATGTGTTCTGCTTCTGTTGTAGATAGAGAGATAGAAGTTTTCTTCTTGCTTAGCCATGCCACTAGACTTTTTCCCAAATAAAATGCACCTCCACTTGTGCTTTTCTTGTCATCCACACAGCTGGCCCAATATGCATCTATGTATGTTGTCAATGTGAAGCTTTTTCCTTTTGGATACCATAGACCATAATGTGAAGTTCCTTGTAGATACTAAATATTCTCTTGATTGCAAGTAAATGGTTTTGTTTTGGTGTTGCTTGATATCTTGCCACAAGTCCTACTACCAACATAATGTCTGGTCTAGAAGCTGTTAAGTATAGCAGACTTCCTATCATGGATCTGTAAAGTTTTTGATCTACATCTGTTGATCCATCATTAGCACATAGTTTGCATCCAGTGATCATGGGAGTTGACACAAGTTTGCAGTCTTCCATTTGAAACTTCTTCAAAATTTCTTTTAAGTATTTTTCTTGTGAAATGAATATTCCTGTGTTCTTTTGTTGAAATTGAGGTCCTAAATAGAAGGTGAGCTCTCCAATCATATACATCTCAAATTCTTATTTCATTTCTTCAGCAAATCCTTTTTCTAACTCATCTTTGTTGCTACCAAATATGATGTCATCTACATACACTACTACAATAAAGAGTTTATTATCATTAGCCTTTATGTACAATTTTTTGTCTACTCCTCCTTTCTTGAACCCTTGTTTTTGCAAGTATTTATCCAGCCTTGAATACCATGCACGAGGAGCTTATTTCAGACCATATAAGGCTTTCTTTAATCTGCACACATAGTCATGTTTATGTGTTAATGAGAATACTTCAGGTTGTTCCATGTAGACTTCTTCCTCTAGATCTCCATTCAGGAAGGCAGACTTCACATCCATTTGATATACCTTGAAATAATGATAGCATGCAAAGGCCAAAAACATTCTGATTGCTTCCATTCTGGCTACAGGGGCAAAGGTTTCATCATAATCAAGACCTTTAATTTGTGAATATCCTTTGCATACAAGTCTGGCTTTATTTTTTATTACATGTCCTTGTTCATTCATCTTATTCTTGAATATCCATTTTGTGCCAATGACATTTTTCCTAGTGGGTTTTGGAATTAATTCCCATGTATTGTTCTTCTCAATTTTGTCCAGTTCTTCATTCATAGCATTTACCCAGTTTTTTTCTTTGTTGGCTTCTTCGAAATTCTTTGGTTCTATTTGAGATAGCATGGCTAGGTATACTTCTTCTATCTGTTCAGCAAGTTGCCTTCTTGTCTGGACTCCCACACTCTTGTCCCCAATGATTTGATCTTCTGGATGGTTCTTTTGAGTATGTCTTGAGGGACATTTTGAGTTTAATTCAGTATCTTCTGTTATTTTTCTCAGTTCATCATTATCTTGGTTCTCATCTTCATGATCATCTGTAGGATTGCTGCATCTTGTGCTTCTTGTTCCATTTGGTAGATCTTCATCAAATCTTACATCAATGCTTTCCGCAATTTTGTGCAGTATTTTGTTGTAGCACCTGTAACCCTTACTCTTGGATGCATATCCTAAAAATACTCCTTCATCAGCTCTTGCATCAAACTTCCCTATATTTTCATCATTATTTTTTATGAAACACTTGCTTCCAAATATTCTAAATTGCTTAATTGATGCTAGTTTACCATGCCATAATTCGTAAGGAGTCTTATCACAATTTGGTCTTAGGTGAAATTTGTTGAGAATATGAACAACTGTGTATACTGCTTCTTCCCAATAGGTTTGGGGAATGTTACTTTCTTGCAGCATGGCTCTTGCAATCTGTTGTACTGATCTGTTTTGTCTTTCTGCCACTCCATTCTGTTGAGGTGTACCTGCAATTTTAAATTATTGTTTTATCCCATTCTCGTTACATAGGTCTGCAAAATCATAGTCTGTGAATTCACCTCCTTTGTCTGATCTGATGCACTTTAGCTTGCATCCTGTTTGATTTTCTGCCAATGCCTTTAATATCTTTAATTTCTCAAGTGCTTCAAATTTGTATTTGAGAAATGCTACCCACGTTATTCTGGAAAAATCATCTATTATCAGCATGAAATAAGAATCTCCACGTGGTGCTTTAGTTCTTGAATGTCCACACAGGTCCATGTGTACAAGCTGAAGAGGCCGACTTGTAGAAAGTATCTCTTTGGTCTTAAAAAATATGCGGGTCTTCTTTCCCAATTGGCAAGATTTACATATGGTATTTGAAGGCTTCTTTATTGCTGCATATCTCTGACTGCATTCTTCTTGCTCAGACTGGTGATGTGGTCAAAGTTTAGGTGTCCCAGTCTTCTATGCCATAACCATGATTCATCAAGTTTTCTTATGTGGCATGCTTCATTCTCTTCTTCCACTATATAGACATTACTTTCTATTTTAACACCTTTGATCAAGGTCTTTCCTGTGGTGCTTGATCTTACCTCACAATCTTGGGCTCTAAAAAGGACCTCACAGCCTTTATCACACATTTGAATGACGCTTAGCAGATTGGCTTTTGCCCTATCCACAAATAGTACATCTTGAGCCTTTCCTCTTCCATTATTCAGACTGACTCATCCCTTTCCCTTGATTCTCCCTGCTTTATCATTGCCAAATGTTACATTTCCATATTTCTTTTCATCAAAGGTTACAAACTTGCTTCTATCTCTAGTCATATGCTTTGAGCATCCACTGTCCAAATACCATTGGCTTTTCTGATCTTGGGCTATTAGAGCCAGGTCACACTTATTCTACTTATTTTTCCACTGTAGGCAGCTATTTGTTTGGCACCTTTTCTGAGAATATGGACCACATTCTTTGAGAGGACATTTGGAAGACATGTGTCCGATTCGATGGCATACAAAGCATTTGATTATATTTTTAGATGGATTATTTGTACGAGTGAACTCTCCATTGTTCATAAATATCCTTGGGGTTTTAAGCATCGGCATTTGTCCATACGTTCTGCACTCCATGGCTTTATGGCCAAACCCCTTACAACAAAAACAATACCCATGGAAACAATTAGTGCACCTGGTGAAGGGTTGTCCTCTCCATTTGTTTGCTTGAGGTAGTCTTTTCAATTTCTTCATTTTTTGCTAGTTGAAATTGATTATCTTTGTCTAACAGTATGCAGCAATATGTCCCAGCTTGTGGTAGACTAAACAAGTGATATTTCTCATAGGAGGAAAGAATCTCTTTTGACAGCTTCCGAATTTATTCAATTCATACTCAGGATTGTAAGAGCCTTTTTCAGTTGACTGTTTCTTCATTTTGTTCTTTGCCTCTTGATGTTGTTGCTTGTTTATGTTTGTTTCATCACACATCAAGTTCTTGCTAGCTTCTACTTCTGTAGTTCCTTTTTGAGTTGCTTCATTATCCTTTACATATTTTACAAAAATGATGTTCTTGTTATCTTCTACCTTGGACTTACCGGTTTCTCCTTCATATCCTATCCCAGCCTTTATGAGAGGATACCTCTAAGCGTTTAGAATCATGTCCAACTATTCAATGCTTGTCATTCGAGGAGTGTTTATTGACAATTCCCTTTGGGTGTTTTCTAGTTTCTTTCTTATTCATGCCACTTCTTCTTCCAATTTCTCTTGCTCCTGATGTTTATCTTTAATTTGATTTAGCAGAATGTTGTCCACCTTCTTAGCTTCTTCAAGTTCTACTTTCAATTGAATGAGGTCTTCTAAATTTGGTACCTCTTTTACACATTTGAGGAGAATGTCTTTCTGTTTTCTGCACTTGAGTTTAAGTCTGTCTATTTCCTCCAGGGCACTTCTTAGCTCCCCCTCAAGATCTACCTCGCCTTCTTCCTCATCTTCTAGAAGGAATCATTTAGACTTTTCCTTGGCCATCAACACAAATTCAGAGGTTCCTTCTTCATTTGAGGATTCATCTGAGTTTTCAGATGCACTACTATCTTGCTGAGCATAAAATGATCTTCTATTGAATCTCTTCCCTTTCTGCCAGTTATTTGTTTTGGTTTTCTCTGTCTCTTGAGTCTGATTCTTTGTTTTCTTAAGAGGACACTTAGATACATAGTGCCCAAATCTTCCACAGTTAAAGAATTTAAATGGAAGTTTACCTTTATACTTGCCTGAGCCTCTATCCAATCTTCTGACAAATTTGGCCTCTTCTTCATCAGAGCAGGAGCATGTATCTTCTTTTTCTTCTTTGCTCTTCTCTGTCTTAAAGGTTGCCTCCCTCTGATCTGGATTTATGCAGGAACGCAACAGAATAAACATATAACCATAAATACAGAGATGCAGCAGAAATAACACTTCATTTCATTAATATCAAAGAACTTAAATTTGCTTACAGACATAATGGAAATAAAACTAGTTAGGGTGCTGGTAGCTATCTCTGAGAAGAGGCTCGAGGGCCTATTTATTATTTAGAAACAATGGGAAATCCTAAACAGCCAAAACCCTAACCCTAGGAGATGAAGCGCCAAAACTATGGGCCCCGTTTGGGTAAATTGGTGTTTCAACTTCCCAGGGGCGTAACTTTGGCATATGATCTTCGTTTGACGCGTACCATACCTCATTAGAAAGATCTATCCGAGGACTACAAATTTTGAATGAGCAACATCAATCCATGGACCCATGTTGCTCTCCGTTTTCCCAAAAAACGTCGTTTAGGACCTCAAAACGGCTTTGGAAGTTCAGGACCCGAAAAATTGCTAAAAATAGTAAGTTGTGCCGAAACTAAAAAACTGAAAGAGACAATGGTGGGGCCCCAAGTGGAATAGGTGGGTGACCACCAATATCCACCTGGATCATTCCTCCCCCCTTAGGAAGCAATGGTCCCCATTGCGTTAATTTCCTCCATGAGATGAGGAAATTTCTGCTGAACTTGGTCCCTGGTGAACCACTTTCCTTGGTGCAGGAGTTGGCCAACTTTGACAACCCGATACAATTGGATATTCTGTTGGCAAGTGTTCTTGATTTGCATGTCCATGATACAATCTATGGTGGCCTATTCCATGCAGTCTGGGTTTAACTCTGTTGGTGTGAGTTGTTCTGCAATGTCTGAGGTGTCTAGTAGAAGTGGGAAGTAAGGACGAAGGCGATCCACATTAAAGACTGGGTGCAGACCAAGGAATGGTGGAATACTGAGCTCAAAGGCATTGTTCCCTACAGCCTTGGTGACGGTGTACGACCTGTATCGGAGTGGGTGAAGCTTGCGGTGGGGTCTAGTGAGGCGCTCCTTCTGCAAATGTAGCCATACTTTGTCGCCCACTTGGAAGTTGTGTGGCACCCGGTGTTCGTCATGGCGTTGCTTGTACTTCGCATTGGCTCTAGCCAATATATCATGAACCTGTTGGCGGATGTGTTGAATTCACTCGATGAAGCTACTTGCTTTTTCAACTTTAGACTGGACATGAGCTGAATCGGCCTGAGCAGCTGCAAATGGCATGGCTACGTCAATGGGACATAGTGGCTAGAATCCCAAGCCCACCTGAAAGGGGCTATGGCCAATTGAACTATGGAGAGCCCAGTTATAACTATGTTGTAAATAGGGGAGGCTCTCGTCCCATGTGCGTGGATGCTTTGAATTGTACATGCGCAAAATGTGTACAATCATTCTATTGACGACCTCTATCTGGCCATCTGTTTGGGGATGGAAAGTTGTGGACTTGGTGAGCTTTGTGTCCAACATTGACCAGAGGCTAGACCAAAATGTGCTGAGGAACCTGCTATCTCGATCTGATATGATAGATTGTGGGATCCCAAAGTGCACCCATACTCATTCAAAGAAGAGTTTAGCAGTGGCTTCTGCTGTGATATTCTTCTTACAAGCCGCCATAATGGCCATCTTCGAGAATCTGTCAACGACCATGAAAACACAGTCATTTCCATTCTTAGTAGAGGGCAGGCCCGACATGTAATCCATGGAGATGGATTCCCATGGTCGACTAGGGGTAGGTAGTGGAGTATATAGGCCTTGCTTCTTGATGGTCGGTTTGGCAATGGCACAAGCAGTGCAGGATCTGATGTGCTTCGCGACATCCTTTCGAAGGTTCGGCCAATAGAAATACTTCTGTAGTATTGCTACTGTTTTCTCGACCCCGAAATGCCCAGCGACTCGACTGTAGTGTGCTTCCCATATCATCTTGGCACGCTCGCTTGAAGGAACACAAAGGTGTCCGAGGTGACATAAAAGTGCATCTTGGAGGTGAAAATTTGGAACTTGCGTACCCCCCAAGAGTGCCTTGTAAGTGTGGCCGAATTCTGGGTCACTCTCATAGAGAAGCGGCCAATCAGAAGTCTCGTGCCCACAAGAGTTGAGCACGGTGGTGAGCGCCACGATCGGTGGTCGGCTGAGGCAGTCTGCAACATTATTGGTGCTATCCTTCTTGTACTTAATGTTCAAATGAAACTGTTGCAGATATGTGGACCACTTCTGATGGTGATCATTCTGCAACTTCCCTTGTGTCTGTATGAACTGCAGGGGCCGGTGGTCTGTGTGGATGATTGTTTCCTTCCCCAAAATGTAATGCTTCCATTGTCTACAAGCTTGCACAATGGAATACATTTCTTTGTCATAAGTGGGATACTTGCGAACTGTGTCAGACAATGTCTCACTGTGATATGCCACTGGATGTCCCTGTTGAGTAATAACTGCCCCAATAGCATAGTCAGAGGCATCTGTCTCGATCTCAAACGGCTGCTGCAAGTCTGGTAAGGTGAGCACTGGGGCAGAACAGAGGCGATTTTTCAATTCTTTGAACGCCTTCTGTTGAGTTTCCGACCAAAAGAATTTTTCTCTCGCTCCTCCTTTGGTGACTTGATTCAAGGGCCAAGTGATATGAGAGAATCCCAACACGAATCTACGGTAGAAATTAGCAAGACCCAGAAAGCTGCGAAGCTCTGTTATAGTAGTCGGGGCTGGCCAATCCCGAATGACTTGGATCTTGGCTGGATCCACATGCACCCCCCTTTCATCAATAATGTATCCCAGATATTGAACCTAGGTCATGCCAAACGTGCACTTCTCCAAATTGGCACACAACTTGTGTTGCCACAGTGTTTGGAGGACTTGTCGGATGTGGTGAAGGTGCTCTTCCCAAGTCTTGCTGAAGATCAGAATGTCATCCAAGTACACCACTAAAAATGAGTTGGTGAATGGCTGCAAGATGTCGTCCATCATCCTCATGAAGGTTGCGGGAGCATTCGTCAACCCGAAAGGCATGACCAGCCATTCGAAAAGGCCTTCCTTGGCTTTGAAGGCAATCTTCCACACATCAGAGGGTTCAATTGGTACCTGGTGATACCTAGACTTGAGGTCGATCTTGCTGAAATATTTTTCACCTTTGAGTTGGTCCAGAAGGTCATCAATCCGTGGGATTGGGTACCTATTCCGGACAATGATCTTGTTCAGCGCCCGATAGTCAATAAAGAGTCTCCACGTCCCATCCTTCTTCTGTACCAACACGATCGGGCTCCCACAGGGCGATGAACTGTAGAAATTTGAATAACTGATATATTATTCACCGAGATTCTCATGATCACACACTATTTTAGCTTCATGCATAATACAGAATCTCTTCTACCATTGATCATCACATGCGGAAATAAAATCAATTGCATGCATACATTAAAACCACAAACAATCACACATATGAACACAGTATTTAATGGGAAAGCTTAAAGTTGAAAACCCCAACTATCTGTATATTATATGTCATGGAGATCATGTAACAATCATAGTACAAAATCTCCTCACAATCTCCCATGCACACCCTCAATTGCTACACACTATCAAGCTAGATCTAGCAAAACACATGCTCCAATCTTTTGCCACTTGATAGCCAACCTCTATTGCATTATCAATGTTGTGGGATGGCTTCATTAAATAGATAAACCACCTGGCTTGTACTGCGCAATCCTCATGGGATTCTCCACCTATCTATGTGTTGCAAATAGCAACATTATAGTCACAACTGATAGGTAACTTGCTCTTTCACCTATTTCTGCACTGGTCTCCACTGAAATTGTCCATGCACTGAAGTTAAATGATGCATTCCTTAGTTGATTAAGGAGTTTATAATTAGTGAATTAATTAATAATTAATTCACACCACTCTCACTAATTGTATCAATTAGTTAAACTGAATACAAATAGCTCAACTATTTTTAGATTAGTTAAATTGAATAAAACTCCACTAACTTCCTCAATCAACTCCACCAAACTCTGTCACATGAGTTCTAACTGAAGTATCCATGCAATAGCTCCACTTAACCCTCAGGAATAGCGTAATTCCTTGTGTCAGCTCCTGTGCCACATCTGTGCACTTAACTGAAGTGCTCCAAGAGAATAAGATAATGTTTAGAGTCCAAATATTATTAAGAGCTAATAATATTCGACATATCTATTTTTAGACTGGAAATCTAAAAATAGATTCCGCCCAATATGTCTAAAAAAAGAAGTCCATCTATTTTTTCCGACTTGACCAACCATCCACAAATAGCATCCTGCAACTCATAGAACATGATCCATATGTCTAAAAATAGACATAGTCTAAAAATAGACTTTGCGCCAAAAAATAGCCTGCGGGCCCACTTAGTGAAGGCGACTTCTTTTCACTAAGCTCCATCATCTTGTTGCATTTTCAACACTCCCTCTCAAAAATATATGGATTATCTGCAACCCCTATCCTGCCTCTGTGGTATTCGAATTTTCTCCTGGTGAGCACCTTCATCAAGATATCAGCATCCTGATCCTCCGTGGGAATATATGAAAGTAACATGATTCTCCGCTGCACACAATCTCTGATATGATGGTACCTGATGTCGATGTGTTTGGATCTATCATGAAATACTGGATTAGCTGAGAGTTTAATGCAACTCTGGTTATCACAATAAATCACGGTAGGCTCCAAGTGTGACCCGAACAACCCGACCAGGATCTTCCTCATCCATATGGCCTCGCATGCGTGAGCCTCGGCCCCTTACCTTACTCGACCTGCGGTGAGCCCGAGTGCCACCGGATCTGCGCCTGCCATTGTGCCAAGAAACTATTTATGCTATAAAAATCCCTCCAGATGTGCTCTTTCTGTCTGTTGGGCTCCCTACCCAATCTGCATCTGTGAAGCCACACAGCTTCACCTCATCCGACTGTCTGTACCATAATCCATATCTCGATGTGCCTCTGAGATATCTCAATACATGCTTCCCCGCCTTCCAAAAGAGCTTGGTTGGCTTAACCATAGCTTGTGAAAGCTGGTTAACAACATAGCATATGTCGGGTCGTGTATTGACTAGATACATAAGCGACCCCACCAACTGTCGATAAACAGTGGCATCCACTACCTCCGCTGAAGTAGCATCCTCCTTCCTCCATCCATAAAGAAGAGGAGTATCAACAGGCTTTCAGCCATGCATGTTGAACTTCTCCAGTATTTCCCGGGCATACTTACCCTGAGAAACAAACAGTCCACCACTGCGCTGCCAAATTTCCAATCCCAGGAAATAATGAAGGAGGCCCAAGTCCTTCATCTCAAACTCCTTTGCAATATCAGCCTTGCATGAGTGTATCAATAGTTCATCACCTGTCAAAATCAAATCATCTACATAAAGTACAATGATCAGCAACTTACACTCCACCACAATCTGGTATAGGTTAGGATCTGCCTCACTCTTGGAGAATCCAAGTCCAGTGAAATAACTGTCTATCCGTGTGTACCAAGAATGAGGTGCTTGTTTCAACACATACAGCGCTCTCTTGAGCCTGCACACATGCGACTCGCTGTTGAAGATCTTGAAACCTTTGAGCTGCTCTATGTACACCTCCTCCTCAATGACTCCGTTGAGGAACGCAGTCTTCACATCCATCTAATGAATTTGCCACCCCATCTGCGCTGAGAGAGAAGGAATCGTCTGTATGGAAGAATACCTTGCGACAGGTGCAAAGGTCTCCTCATAATCGATCCCCTCAATCTATGAAAAACCTCGGGCAACAAATCTTTCCTTATACTTCTCCACACTCCCGTTAGCTGCCTGCTTCACTTTGTAGATCCATCTCGAACCCACCACTGATTTCCCCTCTGACCTCGGGACAATCTCCCATGCACTGTTTCTGAAAATTGAATCATACTCTTCCACCATGGCATCTACCCATGCGGGGTCCTCCACAGCTTCCTCGAAAGAGGATGGCTCTGTCACGATACACTTGCTCATAAGAGCCATGTATCCAGTATATCGATCAGGTGATTGTCTCTGTCTGCGCTGTGATGTAGGTGTTTCTACAACCTTCTCTGCATCTTGAGCCAGTCGCTCAGATTCTGTAGTGCGCTTCCGCCCTCTGATGGTTGGCGCTGCCTGAGTGGTCTCTTCCACTCCATGAACCTCATCTTGTGGTTGATCCACATCCTGAGACTCATCCTTAGGAACTAATAGCTCCTCATCTGCATGCAAGTGTGGCTCCCTCTCAAGTGAACACTTCATGGCTTTCTCCTCATGAAATTTGATATCCCGTCACACAACAGTCTTGCGACTGTCTAGAAAATACACATGATATTTGTGGGGCGTATCATTGTACCCCAAAAATATCCCAACCTCCGCAGTCGGCTCCAGCTTCTTCCTGGCATCCTTCGTCACATGAATATAAACAGGTGAACCAAAAATCCTCAAATGGGAAATATCAGGCCTCTTACCAGAAAATGCCTCCTCGGGTGTACACATGCCAAGTATTCTGTGAGGACAACGGTTCTGCACATATAGTGCAGTATTTCATGCCTCAGCCCACAACTGTATGGGTAGGCCCTGATCATGCAACATCGCCCGTGCAGCACCCACGATCGTTCTGTTCTTTCGCTCAGCAACCCCGTTCTACTGTGGGTTATGAGGTGTTATTAGCTCTCTTCGAATTCCTTCTGCGCTGCAAAAGTCCTTGAATTCGCCAGAGATGAATTCACCACCATTGTCGCTCCTTAGAGCCTTCACCTTCTTCCCTGATTCTTTCTCAACCAGTGCCTTGAACTCACAGAACTTTGAGTATGTCTCACTCTTCTTCTACATGAAAAAGATCCAGCACTTACGAGAAAAATCATCAACAAATATCACATAATACCTGTTCTTTGCTGTCGAAGCTACTGAGAAAGGTCCACACACGTCTGTGTGAATTCTCTCAAGGATCGTCGTGTCGCGACTATCCTTCTAGTGAAAGGTGGCTTTCACAAATTTTCCCAAGGTACATCCCTTGCACTGATCTAACTGCGCAAGAGTACCCTTAGGAAGCCCAGTAGAAATTTGCTGCAATATCTTCAAAGCTCCATGGTGAAGGTGGCCCAATCTCCGGTGCCACAAATCGCCATCATCCCGGCTCACCACTCCTTCTGCCTTGCCTACCATTGTTGCGCAGCCATCTACCTGAAATTGATAAAGGTTCTTAACTCGAACCCCTATCCTCCGAGTCTCACTAGTTGCCTTACTACGCAGGAAAGCCTTTCCCTCGCTAAAGACAACATCATATCCCTTGTCTTCTAACATCGCCACAGAGATAAGATTCTTCTTAAATCCTGGAACATGCATCACTTCCTTCAATATGAAGGGTTTACCAGACTCCCTCTCAAAGGAAATGGTACCAATACTGGTCGCACTATATCTACCATCATCGCCCATCTTGATGTGCACTCCAAGATCTTTCTCATCCAGATTAGTAAACAAATCTCGATCTCCTGTCATGTGAAAAGACGCACCACTGTCAAGAAACCACACTGATCCCGTCATACTTGATACCAAGCATGCGATCAGTGAAAAATCCAGCTCAAACTATGAGGCTAAGGCCTCTCTAGCTGCAGTCCCAGCAACCTGCTTATTTTTCTTCTTCTGTGGACAGTGAAAGCACTTCACCTTGGACATGTCCTGCTTCTTGCCTTTCGCACCGGATTGAGAAGCTTTCTTTCTCTTCCCCTTCTTTGCTTTGGTAGCCAAAGCACAATTCTCTTCATCAGAGTTCTTTGATGAAGATCTGTCCCTGATACTCCACCTTATCTCCTCTTGCACAAGATCCGACCAAAGTCGCTCCCATTCTGGCAATTTCTCCCGACCATTGACAGAGTCCTGATAGGAATGCCAACTCTTCAGAAGCCCAAGGAGAGCCAATCTCACCAAGTCCTCATCATCAAAAGTCACCCCCACACTTCCCAGCTCATCCTTGCATTGGATGAACTTCGTGAGGTACATGGGCATACTGTGGCCTTTCTCCATCTTTATGTTTCTGAGTTTATCCTTGAGCGCCAACTTCCTCTGATCACTCTTGCTTTGAAATAAATCTGTCAAAGCTTTCCACATCAAGAATGGAGAAGCCTTACCATGAAGGCTAGACACTATGTGGTCCTTCACACCTTCCAACAGAATCCTTCGACACTTTTTTGTCTTATTTTTCCATGTGTCAAGTACGGCAGCATCACTAGAAGTAGGTTTTGGAATTTCTGCATCTATGAACTCCTTCAACCCATTTTCATCCAGCACCGCCTCCATCCTATCCTTCCATGCGATATAATTCGAGCTTCCCTCATGGGCATACTCCAATCACAATCCGTTGAAAGACATCTCAACTTCGACACAAAGAAAACACTGCTACAAATTCGAATTCCACCAGCACAAAACTCAACCGCTTCAATGTTTTGCAATTGCTCCAATGATCAATATCGCTCTGATACCATGTAGAAATTTGAATAACTGATATATTATTCACCTATATTCTCCTAATCACACATTATTTTAGCTTCATGCATAATACAGAATCTCTTCTACCATTGATCATCACATGCGGAAATAAAATCAATTGCATGCAGACATTAAAACCACAAACAATCACACATATGAACACAGTATTTAATGGGAAAGCTTAAAGCTGAAAACCCCAACTATCTGTATATTATATGTCATGGAGATCATGTAAAAATCATAGTACAACACTAAACAATCTGTCCCTGGTACTCCTTGTTCATGACTAACTTCCTTGATCATTATCTCCTTCAATACTTCAGTTAGAACTCATGCGACAGAGTTTGGTGGAGTTGATTGAGGAAGTTAGTGGAGTTGTATTCAGTTTAACTAATCTAAACATAGTTGAGCTATTTGTATCTAGTTTAATTGATTGATACAATTATTGAGAGTGGTGTGAATTAATTATTAATTAATTCACTAATTATAAACTCATTAATCAACTAAAGAATACATCAGTTAACTTCAGTGCATGGACAGTTTCAGTGGAGACCAGTGCAGAAATAGGTGAAAGAGCAGGTTAACTATCAGTTGTGACTATACTGTTGCTATTTTCAACACATAGATAGGTGGAGAAGCCCATGAGGATTGCGCAGTACAAGCCAGGTGGTTTATCTATTTAATGAAGCCATCCCATAGCATTGAAAATGCAATAGAGGCTGGCTATCAAGTGGCAAAAGATTGGAGCATGTGTTTTGCTAGATCTAGCTTGATAGTGTGTAGAAATTGAGGGTGTGCATGAGAGATTGTGAGGAGCTTTGTACAATGATTGTTACATGATCTCCATGACATATAATATACAGATATTTTGGGTTTTCGGCTTTAATCTTTCCCATTAAATACTGTGTTCATATGTGTGATTGTTTTCGGTTTTAATGTGTGCATGCAATTGATTTTATTTCCGCAATTAATGATCAATGGTAGAAGAGATTATGTATTATGCATGAAGCTAAAATAGTGTGTGATCAGGAGAATCTCGGTGAATAATATATCATTTATTCAAATTTCTACATGGTATCAGATCAATATTGATCATTGGAGCAATTGCAAAACATTGAAGCGGTTGAGTTTTGTGCTGGTGGAATTCGAATTTGCAGCAGTGTTTTCTTGGTGTCGAAGTTGAGATGTATTTCAACGGATTGCGATTGGAGTATGCCCTTGAGGGTAGCTTGAATTATATTGCATGGAAGGACAGGATGGAGGCGGTCTTGGATGACAATGCATTGAAGGAGTTCATAGATGCAGAAATTCCAAAGCCTACTTCAAGTGATGCTGCCGTACTTGACGCATGGCAAAAGAAGACAGCAAAGTGTCGAAGGATTCTGTTGGAAGGCGTGAAGGATCACATAGTATCTAGCCTTCATGGTAAGGCTTCTCCATTCTTGATGTGGAAAGCTTTGACAGACTTATTCCAAAGAAAGAGCGATCAGAGGAAGTTGGTGCTCAAGGACAAACTCAGGAACATAAAAATGGAGAAAGGCGATAGTATGCCCAAGTACCTCACAAAGTTAATCCAATGCAGGGATGAGCTGGGAAGTGTGGGGGTTACTGTTGATGATGAGGACTTGGTGAGCTTGGCTCTCCTTGGGCTTCCGAAGAGTTGGCACTCCTATCAGGACTCTGTCAATAGTCGGGAGAAATTTCCAGGATGGGAGCGACTTTGGTTGGATCTTGTGCAAGAGGAGATAAGGCAGAGTACCAGGGATGGATCTTTATCAAAGAACTCTGATGAAGAGAATTTCGCTTTGGCTACCAAAGCAAAGAAGGGGAAGAGAAATAAAGCTTCTCAATCCGGTGCGAAAGTCAAGAAGCAGGACATGTCCAAGGTGAAGTGCTTTCACTGTCACCAACACAGACATTACGCCACAAATTGTCCACAGAAGAAGAAAAATAATAGGCTGCTGGGACTGTAGCTGGAGAGGCCTTAG
Source organism: Pinus albicaulis (assembly GCA_034641835.2). Taxonomy (NCBI): domain Eukaryota; kingdom Viridiplantae; phylum Streptophyta; class Pinopsida; order Pinales; family Pinaceae; genus Pinus; species Pinus albicaulis. The sequence continues at coordinate 862,466,651 of CM076574.1, forward strand.
CCTCGTCATTCGAGCTGGATTTTTCGCTGATCGCATGCTTGGTCTCAAGTGTGATGGGTTCAGTGTGGTTTCTTGACAGTGGTGTGTCTTTTCACATGACAGGAGATCGAGATTTGTTTACTGATCTAGATGAGAAAGATCTTGGAGTGCACATCGAGATGGGCGGTGATGGTAGATATAGTGCGACCGGTATCGTTACCATTTCCTTTGAGAGGGAGTCTAGTAAACCCTTCGTATTGAAGGAAGTGATGCATGTTCCAGGATTGAAGAAGAATCTTATCTCTGTGGCGATGTTAGAAGACAGGCGATATGATGTTGTCTTTAGCGAAGGAAAGGCTTTCCTGCTCAGTAAGGAAACTGGTGAGACATGGAGGATAGGGGTTCGAGTTAAGAACCTTTATCAATTGCAGGTAGATGGTGTTAGCCACCTGTAAAATTTGATTATCCCAAAAGGTGGCTGAATCTATTTTGAGCTTCAAGGAACAATTTTTCTTACTAAAAATTGTTGGCTCTTGAAGACTTTTGAAGGCCTCATGCCTATGTCCAAACCTTCACCGTTGTTCCCATCTTAAAAACTCTGAAATCCTGCTAATTCCCAAAAAGAGTACTGCTGCAAGCACCACTTTCCCCTTCCTCCTCTTAAAAAACTACTCTCTTTTTCTATCCCTCCATTTCCCATGAAAAACCCTCATTTTTACGTTTATCCCCTTTCCACTTCATAAAAACCCCTTGATAAGGTTTTAAGATTCTCTCTTAACCTTATCGAAAGCCTCAAATCCCTTTCAAAATCCTTGAAAAACCATTAAAATGAATATTTTCTATGTGTTGGACTTAAGCCCCCTTCGGCTAAAGTCTCTAACCCTTTTTATCCATGCGCCTTGGCGCCAGAACCAGGCGCTGAGTCAGTCAGGCGCTTATCCATTTTAAACAATTATCCCGCCCCGAAAATATTTAAAACCTTTATTATTTGCAAATTTCGGGTTTTATTTTATTTTTGTAAATTTTTCCGCTGGTATGATCTTCCACTAAATCTCCACCGTCAATCTAAATCCACAGATCGGACGGTGCGGAGTCTGTCTACCCGGTTGTCCCCGCCAGCTATTCCCCACTCCAGAAACCGCGTGGTATCCATCGCACCGCCTTTGGGGCAAGGGAAATTTTTTCCCGATCGCCAGCGATCCCATACATCGCGTGACACGTGTCCCCTGTACTTTTTCAAAACCGCTTGCTCATCACACATTATCGTTCATACGTGGACGCCCAGCGATATTGATGTGCGTCGTCCAATCTGGGGAGGGCCATCCAACGGCTATCGCTCGTCGAATATGCACGCGTGATAACCGGGCTACCGGCGCAAAATTCGATCAACCTCCGCTGTCGATCTGATCTGCAGATCGACGGTCCACGTTTCATCGCCCAGATTTCCTCTATTTGACTTTCAACCTCCACTCCCGACCGTCGATCTCTGCGCGATCGACAGCTCAGATTTATTCTTTTTTCCGATCGTTCTATGATCTCTCCTGATCAATCCTGGCCGTTGGATGATGCCATCCAACGGCCACGCTTCCTCCATATGCCTCCACAGAAATAAACCTATAAATGCATGGATTTTATAATAGTTTTTGTTTTTGCAGGGTTTTGACGTTCTCTCCACCATAATTCAAAGAAGTTTTAGGGACAGAGGGTGACGATCCTCTTGCCTCCGATTCACCAAATAAAATCATCACAGGGTTTTGACTCTACGTTTATCAATGATCTGCAAAGGCATTAATGCCTTTCAAACCCTGCACGACCCTGCACATCAGCAAAAACACAGCAAGTCAATCACAAATCAAGAGTATCAGTATAGAAGACCATAATGCACCAGAACAAGAGGATTAAAAGACATATTTGTGGGGATTTTATCTAAGATTCCTATCAAAAGCCTAATCCTCTGATTTAAACATAGTTTTAAGGAAAAATCTGAGTGTTTTATCTGACAGAAAGCTCCACCGCCTTAGTTAAAGAAAATCAATTCTTCTCAGCTACTACAAAAGACACATGTGCCTCAAAGAAATCAAATATAGGCTGAAGTTATTACATGAAATCAAATATCTGCCTCACAACACAGCTAAAGGGTAATTCTGCGAACAAACTTAATGACAAAATATCTACAGAGTTACTCTAACATGACACAGAGCCTCAAAGGTAAAATTAAGCTTCCACCGAGCTTAAAATCTTTATGTAAATCATTTAATACAAAAGACACCTATTGTAAGCTTCTTCATTGAGCCCCCCAAAGGCCGAGAAGCCATTTAAGTCTGTATTTATTGGTTTTTGAGATCTTTTATAAGATCTCACCTCCTCATTCTTCTATATATACTTCTGCAGAAGATGAGTGAGGGGTTGGTTGTTGTTTGATCACAAGCTGTAATATTGAAACTCTCTGAAATCAATACATATTCCTTTGAAGTTGAAGAACAAATTGAAGTCTTGGAGATCTTGATGATTTTGTTGCATGCTTATTCCTGAGAAGGCTCTATCATTGGATCCATGAGCTTGGTTGTTGGTGAAGTATTCTGAACTGTTTTAGGTTTTCCCCTGTTTTCATTATGTTCCATAATTTCTTACTACAGTAGGTTGAAATTTTTAGGCTAAGAAATGACTCTTGGAAGCACCTTAGACCTGTTCATCCTTCACTGTTTTATGTTTTCTTCTGCTGAAGTATTCTAGAGGCTTTAAAATTTCTCTTTAGTCTTCATGCTTGTTTATTTCCTTAATATTTTGAACAGTTGGTTTCAGCATGATTTATGGTTCTCCCTGCTTGCCTGCTGCCACTTAAAAACTATTATTGAAGTCTCCCTTTGAAGTTCTTTGCTTACAGTGAATCAGAGAGGTCTGTTTTGATCTTGCCCTTTGTCCTCACTTAAACAGTTGGCTTAAAGGTCGTTATAATTATGATCATATATGTTTTTAGGTATTCCCTCTTCTATGACTGTAATTATCAGTAAATCTTTTATGTTTTCTAAGTCCTTTAGAATAAAATCTTTGAGGAAATAGGGTGTTCCCCGAATCTTAGATTTTACTTTGAAAGTTGTTTTGAAATCATTTTTTGCTTAAAGGTGTGATTTGTAGAATTTATGGTTAGCCCTGTCTATCAAAGAACTCTTTATTGTTTCAAATTATGCTTTCAAATTCCCTTTGTTGAGAATTAAAACTCTCTTTCCAAATCATTAATGTTCATCCCATTTCAAAAACAAAAGGATCATGTGGCCAAGTTAGATTTTCCCTCTGATATCCCATATCCTTTGATGAGTGTGTTATGACCTTTTCTTGACTCCATTTCCCAATGAAATATATATTTTACTGTTCTATATATCTTTCCTAGACCTTTCATGTTCTAATGTATCAATTCAACCCAACCAAACAAACAAATGAATACCTGCACTTAATAACTAGTCTAAAATCAATATTATAAGCACACAAGATAAACTTTTGCAAACAAACATTTGAGAGATCCCTCTCTGAGAACAGGAGGACTAGATCCTGTAACTCTAAATATTGGTTTTGATGTTGCCTTGTCTTTTGATTTTCCAAACTATCAAAACACGGGACACCAACATAATGGCGATCACAGTGGGACGTTGAGTAAAATCTTCAGAAAACAAAACACTCATTGTCTAGCATAACATAAGTAACCTTCTTCAAGCACTACCAAGCATAATGGTAATCATGATAGGACCTTTGAATCAGCGACAAACTAAGTCACCCTTAGGATTCTCATAAAGCCTTGTCAAACCTTGAAGTTCTCAGTTACCAAGCCATAAGAGTAAACTCTATACGTTTTGACACCCTAGCTAAGTGTTAAATCAGACTTAGAACACTCTCTTAACCTATAAGACCAAAATAACTCAGAAAAACCCAAAAAAATTCATTTTGGCTTCATAATAAACTTGGTGGTGGGCCATAAAACCTTTTACCTCCAAAAGAGCAAAAAATTCCCACCTGGCGACTCCACAATCCTAAATTCATACCTTAAGACTCCACTGGGAAGACCCCAAGTCTTAATAGCATCTTACAAACTCAGTTAGAAGGCTTTAAGATTAAAAAAATTTCCTTTTTCTGAAAAGATCAGATAGCCTATTAAAAATTTTCATATTTGGTTAAACTCTCTTTCTAACCAGGTCTGAAAAACATAGCATAGTGGCTCCTAAAAAGATTCACACTAGAGCCCATCCCGACCCAGATCCACCTGAGATAGTTGATGACCCAGAAAGTATCCTTTGGAATTCTCCTAGGATTAAATTATCAACTGTTTTCAGATCACCCTTAAGATCTAATTCAGTTCCCAAAAATCTTGCAGCTCTACAACAATCACAACCTGACTTAGTAAATCCATTTAGAACTAGGTCATTTAATGATATAATTCAAATAGATTCTGATTCCTCACTTTCATCCCCAGAACAAAGTGAACAACCTGGTAATAGAGAAACCACACCACCTGATTTACATTTCCTTCTCAATTTAGGTGTCTTTCATCCAAGGTCAGCTCAACAATCTATCCCCGGTCCATCCACTTCTGCTCACCCTTCATCTACTGTTCAAACCACTACACCTCAACCCATTGTTCCTGTCATTAATCCGCTCCTTGTAAATCCACCCCCACCACCTATCATGGCAGCATGGTATGCTCCCCTAGTCCTTCCTGTACCATTAGTTAATCTTCCACAGGACTATTAGTCCAAAATTCCATTATATGATGCTAACAATGCTACAACCACATCACAGCATGTAGATAAAATGAATGACTACTTTGACAGAAATGAAATTGATGATGATTATGTCAAGCTCGGGTTATTTTCTCTGAGCTTGGGGGGGGTGTAAGAAAATGGTTTAAAATTTTAGCCCCCCATAGTATTATTGATCTCCAAGGCTTCCATCAAATATTCTTAAAAAAATGGGAAGTGAAGAAGAATCCACTCCAAGTCCTTTCTGACTACAAGAACCTCCATAGAAACGCTGGGGAAAGTGTGCAAGCTTACTGCACTAGATTCAATAGTGTGTATAATGCACTTTCCCCATAACTAAAACCTCCACAGGGCTCAGCTTTAAACAAATTTTCTGAAGGTTTTGACTCTGACATGACCTATCAGCTGAGAGAAAGAGATTTTGCAACTCTTGAAGATATGAAAAAGGGCGCTCTTTCTGTGGAAGTCAACTTGATGGAGAAGAGAGCAAGAATTAAAACTGAGAAGAGAGTATCTTTTAGAGAAGAGTCCACTCCTTCTACTTCAAGCTCAAAAATGGAGAGAATGTTAGAAGAAATGATGAAAGAGATGAGCATAATTAAGAGAGCACAAGCAAATCAAAATCAAACTGCTCCTCAGAATATAAACCAGAATTATAGAAGAGAAAACAATCAAGACAAACAGAACGAAAATGACCAACAGATTAGACCTCCCTTCCAACAAAACTATGTAGATCAATATGAGGAAGATATGGAGTTGGAAAGGTTGGAAGAATCCCATGTAAACTTGATTGGATTAGATAGTGGGGATGATGTTTTCCTCACTGAGGAAGAACAAGATTTTTTCTCTTCTGATCAAAATACAAACACCTATGAAGATTCTGATGACTATAGATTAGGTTTTTAAAATGCAATCATGGAGATACACAAAAAATATGATCTTAGGAGCAAGGGAAACATAGATAATTCAAAAGATAAGAACACTAGCACTGCTGTCACGAAAAACGTAGAAAACCAGCCCAAAAAGATAGCAGAGAAAACCAACATTTCGACTAAAAAACCAGATTCAAACAAAGACAAAGGTGTCCAGCCAAATGTTGAACAGAGTACCCCTAGCACTTCAGCTAGTGGTCCTAATAAAATTATCCCAACTACCATTTCAAACAAGGTTCAGCAAATCAAAGTTGTTGAAAAGAATTCAATTGAAAAAACAGATGTAAATACAAACAAGTCAATTATTCCTTTCAGCCTTGAGGGAGAGATTGCCAAAATAAAAATCACCACCCCCCTAGCTGAACTAGTAACCCAAGAGGTGTACAAAAACCAAGTTTTGAAAGCTTTGAACTTAGGAAGTGATACAGACACTTTAAACTTGACAGATGACAAACCTGAGTTGTTGTTTGGTCCAGAAGTTGAAGGAAAATATCAAGAAGGGGTTGTCCCTCCCTTCTATGTTAGCTTGAACCTACATGAGAAATTTTACACAATGCCATGTTAGATTCGAGAGCTTCACACAATCTGATTCCCAAGGTGGTAATGGAGAGCTTAGGCTTAGAGATTACTAAACCATACAAATATTTGTATTCTTTTGACTCAAGCCGAGTCAAATGTTTGGGTTTAATCAAATATTTGTGTGTTACTCTAGCTCAGATCCCTGCTAAGAGTTTGGTTATGGATTTAGTTGTAGCTGACATTCCCCCTAAGTATGGCATGCTCTTATCAAGATCTTGGGGATCCAAACTTTAGGGAAGCCTTCAAATGGACATGTCTTATGCCACCATCCCTGTTTTTAACCAAAACAGAAGACTATACAGGGAATCTCACATGAAGTACATGGTGAGCAACATAGACAAACCAAACAACTCTCCAATATATTCTATTCAATCAAGTTTACATTCATTTATCTTATATAACGAAGATGACATTACTCAACAAGATAAAGAAAACATAGACCCAATCAGTTCACCACAACAATCCAATCTTCCCTTCGATAAAATTCAAAACGTTGGCAATCAACAGCAACAAGAAAATGAAAATAAAGATGGCATACTTTGGAAAATAAATTTTGATGGATCTTGTAATAAAACAAGCGCAAGAGCAGGTGTGTGGATTCAAAATACAAAACAGATTTTTTCATACAAATTGGATTTCCCATGCACAAACAATATTGTTGAGTATGAAGCACTTCTCCTAGGCTTACAACTACTTAAACAGTTAGAAGCCCAGAGGATATCAATCTTAGGAGATTCTGAACTTATCATAAAACAAATCAAAGGAGAATACTCAACTAGAAATCCAAGACTTACGGAATATCGAAACGCTGCCCTTGATCTATTAAAAACCTTTGAGAAGTATGAACTTATTTTCATTCCAAGAGAATTGAATCATTTAGCAAATCAACTTGCGTTTAATGCTAGTAACTGTCAAATACCTGAAATAAATCAACAACTCAGTGTAAAAGTAAAACACAGACCTGTTGTACCTAATAACGAAGATCACTAGCAAGTGTTTGATTCTGACAAACACATAGATGACTTCTTGAAATCAGAAAATGATTTCGGCATACCAATATCAGAAACCAGCCATAAAGAAAAGTGTTTGTACATTGAACAAATCCCAGAAGTTGAAATGACATATACTGCTGATATAAATCATTGTGAGAATCCTTTCGAAGCAGAGATAACTGACAATGCAGACCAAGAAGACTTGGAATTTTTACAATGCAAAAATGATAAAATTCCAAGAGGTCTAGCACCTTTAGAACACCTTTTTGATTTTAACGATGTAGCCAAAGAACCAAGAATGGAGCCTGTGGAAACAGATGTAGAAGAACATAACATAGGCAGCCTAGCAGAACCCAAGATGATTAAACTGTCCAGCACTCTCCCAGCTCACATAAAATTGCAGTATATAGAGTTGTTCAAAGAGTTTAAAGATGTTTTTGCTTGGGGATACAAAGACCTAAAATCATATGATGCCAGCATCATTCAGCACAAGATTCCCTTGAAGGAAAATCAAAAGCCCTTCAAACAAAAACTGAGGAGAATAAACCCACTTTTATTACCTTCATTTAGAGCTGAAATTGAAAAGATGCATGATGCTGGCATTATAGTACCTGTTAGATTTTCAGAATGGGTATCAAACTTAGTTTTTGTTAGGAAAAAGACAGGGGAGATTAGGCTCTGTATTGACTTCAGAAATTTAAATAGAGCCTCCTTAAAAGACAACTACCCCTTACCCAAAATGGACCATATGCTTCAGAACGTAGTTGGGTCAAAAAGGATTTCCCTCTTATATGGGTTCTCAGGTTACAACCAGGTGTTAGTGCTCCCAAGTGATCAAATCAAAACTGCTTTTACCACGCCTTGGGGCATCTTTATGTATGTCAAAATGCCTTTCAGATTAATTAATGCAGGGGCCACCTTCCAAAGGGACATGGACATAGCCTTTTCTAAATATATTGGCTATTTCATAATTATTTACCTTAATGACATAACTGCCTTTTCAAAAACTGATGAAGAACATTTGATTCACCTAAGAAAAGTTTTTGAGAAGTGTAGGAAATTTGGCTTGTCATTGAATCCCAAGAAAACACTCTTTGGTCTCCAAGAAGGTAAACTTCTTGGCCACATAATTTCGGAAGAGGGAATCAAAATAGACCCTACAAGGATATATGGCATATTGCAGATCAGCCATCCAAGGAGCCTCAAAGAATTGCAATCTTTCATCAAAAAGATTAATTTCCTGAGAAGGTTTATTCCTAATCTTGCTAAGCTATTAAAAAACATTACAAACATGCTTAAGAAATATGTCGGTGTAAAATGAACTTAACCAGCTAAACAATCATTCGAACTGGTCAAACAAGCTCTTACTCAAGCACCAGTCCTGATTAGTCCATATTTTACCAAAGATTTCTATATCTTTTCCTTTGCATCTAAACATACAATAGCTACAGTTTTAGTTCAAAATAATGATTTGGAGCAAGAAAAACCAATATATTTCTTTATTAGGGGCTTGAGAGATTCTCCTCTCAAATATAACATCATGGAGAAGCAAGCCTTAGCATTAGTGAAAGCATTAAAAGACTTTAGGGTCTATATTTTACACTCTCACATAATTTCTTTTGTTCCACATATTGCTGTCAAGGACATTCTAAGTCAAGACCCCGATGGTAAAAGGGGAAAATGGATTGCAACTATTCTTGAATATGACTTAGAAATTAGGCCCACCAAACTGGTTAAAGGGCAAGGATTAGCAAAACTTATGGCTGAGTCTAACTTCCAAGCACTAGACATCAATATGGTAGATGTGTTGGAAGAAATAGAAGAATTTGATGCTCCTTTTATTGAAGAAACATTTCTAAATTCTCCTTGGTATGCTGACATTATTTATGTGCTTTTATATCTAAATGCCCCTCCTTCTTTGTCTAAAACTAAAGCTAAATTCTTGAAACAAAGGGCTTTGAATTTTTTCATATTAGATGGAGTATTATATTGGAAAAATGTTGTTGGAATTTTGCTTAAATGTTTACTCGAAGATGATGCAGGAAATATCATGCATGAATTTCATGATGGAGAATGTGGAGGTCACCTCTACTGGAAGGCCACAGCCAACAAAATTCTTAGATCTGGTTACTATTGGCCTACCCTTTTCCCAGACACTCAAAATCTGGTCATGTCTTTCCATAAGTGTCAAATCTTTGATGGAAAAAGAAAACTCCTTCCCTTACCTTTACATCCTATCAAAGTTGAGGCACCTTTTCAATAATGGGGGCTAGACTTCACTGGGAAAATTCATCCATCCTCCTCAGCTCAACATAAGTGGATCCTCACAGCCACTGACTTCTTTACCAAATGGATAGAAGCTATACCTTCTAGAAATGCCAATGACTCTGTCATTATCAAGTTCCTTGAAACAAATATCCTATCCAGATTTGGTTGTCCCAGAAAAATTATAACAGACAATGTTGTTGCTTTTAAATCTAAGAAGTTGGTTGATTTCTGTTACAAATACCACATAACCTTGGGCCATTCCACTACTTACTATCCCCAAGGAAATGGATTAGATGAATCCCCCAACAAAAGTCTCCTTAATATCATTAAAAATTTGTTGGAACAAAATTAGAAATCATGGCACGGTAAGCTGGTTCATGCCTTATGGGCTGATAGATTAACTACAAAGAAATCAATAAATATGTCCCCCTATCAGTTAGTTTATGGCATGGATGTAATTTTTCCTACCTTATTGGGAGTTCCAGTCATGAAACTCCTTCAAGAAGTACAGATTGAAGAGAATGATATGCAGAGAAGGATCAACCAAACAATTCATTTACAGCAGACTAGAGAAGAAGTTTATGAGAGAACACAGTTAGTCCAAGAAAAAATGAAGAAACTATTTGATAAGAGGACTAAGGAAAACAATTTCCAAATTGGAAATGTTGTTCTCAAATGGGATTCAAGAAGAGAAGAGAAGGGAATACATGGTGAATTTGAGAACTTGTGGAAAGGGCCCTATATTATTCATAATGAGAGGGGTCACAATGCATTTTTCTTGAGAGAATTGAATGGAGAAGACATGTATGGAGGTCCTGTCAATGGCAGGATTCTCAAGCATTACTTCTGTGAAGAATCTTAAGTTTCAAACCATTTTATTTTTCATTGTAAATATCATATTCTAACCATTGCATTCAAAGTTAGAAAAATCAAAAATACAAAAACAGAGAAAAGAAAGAAAAGAGGGCAGAATGAAAACAAGAAAGGCAAGGCCCCATGCCAAAAAGAGAAACAAATCTGAAAGTGTGCAAGCTCAAATTCCACTCCTCAAAACATACTTCTAGTTAGTCAAACAGCCTAAACTTGACTAATTAGTTTTAAATTTTCTGCTGATAGGATAGTGAAATCGATTTGCCAAACTGTCTAATCTTGGCTTATCAGTAGATAGTTTAGGATAGAAATTAAAGGTTCAAGCATGATCAAAATCTGAACCTAAGTTTCCAAGCAAGAAATGACTCAAATTTGTTTTATTTTCTGAGTCAAAAAAGATGTAAATCTGGTTCTAATTAGCTCAAAATATAAACCAGAGAACAAAGAAAGAACAGCTCAAACAAAATTCAAAACAGAGTTATAAAAAGAGAAGGCAGTACTTTGAACTTTCAAATCTGAAGCCTTCAGTTTTGATTTAATCTTCTGCAAAACAATGTCTATGTGCAGCTTGTCTTTATGCCATGGACCAGCATCAAGTTAGACTATTCAATCCTGACTTGAATGCTTTTCAATTTCTATTGTAGAATTTAGAGAATGAAAGTCTGTTGGACAGTTTAATCCCAACAGACAGTGGATTAGGTAGAGAAGCATCTGAACTCAACTGTTTAATCTGAGTTCAGGGAGAAATAAGGATTAGAATTAGATTAGTTTTATGCTCTCAAAAGAATAAAATGTTTTGAAAAGATTTTTCCAATCCAATTGCACTCTGATGAAGAAAAAATGTTAGATTAGTAGGATTGGGTAGGTAGAAAGTTGTATTGATGAAATCCATTATTCTTCATGACTGTTATTATGTTTCCAGAGCAAAGCAAGATCATCCAACAAAAAAGAGCAATACAATGGATGAGGCACAGGTTAGCCTCCCAGAGAATCCAAGTCTGAAGTTCTTGATGCTTTCAAGAAGGCACCATCCCCAAGTGGAGCCACTGTTAGCCACCTGTAAAATTTGATTATCCCAAAAGGTGGCTAAATCTATTTTGAGCCTTCAAGGAACAATTTTTCTTACTAAAAATTGTTGGCTCTTGAAGACTTTTGAAGGCCTCATGCCTATGTCCAAACCTTCACCGCTGTTCCCATCTTGAAGACTCTGAAATCCTGCTAATTCCCAAAAAGAGTATTGCTACAAGCACCATTTTCCCCTTCTTCCTCTTAAAAAACTTATCTCTTTTTCTATCCCTCCATTTCCCATGAAAAACCCTCACTTTTACGTTTATCCCCTTTCCACTCCATAAAAAACCCTTGATAAGGTTTTAAGACTCTCTCTTAACCTTATCAAAAGCCTCAAATCCCTTTCAAAATCCTTGAAAAACCATTAAAATGCATATTTTATATGTGTTGGACTTAAGCCCCCTTCGGCTAAAGTCTCTAACCCTTTTTATCCATGCGCCCTGGCGCCAGAACTAGGCGCTGAGTCAGTCAGGCGCTTATCCGTTTTAAACAATTATCCCTCCCCAAAAATATTAAAAACCTTTGTTATTTGCAAATTTCGGGTTATATTTTATTTTTGTAAATTTTTCCGCCAATACGATCTTCCACTAAATCTCCACCGTCAATCTAAATCCACAGATCGAACGGTGCAGAGTTCGTCTCCCGTGGTCCCCACCGTCCATAAGCCGATTGCCCGAAACCAACGGTATCCATCGCACCGCCCTTGGGCGAAAGGCTGTTTTCCCCTGATCGCCAGTGATTCCATACATCGCGTGACACACGTCCTGGGTACTATTTGGAAAACCGCCGTCCATCGTGGGGCATTGCACTGACATGGACACGCAAACATATTCAAATCCACCATCCGATCCGGAGCCGACCATTGGACGGCGATCACCCCGTCAAAGATGCACGTGCGACAATCGAGCTACCATGCAAAGCCGGCAACAACATCTCCGCCGTCGCATCCGATCCGGCGCACGATCCCGTCCAAAATTCATCGCCCAAATTCCCTTTGTTTGACTTTCAACTTCCGTCACCACCGTCGATCTTCAGGCGATCGACGCGCTCATATTCATTCTCCTTTTTTCTCGCTCTCGTTCAATCTCGACCGTCGATCTCTGCGCGATCGACAGCTCAGATTTATTCTTTTTTCCGATCGTTCTATGATCTCTCCTGATCAATCCTGGCCGTTGGATGATGCCATCCAACGGCCACGCTTCCTCCATATGCCTCCACAGAAATAAACCTATAAATGCATGGATTTTATAATAGTTTTTGTTTTTGCAGGGTTTTGACGTTCTCTCCACCATAATTCAAAGAAGTTTTAGGGACAGAGGGTGACGATCCTCTTGCCTCCGATTCACCAAATAAAATCATCACAGGGTTTTGACTCTACGTTTATCAATGATCTGCAAAGGCATTAATGCCTTTCAAACCCTGCACGACCCTGCACATCAGCAAAAACACAGCAAGTCAATCACAAATCAAGAGTATCAGTATAGAAGACCATAATGCACCAGAACAAGAGGATTAAAAGACATATTTGTGGGGATTTTATCTAAGATTCCTATCAAAAGCCTAATCCCTTGGATTAAAATACGCTTTAAATAAATCAAGTATTTTAACCGATGTAAAACCCTCCACCGCCACAAATTGAGGCAAATTGATCTCTAGCTACCACGATGCCACCTGTGCCTCAAAGAAATCAAATACAGGCCGAAGTTATTGCATGAAATGAAATATCTGCCTCACAACACGGCTAAAGGGTAATTCTGCAAAAAAAATTAATGACAAAATATCCACAGAGTTACTCTAACATGACACAGAGCCTCAAAGGTCAAATTAAGCTCCCACCGAGCTTAAAAACTTTATGTAAATCATTTAATACAGAAGACACCTATTGTAAGCTTCTTCGTTGAGCCCCCCAAAGGCCGAGAAGCCATTTAAGTCTGTATTTATTGGTTTTTGAGATCTTTTATCAGATCTCACCTCCTCATTCTTCTATATATACTTCTACAGAAGATGAGTGAAGGGTTGGTTGTTGGTTGTTGTTTGATCACAAGCTGTAATATTGAAACTCTCTGAAATCAATACATAGTCCTTTGAAGTTGAAGAACAAATTGAAGTCTTGGAGGTCTTGATGATGTTGTTGCATGCTTGTTCCTGAGAAGGCTCTATCATTGGATTCATGAGCTTGGCTGTTGGTGAAGTATTTTGAACTGTTTCATTTTTTTCCCCTGTTTTCATTATGTTCCATAATTTCTTACTACAGTAGGATAGAAATTATTAGGCTAAGAAATGACTCCTGAAAGCACCTTAGACCTATTCATCCTTCACTGTTTTATGTTTTCTTCTACTGAAGTATTTTAGAGGCTTCAAAATTTCTCTTTAGTCTTCATGCTTGTTTATTTCCTTGATAGTTTGAATAGTTGGTTTCAGCATGATTTATGGTTCTCCCTGCTTGTCTGCTGCCACTTAAAAACTTTTATTGAAGTCTCCCTTTGAAGTTCTTTGCTTACAGTGAATCAAAGAGGTCGGTTTTGATCTTGCCCTTTTTCCTCATTTAAATAGTTGGCTTAAAGGTCATTATAATTATGAGCATAGATGTTTTTAGGTGTTCCCTCTTCTATGACTGTAATTATCAGTAAATATTTTATGTTTTCTAAGTCCTTTAGAATAAATTTTTTGAGGAAATAGGGTATTCCCCGAATCTTAGATTTCATTTTAAAAGTTGTCTTGAAGCCATTATTTGCTTAAAAAATGTTTGTAGAATTTATTGTTAGCCCTGTCTATCAAATATCTCTTTATTGTTTAAATTGTGTTTTCAGGTTCCCTTTGTTGAGAATTCAATTTCTCTTTCCAAAACATTAATGTTCATCCCATTCCAAAAACAAAAGGATCCTGTGGCAAAGTTAGATTTTCCCTATGATATCCCATATCCTTTGATGAGTGTGTTATGACCTTTTCTTGACTCCATTTCCCAATGAAACAGATATTTTATTGTTCTATATATCTTTCCTAGACCTTTCATGTTATGCTATATCAATTCAACCCAACCAAAAAAACAACACCTACACTTAATAACTAGTGTAAAATCAATATTATAAGCACACAAGATAGATTTTTTCAAACAAACATTTGAGAGATCCCTCTCTGAGAACAGGAGGACTAGATCCTGTAACTCTAAAGATTGGTTCTGATGTTTCCTTGTCTTTTGATTTGCAAAACTATCAAAACATGGGACACGACACATGCTGACATGAACAAGGACATGTTGGTGGTGGGAAGATGGGCCAGAAAAATGCCATAGCTAGAATACTTTGAAACATTACTCCTGTAAACAACGACGTGCATAAATGAGGAAATATACATGGCTATAATTGATTGTTCAAATAGTGCTAGATGAAATAATACCTGAGAGAATTGGTATTAACAGCGAAGAAAAATGGTAAAGGGAGGAATTAAAAAAAAATAAAAATAAAAAATCCTTTGGTTGCATCCAACTGTTGTCGAAATTTCATGCATCTTTTCATAAAAGCAAGGAGTTCTATAAACCTGGATTCTAGTTGACATTTTTTAATGTGTGTTGACATTCAAGTGGGATGGTTGGTCCATGGGGTAATGGATAGTGATATGGCAGTCATGTGAATGGATCAAAGGAGGTTCTCATGACCTTAACCCAATTTACATGTATAAATATATGATATGTTCATGATCATTTCAATTTTTATATACATATATAAATGCCATTGTGATTAGCATGTTATTGTCTAGATCGTTCTTTTGAAAGAATGATTGATCATGATTATGCAATTAGCATTTGAATGGATGGCATGATTGTGATTCATGGCTATGAGAAGAATCAATTGGGAAAGATGTAGCCCTAGCTGATTATGAATTTAATATCATGTGAATATAATTATTATATTATTCCCATGTTTATATCATGAACAAGGGATGTTGATGGATATATCAGCCAAAGGAAAGAAGTGGGATCCGCGACATGTTGGGATAGGAATGGATAATTAAAGAAACCATATATTATAGATTTGGATTGTGGAGGAACACGATGAAGCATGGGAAAGGCACTAGAGGCAGTGTTGCATGGTGTCTGTGGATGGAGACATTGTGGTCTCTATATTTTCAACATTGTTTTGTACATATCATACTGTGCCATGTGTATTTTTTATGTGTTGTGTTGTACATGCGTATTTGATGTATTGTATCACGTGTGCATGTGTATGTGTTGTATTGTACCCTGTGTATACTTGCATGTGTTGTGTAATTTTTTGGGATAGGAAAGTAGGGGAATTTCTAGGCCATTGTGTTGTGAAATGTGTTTAGGAAAAGTAGGTATGGGAATTTATGTGTTTGTGTTGATTAGGATAGGTAGAGTACCCATAATAAGGGTTTCCTCGATCTGTGAAGGTGTGTAATACACCTATAATTATGTCGACAAAAGACTACCTAGTCTAGTAGTGACTACCTAGTATGGTAGTGCCCATATTCGCAAGATAGTGATTTGGATTATTTATATGTATTTGTTACTAAGTACTCGCCTTGATGTCAATGAAACACTTAATAAATTTAAAATCAAATAGAAGAGAATATAAGACATTGGGTGCTTGTCAATTTCGCCAATTGATCCAGTGTGTGTATCAAAGAGAAGAGAAGGTATTGGGTGCTTGTCAGGTTTGGAAATCGACCCAATGTGTGTACATGAAAGGAATATTCCAATGTATTCTTACCAGTGGGGTAACCTATCCAGTGTGTGTAAAGAAGGAAGAAAAGAGAAATTCAAAGATGAGTATCAATATTCCATTTGATTTCACGAATTTCTAAATTATCAACATAAATTGATACAATGATCTATGATGGTTTTTTTTATGAGCTAACTTGGTTTTCCTCGATGGGATACAAGATAAAATCACGAGTTTCATTTCATGGAAAATATTCTAAGGAGTTATGATTTAAATTATTGTAATTCCTAATGATGATTCTCATGAGAATTGTGTGTTCTAATGTAAGGAAGCATGAAAATTTCCCATTTGGGTGAATGGACTAGGTTGTAATGTGAATGGTAGCAACTTGAAGATATTAGAGCATGCAACAACATGATGGTAAAATATTTCAAGAACGGGGCCATTATGGGACACTAGAACTAATGGTGCCAACTGATTACCATAGCACATGTTATGACTGGTACGTTAGTTTTTTGATAGAGATATGCCTTGGTTTTGAGACCCTTCTAGTGTGAGGAAAAAAATTCCAAGGAATGGATCGCTCGAGGGATTGGGAAGCAAAGAAGGGGATGCCTGAACTTGGAATATGAGTGACTACACAGAAGGGCGGGGGGGTGGGGTGACCGCATTTCCTGAGGGACTAGGAAGCAAAGAATGGAAGGTCGAAAAATAAAATTGGTTTTTGGTCATGATCATAGCTTATTGGAATCAAAATCACAATGGAGGTGTGCTCGGAAAGAATGAGTCGATAATTATTCATTGAAGGGACAAGGGGTGCAATATAACCGTGTTGGAAATTGGAGGCAAGCAACACTCTAAGGGGGAGGAATAATTCCAAGTTGGATTGAACACATATAAAGCATTAAAAGACTATAGAAAGGGCCATTGGAAAATGGTTGAATTTATAAAATAATGTTTACCAAGTGGTTGGGAAAGCCACTATACATACAATATGACTAGTAAAAGCTTAAACGGGCTATGCATATAAAGCTCCAGGACAATTTTGTTTGGTATTTTAAACAACTTATTCTTGTTGTATATGGAAAAATAAAATCGAGGACAATGTTCCCCCAAGGAGGAGGGGTTTGTGACAACCCCTATTATTTACACTTATGTATACAATGTAAATATTTGAACAAAATAAAATGTGATAAGTAAAGGGATAAAGATTACATAGGTGAGGAGGTTGCTTTCTTTGGATTTTTCAAGGTTTCCTTATAATAGGAAATCTGAACTACTTTAGGACAACTATTGAAGGTTGGATGGTGTTATTTGAATGGATTGGTGTTTCTAAATTAATTAAGCTACATGAGAAGGATTAGGTCCATGCTTAATTGATAATAATGGAAAAGGAAAAGAGGAAGAAACAATTATGAGGTATGGGGCTACATGGGCAGCTGGGAAAAATGAGGAGAAGTCAACAATCTGTGGGACAACACCACAGGGAGAGACAACATGGAATACCATGTAGGAGGAGGAAGGAAAGGGACAACATAGAAAAAACTTGCGCATATCCCCGGTTTGGAGTTAGTTGAATAAATAAAAGGAGAGGAGGAGTGTTGTGTAACATCAACTCTCATAGAAGATTCATACATTTTGGTTGAGCAACGAGAGCGTGAGAGGAATTCTCTCTAGGTGAGGATAAGTCTATGGATTCCATGGGGGATGGATGGTGGATATGGCCTTCTCTACATTCCCTTGACAAACTGGGGTGGATATTTTGTCTTTGGATTCCTAGTAAGGGGAGGTTCTTAAGTCTCCTTTTCTTGTTCATCTATTTTCTGGTAGTGAGTTGTGGATTCCCTTCATTGGGTGGAACCACTATGTTACATGTTCTCATGGTGAAGGTAACAAACCTAAGTATTCCATATGCATTTGTTAACTGCTAAATAGTTGGTGGGTGGACGTGGGAGAGCCTCTTGAATCCTTGTCTCAACTAGCAATTGGTTTTTAAATCCCTTGAGAAAAAACCACCTTAGTTTCTAGAATCTGGCTTGAGGGTGACAATTGCAAGTGAGGAATAGATGCAACTTTTCCATGGTTGGGTGGAGAGTTGTTGTCCTAGACTCGATTTCCCATCTTCAATTTTAATCCAAGATATTTTCTTCACATGGCTCTGTGTCATGAAATTTATGTTGGATTCTTAAGCTAATCCTGTAATAATTGCATGAATGATTCATGACTCTCATGTAATTATGAGAATAAAGTTTTGATGGTCTTCCACACAAGAATTGGAATAAATAGCTCCTTGTGTCAATGGTTTTCTCCTAATGCTAGGTATGTAGGGAGACTTAAATTTACATTAGTGCTGAATTCACAAAGTGATTACATTTGTGTTTCTAGCGTGGGAAAACATTGGAAAAGGTATAATAAATTATGTCAAATTGATGATGGTTGAGAGCGTGATGGCAAGTGGCAACGCTAGGGTTCGCTGTTATGGGTTTCTCGCCTGCGCTGCGACGACCTCAGGCCCCAAGAGCGAGTGGTCGGGAATTGACATTCCTCTGCATCAATGTAGACAACGAAGACAAGATACCCCCGTAGATCTTGACCTCTCTCACACCTGCTCGGACCCAAGGTTTCATCTGATCCCATTTCTATACGAACCCAGACATGCAGGCAAAGCGACTGCGAAGTTTGGGGAGGGGGTTTTATAGGGCGAAGCCCCTTGCACATATCTGCTTCAGAAGGTCGTCACGCTGCTAGCACCAGAAATAAACATGAGTTATTATGCCACCTTCCTTGGCCAGGATTCAGAAGTAATGGATGTGTCTCACCTGAGGATGCGACGGTTGGGCCGCAAAACCCTCTGTCCCAACCAACTGTTGCAGGACTTCACCACCGGAAACATGAACAGGGTCGCATATGGCTACCTATCGTGACTTGATATTTCCTGGACCCCTCTGCTCCAATCGATGTCACTTACCCCTGGGACCCCGAGGCACCCTCAACACATATGGAGTCTTCCATCACAGAAGGACCCAGAATTGACTTTGGAAGGAGAGTACAAAACGACAACAGAAACCATGGGGTAGGTAAACACAAACAAAATTCCAAATTTTCATTAAAACCCCTGTTGGGGAAATTATAGTATTATGGACAGATGAAACATAGCATGTGATAGAACTCAAAATGAAAATCACAAAAGCTCAGGGATACCCAGTACCATTACAATCTATGATACACGAAGGCAAAGCACTTCAACACTATAGAACCATAAAGGAGTACTCCATAACCTCTGGCTCCACCAGTATCCTTAACCTACAGTTGTGAGGAGGAGGAATAAGGGACTAGGGAAAAACCAAAAACTTTGGTGGAGAAGGAGGAGGCAGTACCTCTAAACAGAATCACAATAATACAAGGCCCTCCTTCAAGAACATACTGTAGGGGAAAAAAAATCAACTGCCCCTATAGAACCAGAGGGAAATACCCCCAAGCCTTACATAGTAGAACAACTAAATCATAATCCTGAAATGGCCATATATATATTTGAGTTTGATGAACATCGAAACACATATTAGGCACAGGCACTTATATGCCGATTCAATAGCTTCTGGCCCAAACCAATGGACCTCTTTCAATGGATATTAAAAATTTGGACCATGGAGTGCAAAATACACCTATGCTCAAAAGGCTTCTTTATAGTTAAATTTCAACATTCAAAATCAGAGACTACATTCTCCAGGAGGGTCCGTGGTTTTGGGGTTCTACGAGACTTTACATCACCCCATGGTCCCTATATTTTTATGCTACCACTATGGTTGTTTCCAGAATGCTAGTTTGGGTCAGACTATATAATCTTCCCTTACATTTCTGGAGTGACAACTTCCTTCAAAGTATTGGGAATGTCATTGGGCGATACATCAAAACAAATACACAATGACTAGAGCAGATAATCTTCACCTTCACATGTATTTGTGTCGAAGTAGATCTCAACAAAGGACTGCCAGAAAGCATACAGTTGGTACATAAACAACAAAAATGGATGCAACACATAGACTATGAAAACACAGCCTTCAGATGCAAAATCTGCAGGCAGACCGGTCATCTACAAAATACCTATCCTAAAGTAAAGAGAGATAATCGAAGAAAGAAGAGGGTCAGAAAAGCACCCAGAGGTTGGAAATTTCCCCCATGTGACTCAGAGGAGGAGATAGAAGAAGAAGAGGAAGTACCCACTGTAGATGGGAACAATCAGTTAATAGTTATCCCGGATGCATAAGAAAAAGGAAACCAGGATCCATTTGAAAGAAAAACACAACAGGACCCACCCATAAAGGTACCAATTGTAACAGACAACGGTGGGAAAAAAATGCATCATACATCAGACACCTCCGACTCGGACAAGGACGTTGGAGTAGCTACATTTGAAAATCAGCTCACCCTTGTCTCCCCCATGTCATCTCAAGGAGCATGGCGGAAGGTGGAAAAAAATAAAGGGAGGAAAACTTGGTTTTCCTCCCCATTGTATATTAATGATATTTGCATGTCTTTCTTGTACACTAGTCTCGGTTGGTTATTGGCCTTTTATCTGCTGATGCAACATGTAATTTTGTTTCTTATAATAAAATTACGATTTTTCCTGTGGAAAAAAAACTTATGTCAAATTGATTACCTATTGAGCTTAATTGTTGAGCTGAAATAATGAAAACTCTGAACACATAGGGTCTAAGGAGGAATACCCATGTAGATCCTCCTAGAAATGACTAAATTCATCAGTATGACTAATATCTTGAGGTGGTTGGACCTCATTGCAATGAATGTAAAAATACTGGGAAGACTTATACTAATGGTTGTATTCAGGAGGGAGAAAAAACACATAATTCAAGCACATAATTGTGTGTGTGTGTGTGTGTGTGTGTATACACACACACACACACACACACACAATTATGTGACATTGGAGGAGTATTATAGCATGATAAAATTTGTTTAATCCCCATAACCAGAGACAGAGGTGAAACATTTATATAATAGCCATCGTAAAAATTCTGTGTTGAAATATTTAACAAAGTGAGGCTCGTAGTACACTGGCAAAGTTATTCTTGTTTTTGTTTAAGACTCGATAGAACCATGTGTTGGGGCCCTTGTTTTGAAATCAAACAGTTTTGAGTTGCGGATAGTACGTGGCGGGACGCAACCATGGTAAGAAGAGAGCTGTCAAGGCTGTGAAGGAGTGAAGAACAGGTGGCACGACTGTTGCAGGAGAAAGCACATATGGTAGAAGAACATGGCAGGAGACAAGTAGTAGAACTCCCGATGAACAGAGAGAAATAGAAGACAGCCGAGCAAGAAGAAAGGAAGAACTATTAATTGCGCTGGCATCAGAACAAATAGGTAGTCGGCCAGCGGAGAAAGAAGGTTGGCACAGGAGGAATGAGGAAACAGGAGTTGTAGGAGAGCTTTGTTCATGTTGTTTCGTTCTCTATCTCTCTGTATATTTGTGTTCTAATCTACTGGATAGGACCTCTTTGTAATCTGTTTGGTTAAAGCTCATGTTGAGGAGCATTGTAATAGCCTGTTGTCGATAAGTGAATTATAATATGATCATAGTTTGATGTTCCCTATATATGTTGTAGTCCAGATTGATTAGCATGGTAGTATTTTAAAATTTTATTGATTGTCTTTTTGAATGTTCTTTTAAGGGATATCACCCATGTAATGTTGCGTTTTCTTAAGCTCTGAGATAGTCCTGGTTCATACATATCTAATCTGCTAGACTAATATCAATCTACTCCCAATATTAGTAAGGTCATGGCACGCCTCGGGTGAGACTCTCTGCTCCTCAGAGCAGGGTGAAAATGCTAGCGTGGTGCTAGTTTACAACAAAAATCCTTGTTGGCCTCTAATCCGAACTTGGGTCTTGCCTAAGAGACCTCTTTCTTCACCAAAAAATGGTTCCGTTGCCGGGACCCAAAATTTCATTTGGGAGCTAGATCATGGTATCTCGAATCTTCGAAAGAGAAATACGAAGCTGGTGGGATAACCACCTAGATTAGTTCATCACTAAGCAATTCGAGATGAGACAACAATGGGAGAAAACGGTCAAATATCTAGTTCTATTTTATGAATCCGCCAGCGACATTTACGAGATCTTTTGGGGAAAGTTCCCAGAAGAACTCTAAAACTGGTTGCGAAGGCTCTAGATCAAAGTAACCAAAATAAAGTTGTGAAAATTTGGTCACAAGTGGGTGCACGGAGATCTAGTAGCCCTTCATCGGTTAAATACCGAGTTGACCCGAGCTGTAGATTTCTAGGTGGAATCTACCTTGGACGGATACATAGTGGAGTTTGCAGTGGAGTGCTGCTAGTCCTTTTCGAGGGCAGAGGATATATTCAGATCCGGGTTACAGGGGAAGCTGCTGAAGGAGATTCCATTGTGGATTAATGCCTTGATGGTAGATGAAGGACTAATGGGGTTCCAAAAATCTGAGATGGAAGCATAAAACTCCTGTGTTGGGGGAAGGGATTGAGGGAGAGATGCGACAAGAATAGTGAAAAAGGGGAGTAGGGGAATGGATGTCGAGACCTCTAATAGGCTAAGGGAGCGACGAGCACATTGGAGGGCTCAGATTGCTGAGAAGTGGCGAGAAAGGGCGATGAAGGAGTTAAAGAGATAGGAAAGTAGTCGAAAGGACAAAGAGGAGGTGCCTCAGATGACGAAGGAAGCAGAAAGTCAGGTGGGTCCCCAGGATATAGGAGGGACCGTTAAATAAGTTCGGCAGGTGTATAGGAACCCATCCCAGAGGGAGAAAGGAAAGAAGTTTGACTGAGAAGATGTATATGCGTGCCCCGAGGAGATGTCCGATGTGGAGTTGCACGTTGCAATGGAGCAATTGTTCCAAGAAAGGTCGGCATTCATATCTCAAGGTACTCCTATTCCCCAAAGTTCAAGTAGCTCTAGTCCAAACCTTCCCCTAGTGCTTTATCAACCACTAAGTGAATTTTTTTTTAAGTTGCGTGAATTAAGCAAGTTGCATAGTATTCAGTCTCCAGCAGTAATACACACTAGTAGTAGAATTGTTGGTGGTACCATTTCACAAATAGGAACCAACGGCTTCATTTTAGTAACGCCTACTCAAGTGAACATGACAGGATCACTTACCTGGTACCCAGAGTTCTCTGGGAGGGGTAATGACAATGTAGAATAGCACTGGTACCTCTGTGAGGCCATATGGAGGGCACGAAAAACACCAGATGCAGCGAAGTTAATAGAATTTCAAACCACTCTTAGGGAGAGAGCTCTATGATGGTTTATAAAGTGGTCTGAAGCTCATCAGAATCTAGCGATGGTAGATTTGAAGAGGGACTTCATTAAGGAGTTCAAACTGCCCCAAATAGACCAGCAGGGTCTATCAGAAATGTGGGAAATCAAGCAGCGGGAAGGAGAGACTTCTTGGGATCTAATGCGGAGATTCAAAGATGTGATTGGAAAAATCAGCTATCCAATCTATCTAAACCATTAGAGGGATTGGTTCATAAAAGCTATGCTACCCTTATCAAGAACTCCATTAACTCAACAGAGGATCGGGACGTTGCAGGATGCATTGGAGCAAGCAATGAAGATAGAAGCCATGGCAGGTTATCTGCAAGAGTTTAAGGGAGGAACCTTAGTACAAGACCCCTCTATAATGGGGTTGCAGCATCAAATAGCGAACTTGATAGAGAAACTCAAGGAAATTCAACCAATGCGGCTAGCAAGACCGAATGTATGGTGCACACACTGTCTAATGGAATGACATGTGGTAACCAAATGTCCTCAGTTGCGGGGCAAAATGTGGAGACATCGGCTGCAGGGGCACAGGGGGGCTCCACCAATGGGAGGATTTGTGCAATAAACACCTAGGGAATATATCTACCGCAACAACAATACACGGGGTTCCCTGCGCAACAAAGTCCAACCACTGCTAAGTATTGTGAAATATGTAAGAACATGGGTCATCCACCTTGCCTATGCCCTATTTTGAAAAAATATTCCACCATTCTGAATAACACATACTATGAGTTTTGTGCCTCAACAACGCATAACACAGAGCAATGTAGAGCTCTGGATGCATTGGTGGAACGATTGGACCGACCTTCATACCGAGTGAATGAGACTCCCCGAGGAAGAGGAGGAGGCATGAGAGGAGGCCGAGCAGGGGGTAGAGGTCCAGTAAGATGTTACAAATGCGACCAATAAGGACACGTAGCTAGGGAATGCCCACTTCCTAGAAGACCCTGGTGTTCCCAGTGTAGGGTTAACACGCACGCAACAGAAGATTGCCCTAAGCTCATTAAAATATGGGAGGAAAGAACTAGACAAAGGGGAACAAATCTAGTAAATGAAAAACCCAGGATAATGGAGACTCAGAAAATGCAGAACATGGCAATATTGACACGAGGAGGCAAGAGAATGGGGGAAGATGCATGTATAGTGGACCCGATAATATTGATCAGGCCAGCATCCCCAAAACCATTGATCAAACCAGAAAGACAGAAGCAATTCTTTCAAGAGGTAGTAGAAAAAATTTTCCAACTAGGGGGAAACAAAGATATTGAGTTATATAAAACCCAGGAAAACAACAAAAACCAAGCCAATTCAAGTACTATCATTCAATAATGGTTCCATCTATTCTTGAATATTGTTAACAACGCACCAATGTTGGAGCAGCTAAAGCAGAACTTGGAAGGATTGTTGCAGAAGAACATAGGATCAAGGGAATCACTTGATGCAACCCAGAAGTATGTACAGAGAATGAAAAGAAATAAAATAAGGACAAGAAAAGAGTTCCGAGTAAACACCCAGGTTGCGGGTTTCCAAATTAAAGACACCATGCTTGATTTGGGATCTGATGTCAATATTTTACCAAGGAAAACCTGGGAAGCATTAGGAAGGCCAAGATTAACATACTCACCAATCCAACTTCGGATGGCGAACCAGTACTGCATTGTTCCCATAGGCAGACTGGAGGAAGTTGAAGTTGATATTGCAAGAGTAAAGACATATATGGACTTTGAGGTCATCGACATCATGGGGGATAAAGATCCTTATCCTGCATTATTGGGAATTGATTGGGTCTTTGAAAATTATGCAATAATAGATCTAAAAAAATAACTGATGATCTTTGAGGATGAGGAGGTTAGAGTCACTCAGCCACTCGACCCATATCAAGGTCCAAGATACACAGATACTGTAGATAACAGAGAATATGTTCAGCTTATGGACCATCTTTATCAAATGAATGCAGGAAGAAGGGAAGATTACATCAAACCAACAGCAGACAGCTCTGTAAGCTGGAGAAGCATCCAAAGCTCAGAATTAGGCTCAGAAATAGCTTGGGATGATGGGCAGCAAGGAGGGTATGAGACCAATACAAGGAGATGCACCAACATCAGAAGAATCAATTGGATCGGGACTGAGGTAAGGGATTACCCAACTTTATCCAATATGAACGATGTAAACATTTTCATAACAGAAATAGAAGATAAGGTACCAGAAGGACATAGGGTACCACTAATGGACATGACGTTATAGTCCACATCGTTAATATGGTGGAGTAACCACCACAGCTAACTGTTGCAATGGGGCAGATTTGCGCAAGCATTGAAAGCGATATTTAAGGAAGAGGAAGGACCTCGGGTTAAAGAGAAATACCAAGGGGACTCAAACCCCATAAACCATCTGAAGGAATGTGAGGATCAATGGAGAACTACAGGATATCCAGAAGAGCTATGGGTACACATATTTATCCATTCTCTGGACTTGATTCCACAGGCCTAGTACCTGATGGAAGAAAAGAAAAGTGGGACCAACACATGGCGGGAAGTTGCGGATAACTTTACACAATGTTTCTTGTTCGAAGGAAAAACAGAACTGGTCACACAAGCTTTTTAGGCTATAAAGAAGGTATTTTTCTTCCCATAAATTCAAAAGGAGGATGAGCAGCCATTTCTGAACCTAGGCGACAGACAAAAGATAGCATGTCAAAAGATAAACAACAAAATGAATGATGATAATCTAGAAGATCTCAGGCATCTGTATTTTGAAGAAATGGAAGGAGAGAGGGATATCAAAGAAGAACTGATGACAGAAGGGATCCACCTGCTACCATTAAAAACCAAGAAACTAAATATTGGGATAGAAGATAAGCCAAGACTAGTGACAATTGGAGATTATTGGGATGAACAGAAAACTAAGGAGATATATAGTCTGCTGCAAGAATATGAGGTCTTGTTCCCTTCCTCGATAGCGGATCTAAAGGGAATAAAAGGGGATATGGGGGAGATGTGGATAATATTGAAGCCTGACGCAAGGCTTGTGAAACATATACCATATCTTCTAAATCCAAGGGTGAAGGAAAAAGTTAAGGCAGAGATCAAAAAGATGTTAAAGGCAGGATTAATATTCCCAGTAGAGGAAGCAGAGTGGGTAAGTCCTATAGTTAGATAGAATAAAGAGGAGAAGTCTGAGGTTCGAGTCTATTTCGATTATAGGAGCTTAAACAATTCATGTATCCATGACCCATTTCCCACTCCGTTTGGTGATGAAGTCCTAGACAATGTTGCGGGAAATGAGGCGTATTCGTTCACCAATTGATTCTCAGGATACCATCAAGTAAGGATAGTAGAGGAAGATAAGAAAAAGACAAAATTCACCACCGAATGGGGCTCTTTCGCATATAATGTGATGCCATTTAGATTGAAAAATGCACCTGCAGTATTTTCTCACATCGTGATAGCTGCTTTCTGGGAGCACATCCACAAGTTCTTAGATGTCTACATGGATGACTAGACAGTCTATAGCTTATTAAAATACCATGCAACGTTATTGAGGATAATTTTTGATAGGTGTAGGCAACTTTAGATCTCGTTGAACCTAAAGAAGTGTATCTTTGTAGTACCATTTGGAACACTGCTATGACATGTGGTATGTACCCAAGGAGTTTGCGTGGACCCAGCCAAAGTAGCAGTGATAGTCAACATGGAGGCACCAGAAACGGTAAAACAACTGAGATCATTGTTGGGCCACATAGGTTACTACCGGAAATTTATTCGCAACTAAGCAAAGATAACAGCCCCTTTAGAGAAGCTATTGCAGAAGTCTGAGCAGTTTCACTGGAAAGAGAGTTGCAGAGAAGCCCTGAATACTCTGAAAGAAAAACTAGCAAGTGTGCCAATATTAGTTCACCCAAATTGGGACAAACAATTTCATGTGCACATCGATGCTTCCAGCATTGCACTTGGAGCAGGCCTGGCACAACCAGGGGACACTTCAGTTGACCACCCGGTATATTTTTCAAGTCAGAAATTGTCAACAGCAGAATGGAACTACACCACAACAAAGCGGGAGGAATTGACAATGGTGTATTCCCTTCAGAAGTTCTGCAACTACATGTTGGGAGGAACGTTTAAATTTTTCACAGACCGCTCAGCTTTTAAATATTTGGTAAACAAATCGGTCTTAGAAGGAAGAATCTGCAGATGGCTCCTACTCTTCGAGGAGTTCACCTTTGAGGTGATCGTGAAGCCCGAAAGATTGAATGTAGGGCCTGATCACCTATCTCGACTAGAGAATGGAGAAAATGGAGGATCTTTGGATGATCAATTACCAAATGCTGATCTTTTCAGAGTAGAAGTCATCCCAGAATATTTGAACCAAATAGAAACCTACCTCACGATAGGGTAGTGTTCGCATGAATATACATCAGTCCAAAAAATACACCTGGTAGTTCGAGCTGCAGAATATCAACTCATAGCGGGACACCTATATAAGATTGGACTGGACCATATTCTTCGGAGATGTGTCATGGACCACGAAAGGGAAGCGGTACTATGGGAATGCCACAGTGGGGTTCCAGGAGGGCACGTGGGAGCAAAACTGACGGCAAGGAAGGTACTACAAGCAGGGTTGTGGTGGCTGACATTACATATGGACAAAAAAGCATTTGTTAAGAAATGTGAGATATGTCAGCGGACGGGACGACCATCCCATAGAGATGAACTTCCACTTCATGCGATAAAAGTACTGCAGCCATTTGAAAAATGGACAATCGATTTTGTAGGACCAATTACACCAGCTGCAAGACACTCGCAGGCGAGATACATAATAACCACGACAGAATATTTGACGAGATGGGCAGAAGCATTTCCATTAAAAAAATTGCACGACAGAGACTGTTGCCAAGTTTATATTTGAAAACATAATCAGCCAATTTGGTTGTGCAAAGAGCCTAACCAGTGACCAGGGTACACACTTCATCAATGACACCATTAAATCCCTGCTAGAAAGCTTCATGATACAGCACCATAAAAGCAGTTCGTATCACCGCAAGCCAATAGTACGATAGAAGCATTCAACAAAATACTAGAGAAGGGCCTAACAAAAATATGCAATGCGCAACGAGATGACTAGGATGAGCAGATACCAGAAACTTTCTGTGCATACCAAACAATAGTAAAGCCACTGAACAATCAAACACCATTCCAGCTAGTATACGGGAGAGAAGCAGTAGTCCCAGCTGAATTCATCATACCCAGCCTCCTAATCCCAACATCACTCCAACTATCAGAAGAGGACTCACTAAAGGAACGATTTCAAGAATTACAAGGCCTTGAGGAAGAACGAATTTTGGCGGAATTTCACCAAATAGTACAAAAGGATAGAAAAAAAGCTTGGCATGACCGACATATCAAGCGCAAGAATTTTTAGGTCAGGGGAAAAGTTATACTCTACAACAGTAAGTACCAGAAGTTCCCAGGGAAACTACAGATGCATTGGCTAGGGCCATTTTATGTGATAGAAATTAAAGATTCAGGAGCAGTTCGGTTAGCACAACTGGATGGCCAAGTTCTACAAGGATGGGTGAACGGCGCACGCCTGAAGCCCTATCAAGAGTAAGTTACTCATTTCCAATTCCAGTAACTCTCGCAACCGAGAGGAGTTAGTAGGGTAGAATAGTATCAATAACTCTCTCGCACCCAAGAAGAGCATGGATAGGATTTCCACTTTAGCAAAAACAGAAAAATAAGTACAGTTGTGTTGCGGAGACCGCAATGCAACCAATTATGGTCAGGGAAGGGTAGTGTCCAACGTGTCATCCACGTCAGATAGAAAAGTGTGTCGAACATCAGCCCATCATCATTACAAGTACCCGTGTCAAGCCATAAGATTACCAAGATTTGGAAATAATTGTTATAATTAGCATCACCCATACCGTAATAAATTTTCCATAATAAGGCATAACCACCAACTGTCGTGTCTACCTAAATCTCGAAGCCGTAGTCAGCATTGTCAGAACCCACCTCAACTGATAAATAATCACACGATTGTAGCCACGGATGAGGCCAGGGGGAAATTGATTAGTTATGGGATCTCATCAACCTCACCCATGCCGGTTAATTACATAACCCGCATGCAAAGAAGTGCGAGAATGTCAAAAAAATCCGAGTTATAACCAGAAACATTCAAGGGAGAAAGAGAAGCAGAACCAGAAGAAGAGCAGAGAAGGCATGCAAAAGAAGGAATTCAAGAGAAAAGAGAAGGAGTTGTTCTACAGGTTTATCAGAGAAGAGCCAGAATGACAAGAGCAACACCAGTAGTTGTGGAGCAAGAGCTTGATAGCAGAGTCCAAAATATGGAATCGTTAGTGGGGAAATAGGACAATGACTCATTGATCGACACTGACCTCACAGACTCTTTTGAGTTTCCAACAACAAAAAGACAAGTATATATGGAGAATTATGCCACAGAAGCAGGGCAGCAAGTGGCGAGAATCCTACCAGAGTTCCCGGGCATTCAACAATCTACCATACTAAACATAAGAGATCTCTCGGTGTTCGGTGTTACAGGTGCTACAATGCAATGCACCAAGTTCTTGTTGAGCATAATTCATAATGGTTCGCTATGGATAGGGAAAGAAATCCCAATTCATGTGGAGGACATCCATAGTTTAACTGGACTGTCAATGGAAGGGAGCCTGGATGTCTCAGCAGCATTCCAGACTATATCCAAGAGGGCGAAGAAGACCGGGGATAACGACTACTACACAAAGTACGACACCAAGAGGGGGGGAAGGAGCCAAAATCAACTTGATCAACAAGCCAGAGGTCAATTTTTCCTATTAATTAATTGCAATTAAAACGATGAGGCACTATACAAAAGGAGAATGCACGTTGGATATGATTTCGGTTGTGGAGCATTGTGTCCGGGGGGCACAACTGAACTGGTGCTCATTTTTGTTGAACGAGTTGTTCGAAGCTTGCGAAGACAACTACAAGAGGGAAACTGGATTCATCTATGGATATCTAATTATGGCACTGGCAATGTGGAAATGGACGTTTCCAGGCATTCGAGTATCTATGGAGATAGCAACAGGACAACCATTGGCAATGAAGTTCGTGCCTTCGAAGGTATCTGGGGATCCTAGCATGAAGGAGGTAAATGCAGAAGCTTTCAGAGTATGGTACATCCAAATGGTTAATGCCATGATGAGTCAAAAAATATTCCCAAGGAGTTTGTTGGATGGTTATTGCATGCATATATGGTTTGGAGTTACCCACAAGAAAACCTTTATCAGGCCAACATGCATACCAGAATCTACTTTCAAAATGAGACCATTAAAGTTCCAAATTGATGAAACAACCTTCCACACAGAATTCTGTTCATGGCCAGGAGTAGCAATGGAGGTTAGAAGTGGAGTCTACACCTATATCTTCGATGGGATGCTGCCAAACCCACTTTCGGAGAGAGACTTCAAAGCAGACGGTGACTAGAATGGCGCAGTTGCAGCTATCCCCGATCATTGAGCAGTTAAACACAAAGGTACAAAATTTTAATAAAGTAGTTCAAGTGTTAACAAGTGATTCCACTACATTTCCTACATTTTCAGAGTTTCAAGCATCTCACTCCAAACCATCTTCCGCCACGGCCTCCCTAATAGCACCAATACCCAACATTCTGTTTAGCTCATGGCCCCCAGCGACTACAACACTGGTCAGAAAGACTAAAGCTAGGAAACCCCCAGTAGCGGACCAAAAGCAAAAAGGGCCAAGATCGTAGTATCTAATACAGTGGTTTATCTCATATGGGATGATCCTGCGACCTTTGAGTATAGGAGTACCGATCAGGGAAGAGCCTATATTGGATCCCCAGGTGACTAGGGGGCTACCACCCATCAAACCCCTCGATTTCTTAAATATTCGCATATCTCCACCTCGCATTCACCAAACATTGGCCCCTGCCTCATCCACTATTCAGGAACCACCCATTACCATGCCCTCCACTTTATCAGCCACCGTATCAGACCCAATCATTAGAGGAAGACCAAATGAGGACCCCGAGGCGGAAGTTAACTCGAGTACACCAGAAGTACCCCTAGTTGGCCAAACCCTAGTTCATCATGCTACGTTGACCAATATTTTAAATCAAATAGAACATTATATGGAAGAAATAGGTGCTTCGCTCCCCGAGCAGATTCCAAACCAGTAGGCTAATCTGATAGCCCAAGAAACATCGTTCGATCTAAACAAGGCCGACTCTAGTAACTGACTGCCGCAACAAACACCACCACAGTCACCACAGGCACAATCAGCAAAATCTATCGCCAGCGAATAGCCACTTCAAGCACGATGACTAGATCAGGGAAACTTTGGTGCTGAGAGCATGGAGACATGGGGAACAGCCCAACTATACCATTTAATTCAGAGAGCAGCACAGCAAGCGAAAGGGCTTCACTCAGAGCTCCAGCAAAGATGCGAACAACAACAATTACAAATCAACACACTTACTAAAGAGCGTGAACAGTTGAGGATAGAAAAAGGTAATCTACAAGAACAACTGGAGACAGTGACAAGAATATTCCGAGACGTTTGGCCCCCAGTAATGGCCAACAACGACCAAATACCAGAAGGGATAAAGGAGAATGATATAGTCGGATGCTCCGTCCACATCAGGGTGGCATGTTCGAACCTCCATAAAGAAAATTAGGAGCTCAGAGCAGCATTGGCAGCCCGGCCCATGTTGCCAGACCCAGCTGTTGTATACACAGAGCAGATATCTGAGAGACAGAGCCAGGTGACAAAAATGTAGGAAGTTCTGAGTACTGCAGCGAAAGAAGCATATGACCTACTGAAGGGTCTACAGGAATGTTTTACCTCGCTCACAGTGAAGTCTCAACCGATTTCACTACTGCTAAAAAAAGTATCAAGGGAGATCCAGGAGGCCACAGACCCTACTGGACTCGACCAACTATATTCACAAGTGGACGCTCTAGAGGTCTAAATACATCAGATTGAAGAAAACTCAACTGCAGCAAAGCAAGCCCTCCAGGAACTCAGACAGCTGATAAAAACCAGTGCCCAAACAATGCAATGACTAGTCTCCGAGGCCGATATGAAAATCCATAACGTTTTCGATAGTCTGCTAGCTGTTTCAGGGGAGGAAGTGGTCACGCAAGTCACAGCGCAAACTCACTCACTCATGCAAGGATGGCATCACGCCTTGACGACCTTTCAAGAACTCAAGGCATCATCTCTAACATAGGTCCCAGAATTGGGGCCCTTGTTTGGATGTTCGAAAGAAAGGGGACAAGCAGAGCAGAACACAAGGCTAAGCGGACTAATGGAAATAGAGACAGTGAAAAGCAATTGACTCGGGGTGAGTTAATAGGATGTGGTTGGGGCCTGTTGGGGTCCTTGTTTTGAAATCAAACAGTTTTGAGTTGCGGATAGTACATGGCGGGACACAACCATGGTAGGCAGAGAACTGTCAAGGTTGCGAAGGAGTGAAGAACAGGTGGCATGGTTGTTGTGGGAGCAAGCACAGATGGTAGAAGAACGTGGCAGGAGACAAGCAGTAGAACTCCCGATGAACAGAGAGAAGCAAAAGACAGCCGAGCGAGAATAAAGGAAGAACTGTCAGTTGCGCTGGCAGCAGAACAAATAGGCAGCCGGCCAGCAAAGAAAGAAGGTTGGCACAGGAGGAATGAGGAAACAGGAGCCATAGGAGAGCTCTATTCATGTTGTTCTGTTCTCTATCTCTCTTTATCTATGTGTTCTAATCTACTGGATAGGACCTCTTTGTAATCTGTTCGGTTAAAGCTCATGTTGAGGAGCATTGTAATAGTCTGTTTCCAATAAGTGAATTATTATATGATCAGAGTTTTTTGTTCCCTATATATGTTGTAGTCCAGATTGATTAGCATGGTAGTATTTTAAAATTTTATTGATTTTCTTTCTGAATGTGCTTTTATGGGATATCACCCATGTAATGTTGTGTTTTCTTAAGCTCTGAGATAGTCCTGGTTCATACATATCTAATCTGCTAGACTAATCAGTGATATCAATCTACTCCCAATCTTAGTAAGGTCGCGGCATGCCTCGGGTGAGACTCTCTACTCCTTAGAGCAGGTTGAAAATTCTGGTGTGGTGCTAGACTACAGCAGAAATCCTTGTTGGCCTCTAATCTGAACCTGGGTCTTGCCTAAGAGACCTCTTTCTTCGCCAACAACATGCCAATTAATGAGAGCATGGGAAGAAAAACAACAAATATTTTTCGAATAAATCCATAAAAGAACAAACTCCCTAGAGGTTTAATGATGTCTCCCAGAAGTCCCATTCTTGAAAGTTCAAAGGAGGAGAACATGAAGGGAGCTATGGGATGACAAGGAATAGGACAACGTGGAGGAGTCAAATATGTAGGTCGGGGTGAGTGGAGCACGCACTAAGTGGGTCTTAAGGGAAGGTGCCCAGGGTGACGTGTCTCGGTGGTCTCATCCCTGGAATTTCCATTAGAGGAAATTTCAGCCTAAAAGTTCCCATGAAATTTTCTTGTAATTTCCATGTCATAATATGTAAACCAATAAAAATCATTTAAATTTAAAAAAATAGGTACATGTAAATATTTTGGAGGGAAAAGAAGAAAAAAATGTTTTTTTTAATTGTATTTTTGGTTGATCTCCTTTTAGGTTTACTCAAATTTCAAGTGTAGACACTCATTGGATGTGGAATTAAATTCCACATCCAACGAGTACCCATTATGCATACTTTTGAGAAGACCTGTATTAATAAAAATGAATATACATTAAAAAAGTGTGTTGAAATTTGAGTAAACCTTCAAGAGATAAGCCAAAAATAAAATAGAAAAAATAGTTTTCTTCTTTTCCCTTCAAAATTCATAACTCTTATTTTATTATTTTAACTATTATTTTATTATTTTTCCTTATAAGGCCACTTTTAGGCTGAAATTTCCTCTAATGAATGGAGGACCATGTGAAGGGAAGCTCCAAGATGACAAGGACCAAGACAATGTGGAGGGATCAATGACGTGGAAGAGCCCAGACGGAAGTTGGAGCTGACGTTTGGTTGGAAGGAGAAAAAAATGAACCACATGGAAGTATGTGTGTGTCGTTGAATGAATCAAAGTGGGGCCTTCATATAAGGAGGAATTTTTGTTGCAGTTAATGAGAAATTTCCCATCCCATATTTTGTCACCCAAAGGTAGCCTTTGCGCATCGATTGTGGAAGAATCGAGATGACTCAATACCAGGGTGATGTGTAGAGGGTGATAACGTGGGTTGAAATGATTATTTGATGAGATCAATGAAGAAGGTGACACATGCTAGGTGGAATTCTAGGCTCAATCAGATGGCAAAGATCGGCAAGGACTAGTTGAAGATCGATTGTTGGGAGTGATAGTGGAACCCCCCTCTGTGACGTAATAAAGGGTAAGGGGGGTTTACGCTATTGAAAATTAGCCATTTATTTGAATAGTTAATGTGGGTTGTCAGATGGTGGATGTGATAGGAGCGTGACACCATTTGGACACATAATCCCAGAGGTCTTGCCCAAAGAGTCTTAATAGCACCCTATTGTGAATCGTCGGGGTGAATCAACATCGGGACATCATGGCATGCAACAAAATTTATTGACCAATTAGAAGGGTGAAATTAAAGTAGAAGGGAAGTCCCACCAGGATGTGTAAGCCCAAAGGTTGGCCCCAATAATTTTAGAATAAAGGTGCATTTTGAAGGCGCGAGGTGGCTTGGAATTAGAATAGTATGGAATATTCATGAGCCCAAATGTATGCGTGTTGGCGTAGTGCGACCCCACATTATAGGTCATCCCAGAGAATTGTCCTTGTCGCATCTCAAGGGAGTGTATAATGAAGAGATTGGGGTAACGTTCAGAGGGAATAGAGATATTGTAAGCATTTGAAAATCCATCAGTTAAAGATATATGTACATATATTCATATATAAGGATAATGAACCATTTTGTGATGGTAGAGGGGTAATGCACATGCATATCATCGAGGTACGCCACATGGCCGAGTGACATGACAGTATAGTGGCATGCCACGTGGGGACCACATGGGTGCCACATGGAAAAAAGAGAAAGAGATGAAAACATTTAAATTAATGAAACTTTAGAGGACCATAAATCGCAATTATGGAATCCAAATTGGGGAAATTTTATATCGTTAGAATCGTCTCAACAAGACGAATGCAAAAATTTCATCCATTTGAAGTTTTGATGAAGTTGAAAAAGATAAAAAATAAAATAAAAATTAGACGCCATTTCCATAAAACTACCTTCAATCTTAGGTCAGCATAGTGACCACCTCCTTCTAACATATTTCATGTGATGGGTTAGGAGTGTTACATAAATCACCTTCCTAGAGCGAAGGTTGTAAATAATATCTTCAAGGATCAAGTTGTTTGAAATATATGGAGTGGCCAAGGTTGCAATGAAGATGGAATCACCTGGGGCATAGGGGCTAGGGCACAATGTCAAAATAGGGCAAAATGGGGGAGGGAAAGGGGGCATGGAGTGGGGTATACATCAAAGGATAGTAAGGCCACCAAAAAAATAGGGAGCAAAGAGGGAGGGTAGGTGCTACTGCCAAGAGGGGCAAAGGTCGAGGGAATTGAGCTAACACAAAGGGGGTACTCTAGAGTAGGGAGAGGAGAACTATTCGATGGAAGATCCAGAGGGGGTATTAATTTAAATATATTCTAAAGAAACCATGAATTTGGAAAAGGAGATATGCATAAATGAAAAGTAGAGGGGAGGAAACAACATGGAACCTTCACAAATAGGATTCTAGATGGCTTATTCTATGTATGAACATCTCACGTTCGTAACCATCCCAGATGAGTTCGATTCTATGACTTATTTTCCACTCGCTACTTGATTAGCCACTGAATACCCCTTCCCTTGAGAGGATTCCTTAAGTGTAGTGACACTATAGAGAATATGAATCATGGGTCTATGTTTCCGTTTATGGAAAGGAAGGGTGTTGTTCTTGATCATATGCCCATATTTATGGCATATTCTGCATCTAAATAGGACACCTTTGATTCAAGAACTAGGATCCTATCATCCTCCTGGTCAATCACCATTTTCCCTGCGAAAATATATCGCAAGTCAATGTTGATGAGGATGCACACATCGACTTTTCTCCCATCTCTAAAAAGGAGTTATCACTCTCCAAATAGGTCCCCAAGGCATTCCCTGTATCATAAAAAATGAGCTAATTCTAAAGACAAGCAAGTAAATCTAGTATCCAAATGCAAATGGGCACCACATCTAAGTGTTCCCTCTTTGAATTGAAGAGATGGTTCCAAAATATAAAAATAACTAGAGAGAAGTATATTCCC
Organism: Pinus albicaulis; assembly: GCA_034641835.2. NCBI lineage: Eukaryota > Viridiplantae > Streptophyta > Pinopsida > Pinales > Pinaceae > Pinus > Pinus albicaulis. The sequence goes on from CM076574.1 coordinate 862,503,449, forward strand.
CATATCTCTCCAATGACAAATTTTGCATCCTCCTCGTTCAGGAAAATTAGTGAAAATATCGATATTTGGTGGATTTTTAACTAATGGCATCATTGTTTCTTCAAACCAATAACGAATAAAGGGAGCACCAAAATTCCACCCCTGAACCCTCCCAACCAAATATTTCTATGCTAGGTCCTTCGCTTATTGCATTGCAATGTCTGCACCTAAAAATAGGGGAACCTGAGCCTTATCAACTTGTTTTATACAATGATATTTCTTCCACTTGATGAAGGATTACATACTAGTTTGTTGAGATGCTATGCCTATTGAGACAACTATTAGTGCCCCTACGGGGGTGTATCTCCAGTGACAAATTTTGCATCCTCCTCATTCAGGAAAATTAATTAATCCAACCAAAAATATCGACAGCCGGTGGATTTTTAACTAATGGCATCATTGTTTTTTCAACCCAAGAACGAAGAAAGGGAGCACCAAAATTCCACCCCTAAACCCTCCCAACCAAATATTTCCAGGCTAGGTTCTCTGCTTGATGCATTGCAATGTCTGCACCTAAAACTAGGGGAACCCGAGCCTTATCAACTTGTTTTATACAATGATATTTATTCCACTTAATGATGGATTCCAAACTAAGTTGTTGAGATGCTATGCTTATTGAGACAACTATCAGTGCCCCTTTGGGTTTTATAGCTCTAGATCCCCCTTAAATTAACTCACTTCTTCTATCAAGACTAATAAATAATTTAGAAAAATGCAAGGAATGGATGTTATAGAAGACACTTGAGGGGGAGGGGACACTGAAAATACCTTAGGGAGATGAAAACCCTCACTAGAGAAAAAAACCTCAGAAAGAGAGGAAAAAAATGAGGGGAGTAAGGGTTCAATGCCTACAACCCTAGAGGTGGATGATTGAAAAACATTCTCTAATAGGCTTACTTCCACATTGGTCCGAGGAAGATAACAGAAAACCTGACCAAAGGAATCATCACCTTGGTTTTCCCTCCATTGATTTTTCGGGCCCATATATGAAGTTGTGAGGGGAGGGTTTCTCTAATCACTGAGTTGTTGGGTTTCTGCCAGCTGAATTGCATCCTTACCAAGAGAATCCAAATGAGGCTCTCTCCCCAATATTTGAGGCTCCCTATTCACCTGGATGCTTCTAAAGTACGGTGAACGAACCCATATGTACAAATGGTAATTTTCATTAGGCTCATAGTTGAGTTATTTCTCCTCATCCAACTGAACCAATGATAAATCATCGTCCATGTAGACCTTTGGACTGACCCTCGACAAAATCTCCCACCACTATTGAAATTTGAAGAGGTTGACGAAACCAAGGAAAGGGCTATGAGGCAGCTTGTCAGGGAGACCAGTGGTGAAAAGGATGGTAGTGATAAACAAATAAGTTGTAGAATGATGTTCACATAGGAAATGGAAAGTGCAACTCATAGCCAAGAAAACCAAACTTCGACTATCGACCAAAGAAACACAAGCTGTGACCTATGACCAATGACACCTTAAATCATTATTTATAAATGATTTCTAACCTATTTTACAAATTTCACCTAGAAGTAATTTAATAACCCCACTTGTTTATTAATTATTTATTATCATTTAACCATTCTTATTAATTAACACAAAAAATCATTATTTTTTGAGTTAGTTATCTAAATAAAGGTTATTGACCATTTCTTTGACCTATTCCTCTCACAAATAATAATAAAATACCCAAATTGGTTAGATATTGTTTTGGTCCAACTAATATTCTATTATTTGACAAATATAACCTATCATTTTATTACAAATAGAGAGGTTTTCTCTCCTCATTTCAAACCACCATTATCATCCTCCAACCTTTGATCCTGTGACATTTGAGTGTTCTTCATTAGAACCTCACCATATTCTTTATTTTTCTTTTATGTGTGGATCATTGAACCGATTTTTGGAGAGAGGGAATCACCACACCTGCAAATATAGTATCTCAAATAAACCTCCCAAGGAGGAGACCCCTTTTAGCCTTTCTAGTAGGGAGCTTCTTCACAGGTGTTATTATTTCAATAAAATATCTATATTTTGGTGATGAATTTTGGTAATTATTATGTGTTTTAGATCTATTTTATGTTGTTTGGTTTATGTTTTTATTATTCTTCTATGTGGGTCTTATTATAGCACATGAACGGTTACTACTTCTAGGGCTTAAAATTCATATTTTTTGTTATACTACTAGCCATCATAGGAAAAGTTTTCTTTGCTAACCCTTATGCAAGAAAACATTTAATTGCTAATTGGTACACCAAAGAGAAGGTGTAGGAAAAAATTCCTCGCCTCATTCAGTGGAATATTTCGAGGACCAAAAGCCTCCCAAAATGGGGATTTGTGATCCATATTGGATCAATATATTTTTTATCATTCACCTTGATACTTTCATAGTGAAAAGTGTGGAGGAATTAACTCATAGGACCATTTTTACCGGTGGGAACGAGTTTGGCAAATTAGAGTCTGAAACCTTATGGGAGTAGTTTGAGGCATCAAACGACATTTTTTTTGGGCAATTTTTTTCGTAAGTGTGGTACTTTTTTATGTTATTCTAAACACACATGCCTTTTCAGCAACACAATAATTTCCTCAATGGGAGTCAATATGCAAAATTTATGCCACTTGAAAGTTGACCTTCCTATTTTGACCACCATAATTCGAGAGGATGTCATGTCAACCTCCATTATATATGGAAAAGGGGCTAGCCACGTGATCATGATGAATAATACTCTAGAGGAGTCCATATTGTAACTCTAGCTAAGAGTTGAAGGAGTCAAACTTAACCACTAGAAGGCTATTGGGTTATGTTATAACCATGCCACTATGAGGAAAAAGTGTCCCATTATATTGGAGTGAATTTTTTTCCATAGATGAGTAGAGTAGCCAATAGTGAGAGTAAAGCGACCTCACCTTCTAGTTTGGTTTTCTCACGAAAGGGTTTCCCAAGTTATATATTATGTTAATTTGTGGTTTGTGAGTTTTATTTCATTGTTAACTATTTTATACATAATTATAATTTGCATGCATATGCAATAAATAGTAATTTATAGATCCAGAAATCTAAGGAGAAATAAACCCTCATGGTGCAGATTTTGGATTTTCAACATCATTCTATCAATTTTTTTGTGGCACGTTTTCTAGTGGAAAATCCACAATAGTTTATGGATCAATTTTGTCTCACTAATTTGACCTATTTATGCCATAACAAACCATTATATCATTATTATGAGATATGTTGACAAGCATTTATATGCCCGCATTTTCCCTATTGATATCTTGTATGCATATCACCTCTTTGACTTCTTGTTGATAGGTAGTTCTCCATTGCACTTCCACGGTCCATAATCCTTCCTTAGGCATTCCAATCCCTCCTTGATGCTTCCTGTAGTTAGGTAATCATGTTTTGATGTATTCTAATCATATGATTTACTCCTAATATCACACATCAAGGGAAAAAAATTTATCACACCAAAATTGCTCACTTGCCACATTTCCAATAATTTTACATAAATATGTCATTATTGGCATGCATAGCTTGCATTTTTATCCCCTTTCCACTACCATATGACTTCAAACTCACCAACAATAGGATAGTCAAATCTTGGAGTTGACCAAAAAGGGCCTACACAATTAGTACCACCCAAAAGTACACTTAGATAGTGCAAATAATGCCTCCAAAAATTGCACTGGTTCATAAAAGAACTAATTTTGACTATTTCCGTCCCTCATTAATGTGCCTGAAGTGACAAAATGGGAATTTAATTATATTTGAACCATCATATATGCCAATTACTAATGTTAATCTTAATTTGGTCATATTTAGCCTCTATTTGGAAGACCATGCCAAGGGTTTCAACCATTATTTTCACTATAAATAAAACATTTTGATCACTCCATTCATCCATTATCACAAGTAGGGTTATGAAACTAAAATATCACCAAAATCTCGAGGACCTATTCTTCTTAATATTTTCTTTTTCTTTTTTTCTGCCTAGGTAACTTGCTTATAAACCAAGGAGGGAGTTACAACCACATCAAGGAAGCCAAGGATCCATGCCAAAGAGAACTTTTGGAGCCAAACAACTTCAACAAACTCATCCACTAGGAATATGTTTTGGGCTTTTCACTTGGCGATGGAAATTTCTTTACATTTTTTCAGATTTCTTATTCATGTTAATTTACTAGTTTCTTTCTTTTGTTCTTTATTGCATGAATGGGCTAGGTCTTGAATATTATAAAATAGACATAAGATTTGGTTTCCTAACTCTAAACACCATTTTTCCTGGGATTAATATGCAACCATTAAGCTAGTGATATTTGTCTACCCTTGTAACAAAATTTCACTAACATATATCTATTACGACCAATCTAATTATTAGTTAAATGTAGTTATGATCATACAAGATATCATAAAAACAATATTAGGGTCATACAAGATAAAATGTAAAGAAAAATGAATTTTATGAAAGAAAAAAGAGAGGGGAAGAGAGCTACACAAGAGTCATTTGTAAAAATCATGAGTCACGTGGGAAGTGAAGAGTCATTTGGGAAGCCAAGAGTCATCCTTATTTTTTATAAAGGGAGATTTTATATTCATTTGCCGAAGTCCCTCATTTAACAATGAAAGATATTTTTAATAGTTGAATAAAGATGAAAATTGCTAGCATATGATTTATACTCATGAGAAGTTGTCAATCATTGTATTTTATTCTCACTATTCATTACTTTCAAGTTATTTCTTGTGCAGATGAATGTTTGGTGGTAAGGAATTGTAGGTTGTACTCAATCCTTAGATAAATATTGGGCTATTATGAAATTGGTATGTGTGGATTATTCTCCATTCTATGTGCACGTCTTTCTTTGATTTATGTTTAAGATATTTGATATCAAACATAGTTGTTTCACAATAGTTGAAATTATTTTTGTGTGTGTGGTAAGAGACCATGTTGAACCATTATACTCTTGAGATCTAAGATTTGTTATGGACTATTCTCTTATATCCTAACTCACTTATTGTTTGTAGGAATAAATATTGTGCTTGTGAATGTTGTGACAAATGGACTTTTTTCTTGTTCATTATATTTATACTTGTGTATTATATGCTTGGCTAACAAGATGATGTTCTCTTGCAATTATACATTATTCTCAATCCTCATCTATGTGCCATTATATTTGTGTCAATTGTGGTTGGTAGGCTATTATGCACAGTATTTATGATTTTCCATTTCATTTCATGCCAAATAACTGTTTATTGTGCTCTCGTAAGATTGGTTCAAGTTACATTTAATTTGCACTTTGCATAGCATAGAAGATGCATTTCATTTATTCTAAAATAATAAAAATAATGAGTTGGACTGCAATTGGTAAAGCAATAAAGAATAATGGAAACCATATTTGGAGGGTTCTCCATTTTCAATGGATGAAGGTATAATTGAGCCCTTTTAAAAGGTAAACTTTTGATGTTAACAAGAGGATATTTATTTGTTTCAACACGACATAAGTGATTATAGAATATTTCATAACATCACCATTAGCATTTATGATGCAAGTTGCATCAACATGAACCTCAATGCTACACTTATACTACTTAAGTATCTCATGTCTATCACACACTATTTCTTTGAATGTTGGAACTGTTTATTGAGTGCACGACTAGAATCTTCACTTTCTATTGAGATTTCTTTTTCATAAATCTCCTTGATGTTTCTCATTTTGATTGGACCTTCTTTTTGGTATACTTTTGTTATTTTATTTTAATGTGTCTTACTCCTAATGTAATACTATCTACTATATTATGTATTATTTAAATTTCATTGATATAGTGAATTTTTTATTTTTATTTAGAAATTGACAACTAAATGGATTTTACACTCGTGTGAGATGAAGTTGATTTCGACCACTACTACTATAATCTTTAAGTACCTGCATATACTCTTTCAGCAAACATAAATTAATAAAAAATATTCAAACTTCATATCTCATAAATTAAATAATACTTCATTACATAACTATCACCAATTAAATGACCCTACAAATACTTTAATCAATTATAATATTTAATTAAAATTAATATATAAATTTAAATCTTAATAAAAGTGAACTAAATTAAATTTGTAAATAGTACCAAAACATACAACAAGAAAATTACCATGTTTTCAATGAAAAAAATATACTAAAACCAACCAAATTTAGAGTTACCTTACAGAGTTGCCATTTTAAATGGATTTAGATATTAAAATAATGATCATATCTCGATGAATTAATACTTCGGCCTTTTGGATCATTGTGCTTCACCATGAAAGGGAAGATTGTTACATGCTTATACATTCCATGAAAAATGGGCGAGTTAAATAAAATAAGTGTATTTAATAAGGTTATTTTTAGTTTTTTAGTTGGAGTATAGTAATATTATTTTTTTGAGATTGTAATGTTTAATAATTTAAATTGTATTTTTTTATATGTAGAAATAGTGCAAAATTTAAGAGATTTTGATTGTGCAACTTTAATTTATAATTTAAAAGTATAATATTTTATTTTGAAATAGAGTTTCGAAAATTTTAATTTAAGTATTAATAATTAATAATTTAAATGTATAATTTTTTATTTTGAGTTAAAGCTTTCAAAATTTTAATTTATCTATCAATAATAGGTTGAAAGTAGATATTTAATTTTTAAAATATCTTTAGCATTCTTGAAATTGATAGTGATATTTTTTTGAGTTTCAATTTAATTAAAAAAAGTTATAAATTAAATTAAATACACAATATATAAAATGTTTTGACTATAAAATAAGTTATAATTTTTTTGCATATGGTATTATTAAACGATGGTATTGATCCATAATTTTGGAGCAAAATTTATTTACAAAATAAAAATCTTAAATCAAAATTAAAGTGAATCTAAGTTTAGATATCAATTTTGGGATTGAACTGAGTTAAGTAAGTCATTCATTTATGATCATGACTAATTTCTCATGATTTTTGAATAGTCCACTTAACACTCATTGCATAGGGTAATGCTCACAAGGGTGAAGAAATGACATTGAAACTAGTGAAATGAATCACTTTCAGAGAAAGAAAACCTTAGCAAGTATTATATCTCATAAACCATTCAAATAAAATTCCCTTTACTCTTTATAGAAAATTTTATCTTAATTATTAAAAAATTTATTATATATTTTTAATATATATGTTTAACTTATATTTATTGTTTTATAATTAATAATAATAATAATAATATAAAATTAAGTTAAATTAAATTAAATTTTATAATCTTAAACATTTAAAAGTAAATATTTTAATACTTATCACATATCAATAAATTTATTAATTATTTAATCTATATAAATGCTCTAATTTCCAGGTAGATTTCCCACTTGGAAAAATTAACATACGACGATAAAACATCGACTTTGCGACATAAGTAGTTCTATTTTCCATTAAAATAAGGATTAAGGAATCGAGGTTAGAAGAAAAAAATGGCGAGCCTTATTTCAGCTGCCCATTAATGTGGCCAGGCAGCTGATGCCCACCGTTGGATTAAAGGTGTAGATCATCGTGCGGCGGACATCAGCTGCCTGGCCGCATTAATGGACCTATGGCAGCGAAAATAAAGCTCGCGAAAAAAAATGTTGTTATTGTGTCCGTATGCTTCTTGTCTGCCTGAGCTTTATCTTCAACGAATAATGCATTGTTATCTGAAAAACCCAAATTTTCACACGGCATATCTCATACGGACGTCACCATATCGTTCTGTGAATCCAGTACAGTGTGTAAATACAATATATACGAAAAGAGGCCGAAGATAAAAAGTGAGCCAGTTTCCCATTGCTTTGAGACAGGAAGAAATTTGAGACAGAAGGTGAGAGAAAACCCACAATTTTCTTACCCTACCAACCTCGACGGATCTAAATTTAAAATTATAATAACCATCATATCTCCCTGTGATGTCAACTGTGCACAGGTTGGTAGATTCTCATGGTTATTTACTCTGTTAAGCAGCATTTAATACTGTGTTGGATTGTGGTGGTTGGTACAGAGGTTGTTAGATTTTTGAATTGGTTTCAAACAGTTAAGTTATTTGTTAGATTTTTGAATTGGTTTCAAATAGGTAGGTTATTTGTTAGATTATTTCGAAAAGTTTTTTGGTTTATTTTTGAAATTTGGCATAGATGGATTGGAAGTATTTTAGGAGGTTTTGATTAAAAAACTAGTTTAAACAACACAAATTAAAATTTAACCCAAAAAATATTAACCAGAATCCAATCAAAAATTCCAAAAATTTTAACAATTAAACAACCAGTTTCAAAATATTCTCTATACCACCTACCGAATATTAAATACTATGTAACCAAGAGAATTTTGCACTTTGCTATTAAAGATAGGACAATATCCACCTACTAAATTTGATACTTTGACAAAATAAAGCATTATAATAATCATTACAATCACTATGATGGCTATAATAAGCATTATAATAATCATTACAATCACTATGATGGCTATAATAAGCATTATACTCACCATTATAATGTTTATAATAAACCATTCTAAGCATGATGAAGGATTATTGAGTCGAGGACATTTGTAAGCATGTCATGTTCTCAAAAAAATAATTATAAAAAATTTGGCTCATGTCAGTCAAACAAAAAACAAAAATTAAATAAACAATTAAAAATCTATTAACAAAACAATTAGCTCATTTGTTGATATTTCACTTTCACTCTTCAAGTAATAAATACAATATTTCAATGTCTATCTTAAATAGTATAATTTTACAGATATAAAGCATCAAATGTGCTTTATGAATAAAATATTTAAACGTGAATTAATATAAAATGGCTCACACATGTTATGTAATTTTTATAACATTCAAAAATGTAATTGAAATAGTAAAAAAATTACACATTGTTTTTTGCACTCTAAAATAACTTTGCAACAAAAAAAAAATTGATCTTTGTCGGCTCATGTTAGATCTGTGCTTTAGATGAATCTATGCTAATAATAACCATCAAACAAGCTCAAATTAATAAATTCTGATGACTGAAATATAGTACTGATTATAAGCATGATAAAGAATTATAATAACCATCATATCAGCAATGCTCAGGTTGGTATGGTTGGGTATTATTCACCTTGTTAAGCAGCATTTAATGTTGTGGCCGGTGGTATAGAGATTGTTAGACTTAATTGTGTTAAAATATGACCCAAAAAAAATGTAAATAAGTAATTCTGGGCAAATTTACTTATTACTTATTGATTGGTTGTATAACGAAATGTAGTTGGAATAACGAAATAATTACAGGTTAAATAAGATGGCCCGAGAGGCTTGTAAAGCATGGAGAATCATTTTGATTAATAAGAGTTTCCAATCTCTTGCCTCGTGGATGTTTCCTTGACACCCTGTCAAGGTTTTACCACGTAAATATCTGTGTATTTACTCAAGTGTTTTTTATCCTTCAGTTTTTCCATTCAATTATTGTATTTTATTTCTTTCTTGCTTATTGTTTTCCCCACAACAAGTGGTATCGGAGCCATAACAAAGTTGAAATTCCACTAATTAAAACCCTTGTGAGAAAGGGAAGCAGCCCTGGAGCCGTCATGAGAGAGGGAGGTCGTTGTGAGAAAGGGAAGCAGTCTTGGAGCCGTCGTGAGAGAGGGAGGCTACTGTGAGAAAGGGATGTAGTAGTCTAGCATAGAGAGGAGAGGAGTCGTCTAGCAGAAGGCTCGGGCCATCCAAAGAATCCACCGTTGAAGCCAGACATTGCCACCTTTGCATCTTTAGACGCTGCAGAAAGAAGCCAGAAGCCTTTGCCGCCGTGTCTGAAATCAACTGCCCATAGAAAGCTGCCCAAAGAATGCCTGTGAGAAAAAAGATTGAGGTCGTCGTTCTGAATGAGCAAGGATCTAGTTGTCAAGAGCCGTTCTTCTCGCCGTATTGAAAGTTTGGGGAATAGAAGCGCTTGTGTGCCCATATGCTGCAAACCTCCATCCAAAGAATCTGCCGTTGAAGCCAAACATTGCAACCTTTGCATCTTTAGACGCTGCAGAAAGAAGCCGGAAGCCTTTGCCGCCTTGTCTGAAATCGACTGCCCAAAGAAAGTCGGCCAGAGAAAGCCCGTGAGAAAAAAAATCGAGGCCGTCGTTCTAAATGAGCAAGGATCTGACTGTCAAGAGCCGTTCTGCTCGCCGTATTGAAATTTTGGGGAATAGAAGCGCTCGTGTGCCCATCCACTGCAAACCTAAAAGAAGTTCCTTCCGTTGCATTTGAAAGAAATTGACTGCCTTGTGTGGAGCTTATGTTTGGGGAAGAGCATTATGTTGCAGAGGAAAGAGCCGCATCTATTGCAGAGGGAAGAGCCCTCAACGATAACAAATTGAAGCAGCAGTTGATTAACGTTGGCATCCAGAACTAGAGAAGCCGGTTGTAGAGGATGTTCATTGAATTTGAGTGGAGGCTAACTGCCTGAAAAGTATTTTTCTTGAAGGGTTTTGTGATCTGTGACCTTTAAAAAAAAAAAAAAATAAGACAAAACAGATTGATAAGAGGGAAAACTACATTGAGAAAAAGGTTTTTTGAACAGAAATTGTTTATTTAAAAAAAAAAAAGGTTCAGTTTCAGAAGAAAGGGTTTTGAACAGAAATTTTTTATGTTAAAAGGGTTTAGGTTTGAAAAGAATTGATTTAGTGAAAGAAGAAAAAATAGAAATTGTAATTTTTATTTCTATTTAAAATTAGTAGGAGAAAGAAGAGATCTAAAATCTCTTGAAACCCTAGCAGAATAGGGGAAAATATCTGAAATCCTTGAAACCCTAGAAGAAGAGGGGAAATCTTGAAACCCTAGAAGAAGAGGAGAAAAGTTTTTAATTTGTAGAAGAAGGGAAATATGAAACCCTAGGAGGGAGAAATGGCGAAAATGACAAACGCAAAATTTGAGGTGGATAAATTCACCGGGAAAAACAATTTTTCTCTGTGGAAACTGAAGGTTATGGATTTTCTGGTGCAATAAGGGTTGCATAAAGCATTAGACAGGGTAAATAAAAAACTAGCAAGCATGAAAAATTCGAACTGGGAGGAATTGGATGCCCGAGCTCTCAGTACCGTTCGGTTATGTTTGGCAGATGAAGTACTCTTCAATATTGTTGGAGAGAGTACAACTGCAGGGTTGTGGAAAAAATTGAAAACCTTGTATGTGACAAAATCTTTGACAAACAAAATCTATTTAAAAAGACAACTCTACAGTCTTCGGATGAAGGATTGTACGAAAATTGCAGATCACTTAAATGTTTTTAATACGCTTATTTGCCAGTTGTCTGATATGGAAGTAAAAATGGAGGAAGAAGACAAGACAATAACCTTGTTGTGTTCCCTGCCCGAGTCATGGGATCACTTCGTGACCTCAATCAGTTTGAGTACTGCTGATTCATTAAAACTTGAATTTATCGTGGGTTCTCTCTTATCTGAAGAGGTACGAAGGAAATCTAGCATTGAGACATCTACACCTGAAGCCATGGTAGCCAGAGGTCAGTCAAAGGAAAGGGGGGAGAAAAGAAGAGGTTCTTCCAGATCGAAGTCAAAGGGCGGCAAGAAGTGTAAAGTCAAGTGTTGGTACTGCAATAAACTAGGCCACCTCAAGAAAGATTGTTGGAAATGGAAGGAGTCAGAAAACCATAACAAGGAAGCAAATAAGGTTGATTCAAGTATGGTTGATGAGGTTTTAATCGTTGAAGCTCTCCCTGTCTGTAATGTCTCTCAAGATGCTGATAATTGGCTATTAGACTCTGGTGCTTCTCATCGTATGAGTCCGCACCGAATTTGGTTTACTTCATATGAAACTGTAGATGGTAGTTCTGTATTCATGGGATATAATGCATCTTGTCAGACTGTTGGGATTGGTAATGTAAAAATTAAAATGTATGACGGTATAGTTAAAACATTATCTAATGTTAGGCATGTACCTGATCTAAAGAAAAACTTGATTTCCTTGGGAGTTTTGGATTCGAGTGGTTATAAATTTATAGGTCAGAATGGAGTGCTGAAAGTCTCAAAAGGAGCCTTGGTTGTGATGAAGGCTGAAAAGGTCAGAAATCTATACAAACTCAAAGGAAGCACTCAAGTTAGTGAAGTAGCGATCGTATCAGAAAAAGCAGAAGAAGGTTCTCGTCTATGGCATCAGCGGTTGGGTCACATGAGCAAGAAAGGTCTTCAGGTACTGATGAACCGCAAGTTGCTCCCTGATTTGAAATCCTTGAAGTTGGATTTTTGTAAATATTGCATGTTTGGTAAACAATATAAACAAAGGGTCAAGACTGGAAATCATAATAGTAAGCAGATTTTAGACTACATTCATTCTGATCTGTGGGGACCATCTCCTACTGTGTCTTATGGAGGTGCATTATATTTTTTAACGTTTATTGATGATTTCTCTCAAAAATTTTGGGTCTATATGTTGAAAAAAAAATTGATGTATTTAATGTTTTTAAACAATTTAAAACAATGGTGGAAAAGAAAACAGGCAAATCAATTAAATGTTTAAGAACTAACAATGGCGGTGAATTTACCTCTTTAGAATTTGAACAATTTTGTAAGGATGAAGGGATTGTTAGACATAAAACTGATGTTTATACCCCTAAAAAAAATGGCGTTGCTGAACGGATGAATCAGACTCTTATGAAAAGAGCCAGAAGCATGATCAGTAATGCTAACTTGCAAAAGGAGTTGTGGGAAGAAGCAATATCCATTGCTTGTTATTTAGCTAACAGATCACCTTCAGTTGCAATAAACTATAAAATTCCTGAAGAAGGTTGGTCGGGTCAGTCTTGTGATTATTCGCATTTGAAAATTTTTGGTTGTGATGCCTATGCTCTTATTCCTAGAAATCAGTGTTCAAAGTTAGATCCAAAATCGAAATGTTTTGTCTTTGTTGGATATGATTATTCAGTGAAGGGATATAGGTTGTGGGATCCTTATTCATGGAAGATATTCATTAGTAGAGATGTAACATTTGATGAATCTTCTATTTTAAAATCAGATGTTGAAAAAGTTGAACAAGAGCAGGTATCGCCAAGTCAGCAGATTCAATTAGAGACTAAACCTTTTTCAGAAAGTCAAAAGGAAGGAGAGACTTCTGATGAAAAAGGTGGAGAAGCAAGGGAAACTAGAGAAATTCCAGAACCAATTCAGCAACCAGTCACTCTACGAAGGTCTACAAGGGAAAGAAAAACACCTAAAAGGTATGAAGATTCTGCTTCATCATTTGCATTGATTACTAAAGATGGGGAACCTTCTTGTTATCAGGAAGCAGTAGATGATGCAAATAGAAAGATATGGAAAAAGGCTATGGAAGAAGAAATGGACTCCTTAGCCAAGAACAATAGCTGGGATCTTGTAGAACTTCCTGAAGGGAGAAGTGTTGTAGGGTGCAAATGGGTCTTCAAGTTGAAAAGGAAATTTGATGGAAGTATCGAGAGGTATAAGGCGAGATTGGTTGCAAAAGGGTATTCTCAGGTTGAAGGTATTGACTTTCATGAGATCTTTTCACTAGTAGTTAAACTTGTTTCTATTCGTACTGTGTTAGCACTAACTGCTTTACTTGACCTTGAGTTAGAACAGTTAGATGTTAAAACAACCTTTATTCATGGTGATTTGGATGAAGAGATATATATGGATCAGCCAGAAGGTTTTGTACAAGGTCGCAGCAGAAGATTAGTTTGCAAGCTCAGGAAATCATTGTATGGCTTGAGGCAGTTGCCTAGGCAATGGTACAAGAAGTTTGATTCCTTCATGGTGAGCCAAAATTTTATCAGAAGTGAGTATGATCATTGTGTATACTTCAAAAGTTTCAATGACATATTCATTATCCTGGTGTTGTATGTTGATGACATGCTTATTGCAAGCAAAAACATGGAAGAAATCAACAGGTTAAAGGCTCAGCGCTCTAGGACGTTTGAAATGAAGGATCTTGGAGCGGCAAAACATATCTTGGGCATGGAGATACACAGAGACAGGAAGAATGGTAAGCTTTGGTTATCACAACAAAAGTATGTGGAGAAAGTACTTGAAAAGTTCGGTATGAACAATGTGAAACCTATTAATGTTCCATTAGCTTCCCATTTTAAGATTTCTTCATAATTAAGTCCTAGAACTAATGAAGAAAAGAAGTATATGTCTCGTGTACCATATGCAAATGTGGTAGGCAACTTAATGTATGCGATGGTATTTACAAGACCTGACATTTCACATGCAGTTGGAGTTGTCAGCAGGTTCATGGCAAATCCAGGAGAAGAACATTGGAGAGCAGTGAAATGGGTGCTTCGGTATTTGAGAGGCACAAGTGACCATTACATCAGCTTTGCTGGTCATGAAGGTTCAGTCTACGTATAGGTGGATGTTGATTATGCAGGTGATTTGAACAAAAGGAGGTCTACTACAGGTTATGTTTTTACTCTTGCAGGTGGAGTGATCAGCTGGATGTCAAAGCTTCAAGAGACAGTTGCTTTGTCCACTACTAAAGCAGAGTATATAGTTGCTTTAGATGCCTGTAAAGAGGAAATCTGGTTAAAAGCTCTGCTTGATGAGATTGGAAGGACGCAGGAGAAAGTGAATGTGTTTTGTGACAGTCAGAGCGCTATTCATTTGGCTACAAATCCAGCCTATCACAACAAGACCAAGCACATCGATGTAAGGTATCACTTTGTGAGACATGTAATCGAAGGCGGCAAAGTAGTTCTCAATAAAGTCCGCACACAGGAAAATCATGCAGATATATTCACGAAACTAGTTACAGTAGAGAAGCTGAGATGGTGTCTCGCTTCTCTCGGCTTGCAGAAAAGATGATGAATGGGCATGGGCAAGGGATTAGGAAAATTGTTGTCAAGGTGGAGTTTCTTAAAATATAACAACAAAAATGTAAATAAGTAATTCTGGGCAAATTTACTTATTACCTATTGATTGGTTGTATAACGAAATGTAGTTGGAATAATGAAATAAGTCCAGGTTAAATAAGATGGTCCGAGAGGCTTGTAAAGCACGGAGAATCATTTTGATTAATAAGAGTTTTCAATCCCTTGCCCCGTGGATGTTTCCTTGACACCCTGTCAAGGTTTTACCACGTAAATATATGTGTATTTACTCAAGTATTTTTTATCCTTCAGTTTTGTCATTCAGTTATTGTATTCTATTTCTTTCTTGCTTATTGTTTTCCCCACAACAAATTGGTTTCAAAATGATTTTTTATATTACCCACTCAGCATTAATCTTGTTAAGCAACATTTAATGCTGTGGCTGGCGGTATAGAGCTTGTTAGACTTGAATGGGTTTCAAAGTGGTTTCTATATTACCCACTTATCATTAAAGACTAAG
This sequence comes from Pinus albicaulis, assembly GCA_034641835.2. Classification (NCBI taxonomy): domain Eukaryota; kingdom Viridiplantae; phylum Streptophyta; class Pinopsida; order Pinales; family Pinaceae; genus Pinus; species Pinus albicaulis. Next base: position 862,518,844 of record CM076574.1, read on the forward strand.
TAGGGTGGATATTGGCTGTCAATACATATGCCTCAATATCCATTCTGCTACTTGATCTTTAACAGTTTATCATGTCTATCGTTTCAAATTTGATATTGATAAAAATCAAAATAAAAAATCTGCATTTGATAAATTTTAGATTCGAATAATTACAGTAATGATTAAGAAAGACACCCCAACCTAAAACAAACGAGCATGAAAAAAATCTTCACCCTGAATTCAAAATTAAAATAATCCAAAGTTACTATATAGATCTTTCAACTGGTGCTGTAACAGCACCTGGCTCTTCCATGCACTACGACAAAATAAATGGCATAGATGCCTTACAGAACACGTGGGTTTAACATATCTTTTAGAAGATATTATCAATAAAAAGTTTCTGCTCTGGAGCTTTTAGTCACAGTGGGAATAATTCTGAAGACATTGCAACGTTACTGTAAGACAGTGATCTAATCTATTTCAGTGAAAAACTGAATCTGTCTTGGATTAGCCCTGCATCTTCTTTACAAACTTTTCTTTAGATTACATAGTGGTATATGAATATGAATGACACCATTAATATCATAAATATGGTAAAGCCTGTACACTTTCATATTCTTACCTGTAGGTTGGTTCAGTATGTCTGGCTTGGTAATAACTTTAAAATTATATTGACTCACAAATTTAAAAAAACACTTGATTTTTGGTTGAGATTATTATTATTATTGTCTGATATGGTTATTATTATTATTATTTTAACTATTATACTTAAAAATATATATACATGCACAGCTTACCAGCATATGATCAGGAGATTCAAATTGTTGCTGATTCTCATTTAGCATGGCCAATTTCAATTAAGTTTATTCAATATTAAGATTCTGCAAATGTAAACACCAAATAAATAATAATATGATGACGTGCATAAAACAGTTGATGTGACACATCTGAAAACCCTCGTACTAGATACAGAAATAGAGTTGTCTCAACTATCATATACAAATACTTAAGAAAAAGGAACAACAAATACTAAAGAAAAAGTAACAGAGGATCTGACAATGAAATTACATAAAAAAATGATCAAGCCCAGAGAAGGACCCTTTCATTTACTAAATATAATATGATTTGACTCTCCACCTATTTTTATTGCCTTGAGTTCAATGCCAACATTTAATGCAAGGTCTCTGGCTGGTTTTGAATTTCATAGATCCCAGCCTTCAGTGGCACATTGACCCCTTTGCTACAACTGACTAAGCCCAGAGCAAACCCACTTTGCCAATCAAACGTGAAGCTTGCATCTGATCCAACAATATCCATGATGTAATAATATCTTCTACTCAACTGATTACTGCCTCATACATTGCATGACCCAGGTTTTTTACACTATTTTTATTCAGAAGACTGAAATCTAAGTAAACTAGAAATTTGTTAGTAAAGCATTCTCTTAAACGCTCAGCACTTCTGGTCCAGAAATGAAGCATAGCAAAGAATTTCCATAACCAGCTAAGATATTAATCTCTGCGGAGCTTTTTTTCAATCTATGCATTTAGCCCTTCAACTTCTTGATCTCCAAGCTCAAAGCAAACTGAATCTCAATGGGAGAAAGATATATTTGTCAAGCTAGTAAAGCACATACTATCCAACCTACCAGAAGGTACATACTGATTCTCCAATGCATCCCATGTAGTGAGACTGCCATGGATTTCTTGTGTGATTTTCCCTTTGCTCTGATGGGCAGAGCTCCACATATATCCACGCCCAAGTACTGAGATCTCTGCATGGCCTGGGAGGCATTGATGCACAAACCCATGTTCCCCTTCAAGTCTATGTTCTTACCTAACCTGTGCAAAAACTCTGAAGAGAAAGGGACTGCCCCTGACAGCATGTTACCACTCAGATTCATGTGGTACATGTGAGAAAGATTACCTATAATGGAAGGAATCCTGCCTGACAGCCTGTTGTTCTCCAAATTCAAAGAACTTAGATTCAAAAGTTTGCCATAAGCCACAGGTATTGAACCCGAGTACCCAGAACTAGCAAGCCTAAGCTCCTGAAGCTTTCTGAGATTTCCAACTTCAACAGGCAAAGGAGAAAACATTGGATTCTTATCCATTATGAAGTACTGGAGGCTCTGTAAACTTCCCAGCGAGGGGGGGAATCTGCCTGTAATCTTATTGTTGCTGAGAGCTATGAACTCCAAGTTTTTCAGATTCCCAAGAGCTGCAGGAATGTGGCCTGTCAGGGAATTAGAGCTCAAATCCAGCTTCTGCAACGTCCTCAGATTTCCAAGGGATTCCGGAATGGGTCCTCTAAGATTGTTGTAACTTAAATCAAGGCCCATCAAGCTGCTTAAACTCCCCATTCCCTGAGGGATCTGTCCCTTGAAAGAATTATAACTCAAATCTAAATGCATGAGACTATTTAGCCTCCCCAAATCTGGTAGGATGCCCCCATGAAGATTGTTCTGAGAGAGTGTCAACACCTGTAATCCCCTCAAGCTGCCGGCGGTGCAATGAGACACGGACATTCTTTCGGAGTTCAAGAGGTGCCCGTAAACGCATCTACCCTTCTAAATTGGCATCTTTGGATTTCCTTACTACAATTGGGAGGGAGTGGAATGCTCTAGATTTGATAAGAACAAGTCCATGGAAGAAAACTCGCATTCGCTTATGTCGATTTACAAAGCTAAATTTACGGGAAGAAAGGGTTGAAAGGCGTTATTTCAGGGTTCATTGGGTTGCCTTTGCAATCTCAAGGAAGTCAATCTTTCTTTCAATTTATTGTACTGAGTGCTTTGTCCCCAGCGGAGTTGTTCCGATTCTGACATATCGAAACGCTAGATCCGAGCTTCAACAATTTGTCGGGTAATATACCCTTTGTGAAAGGTTTTCGTTCCATTCAATCCTTCAATATTTCAAACAATTTCTTCGAGTGGTGAGTTCCCTAAGTTCGACATGGCTTCAAATCGACCGCCCTCATTGTCTACAACAATTCTTTCACTTTGGTCACATTCCTACCAACATTTGCAAGAATTCAAGGTCGGTCAGGATCTTTGGACTTCTCAACGAACAAATTTAATACTTCTCTCGGTGAAGGGATCGGTAGATTGTCAAGCACCTGGAGGAGTTTAGCGCGAGATCTAACAACCTCGTTGGATCCCTTCCGGATGATCTCTTCGATTACCCAGTCATTGACACGACTCATTCGCCTTGCAACAGATTTTCCGGAAATCTAAGCGCGAGCATTGGGGACTTGCGGAATCTCACGGTTATTGAACTTCACGGTAACAACATTTACGGAATTCTTCCGGAGGAGCTTGGTAAGCTTGAGAAACTAGAGCGGTGATGCTTAGCAATAATAAATTTTCACGGGTTTTCGCCTAATCGAAATCTTGTAAGAAGTCGCAAGTTCTTGATGCGAGGAACAACTCTACTAGCGGGACCATCAATCCGGACTTTAAGAACTTTCCCAGACCTTTTTTTCTCTAGATCTAGCCTCCAATCATTTAACGGCAACATCACCGCTACCATATCCAATCGCTAAAATTAATAAGGACATTAAGCTTGGCAAAAAACCATCTTGATGGTGAAATTCCGGATAGTTTTTGATCTCTTCCGAGCTCTTGCATTTGTTTCCATTTCAAATAACGGCTCGATTAATGCTACCGAGTGCACTAAACCGTCTTGCAAGAGTGCAAGAACCTCACAACCTTGATTCTCTCAATCAATTTTCATGAGGGCCATATTCCTACGGATATTACAAGTTTTCGGCGGCTTAAGATTTTAGCTCTTGGAAAGCTGCGGCCTCTCGAGCCAGGGTTCCCAAATGGTTGCAAAATTGTAAAGAATTACGGAGTTCTTGATCTCTCGTGGAATAATTTTACAGGGAAGCATTCCTCCTTGGGTTGGCAATTTCAAATTTATGTTTTATTTGGACATGTCAAACAATTCCCTCTCGGGAGAAATTCCCCTAAAGCTTACCCAGGTTGCGAGTCTCACATCAATACGGAACCTCACAACATGAACAAAACTTCTCACGGAATTACCTCTATATGTGAAGCACAATAAAAAATGCGAGCGAGTCGCAATACTAATCAGGGTGGCCAATTTTCCTCCCTGCATTGTACACGAGTAACAACGAGACTCAAAAGGCGAGAATATGGCCGGGGTTTGGGCAAATGAAATTACTTCACATCTTATATTTGAGCGAGAAATAATCTAATGGGAACCATCCCCGATACGCTTTCTAACATGGCAAATTTGGAGAACCTAGATACGTACGGCAATAATCTCAACGGAAGGATACCTGCATCTTTGAGGAACCTCACATTTTTGGCAAAGTTCAATGTCGCTAACAATCACTTGGAAGGACCAATTCCTCCTGGAGGTCAATTCTTCGACTTCCTATAAGTAGTTTTGAAGGAAACTCGGGGCTTTGTGGTTCGTCGCTTCACTGTACTGCAATAGTAGTATACATGCTGTTAACCCACTGGAATTGGTTCCCAAAACAAGTCAGGCGAAACACTATTACGGGGATTACTGTAAGTATTGGAGTGGGGATTGCTTTACTTCTGCTACAATATTATGGAGCTTGTCGGGGAGACAAATTGAGATCCGGGATTTTGAGAATGAGGATGAATTTAGGAGGTCCTCAAGGTTATACGAACACGTGGGATTTACTATGGTAGTTCCGTTCCAGGGAACCGGCATAATAAGGACCTTACCATTGCCGATCTCATTAAAGCTACAAACAATTTTGATCGGGCCAACATCATAGGATGTGGTGGCTTTGGGTTGGTATATAAAGCCACCATGGCGGATGGTACAAAAGTTGTAATTAAAAAAATTGACGAGAGGCTGTCTCCCGGATGGACGAGGGAATTCGGGGCCGAAGTGGAAGCTTTGTCAAGAGCCCAACACAAAAAATCTTATGTCCTTGCAAGGATATTGTATACATGGGAATAACTGATTGTTAATTTATTCATACATGGAAAATGGAAGCTTGGATTATTGGTTACATGAAAGGCTCGATGGAGGTGCAACGTCGGACTTTGGGAAACCGGGTTAAAGATAGTTCAAGGAGCAGGGCGGGGGGATTGGCATATTTACATAGAGTATGTGAACCTCACATTGTCCATCGGGATATCAAGTCAAGTAACATTCTCTTAAATGATAAATTCGAAGCCCATTTAGCGAGACTTTGGCCTATCGAGATTGACTTTTGCCTTATAACACACACGTGTCCACGGAACTTGTGGGAACACTCGGGATATATACCCCCCGAGTATGGTTAGGCCTGGATAGCCACTCTCGGAGGGGATGTGTACGACTTTGGGGTTGTAATTACGGAGCCGCTCCTTTGGAAAGAGGCCTATTGATATCACGCAAACCAAAGGGATGCGGGGGACTTGGTGTCATGGGTGCAACAAATGAGATACGAAGGTAAAGAGGAGGAAATCTTTGATCCCTTACTTAAGGGCAAAGGTTATGAGGAGCGAGATGTCACAGGTACTCGATGTTGGTTGCATATGCACAAATCATAATCCTACGAAAAGGCCTACCATTCAGGGAAGTTGTTTCATGGCTTGAGAATGTTAGGGATAATTCCCAACAGATCAAAAAAAACATTTTAGTTAGTTGGGAATAGGATTATCATCTCTCTAACTTGAACACACCCAAAGGTGTTTTCTTTGCTTGCTTAATTAACCTAGGCTTTGAGAAAAAATGTTGAAGGCTTCTCCATATTCTAAAATGTTCACGGAAAGGCGGGTTATGAAAGCTTAATTCTTTCGTTGCATCTTTTCATTTATAGTCGGTTACTATTCATTAGGGTTAAATACGAGAAGATTATGACGAGAATAAGGGACTGAGTCTTTTGTACAAAAGCGAGACGGCATATATGACTTTGTAAAGTCGACTAGAGTTTCAAGTTTTAACAAATTTTCTCTCGCAATATGCAGATTTTTTTATCCTTAAAAAATTCAGATTCATCTTCAAGGTTCACGAGAGAAGTATGAAAGAAGCAATGATTGCAAATAAGTCTCTTTGGTTCCAATGAAAAATCGCCTTTGATGCAAATTTGGGTGATTAATTATAAATGTAGTGAAAATATCATATGGAATGGCCGGAAGCTACATAACTACGTTGGCGGATTTCCCCATGAGTTCCATGTACATTTGTTAAAATTTGCTATGGTAGGTCAAGAGGTTTTTTTTACCTTATCATAATTAGATTAAAATAATTTTTTTGGAAGAGTTTGATTTGTAAATCATTTCTATTTTTTTTAGTAGTATTATGTTATAACTTTTCTCCCATAGTTATATAATATTTGATCATATATATATATATATATATATATATATATATATATATATATATATATATATATATATATATATATTTCAATTTTTAAATTTAATATTAATGGTAATAGGGGTAATTTGAAACTCTTCATTAGGATTGGTTGAAATTTTAAGATTTTTTTTATTTTATTAATACAATTTCCTATAGTATTGCTTTACAGCTTTTCCTTTGCAACATATGGTGCAATTGCTAGTATATATATTAGCAGCACATTTTTTTGGCAGATTGAACCATCCAAGTCTCATCTCGTGAATCTTCCATTATTGTCTGTCAACATCTTTTTGATATATTTGCATGCAGGTGGACCAATCCAAGTCTCATTCCTTGGAATCTGACCTTTATTGTCACTCCATTAGAAATTGATTTTCGTGTACATGACGTCTGAGAACGCGAGCCTTATTTCAGCGGCTATCCGCCCATTAATGCGCCCAGGGGTGGAATGGCTGCTGTCAGATTAAAACCGTAGATCATCGTGCGGTGGCCATTCCACCCCTGGGCGCATTAATGGGCGGATAGCCGCTGAAATAAGGCTCGCCGTCTGAGAAAGGCACTGGGAAAGGACTGTTTTTCCGTATGTTTGTGGAATTATTAATAAAGGTAACGTTACTGTAAAGGCTGGTTTGTTATATTTTAATTAATTTCATTTGAAATTTTAAATTGCCATCGCATGACTTTTAACCTAATGATTTTATGACTATTTTACATTTAAACTACCCTTCACATGACTTTTAATAACTCCTTTTAGGGGTAAATAAGGAAAATTCAATTCTATTTTTTAAAAACATTTTTTTTAATCCATGCATCCAGACACCATCCCTAATAAAACTCTTTCCCAACATTTTGCTTAATTCTTTTGCACAATAAATGAGTTGCATGTGCCGACCATAAAGTCTCATTCCTTTGAATCTTCCCATCCCTTAGTGTCAATCAACTAGAAATTGATGGTTGTGTACATGACGTGTGAGAAAGGCGCAGGGAAAGGACTGTTTTGCCGTATGTTATTAATAAAGATAACGGTTACTGTAAAGGCTGGTTTATTTTATTTTAATTAATTTCATTTCAAATTTTGGGTGCGTAATTTAATTTTATGTAATTTGTATTTTTTTATAAATTTTGAAAATAAAACTGAATTTATTTATTATATTAAAATGGTATGTAATTTATATTTTTCTATAAATTTTAAGAAATGTTGAATTTTTTTATAAATTAAAATGTTAATTAGGAGTAGTCCATGTGATTCACGATTCCCTCTTGAGTCAAGGCTTAAAAGAAATATTAAAATGTTAAAGAATTTACAGTGTGACAGGAATTACAATGAAATGACAAACGGGGAAGTGGGAAAGAGCAGAGAAAAGGGCGTGAAACAGGGCGAGCCTTATTTTAGCTGCTATCTGGCCCATCAATGCACGGGACGTACCAATGCCATGGGGATGGTCATGCCTACCGTCATGCGAGCCATCGCGGATTGGAATTGGAATACGACGTGACAGGTTTGGTTGTAGCTCCCTGCCATGAATTCGTTCGTCGGGCATTAATTATTGAGTCGTTCAGATGTTAAATCTCAATACAAACGGCGGCATACAGCAGGCAACGGTGCTACTCGGCACAAATTCTATGGGAAGAACATTCAAAGCAAAGTCGTTCTCTGTTATACGTGTTATAGGTTTTAGAGGAGTTTTCAATTTATTTTCGGGTTTGATTTGTTTAGAATTTAATAGAATTGGTTGGAATTTTAATTTTTTTTAAGTTGTAAATTTTTTATAATTTAGAAAAATTAGAAAAAGTTTAAGGATTAAATCTATATCTTTAATCAAAAACTCATTTTAGAAAAACAAAGATTATGATTTAAAAAAAAAAAGCAAATAAAAAACAAAAAAAATCAAGTTAATTTTCTAAAACAAATTAATATCTGAATTTTCAATCTAACTATTAAAACTTGGTAACAAGGAAAGTTGTGATTCTAAGCGGTAGAAAGATGAAAATCACTTCTTTTTAGACTATTCTACTCTTGTTCACATTAGCGCTCAATTCCTACCATCTTCTTGACACAGTAAGCCAACCCACCTATAACGAGCTTGGAGCACTTATTTTCCCTTCTCTTAAACCATATTCTCGTCTCTTAAAGAAAAAATCAAGCTTAGATTCTTTCTCATCTCTGGTGAGCCTTATTTTAATTGTTATCCAGCCCCATCAATGCACGGGATGTACCAATGGCATGCCATCGCCATGGAGCATGGTCATGCCTGCCGTCATGCGAGCCATCGCGGATTGGAATTTAATAAGCGAACGAGTACGACGTGACAGGTTTCCCGAAAAACCAATTTTCTAGAATTTCCGTGAGTCGTTGACGGTTGGCATTGATAGGATATACGGCATTTTACAGGGTCTGTCGTCGGGTACTACCTGTGCATTAACGCAGCTTCACATCCTTAAGCCAGTGCATTAACGCAGTGAAAATATAATGGATGAAGTTAAGAGGTTGAACTAAATTTAACGTAGCTTCACATCCTTAAATGCCATATTCATCAATTTGTTGAAAATTAGAACATGCAAGTGCTATTCTTACGTTACACTTTTCCATAGACAACGGTAGCCATTGATTTTTGTTTATATCATTAGAATTTGGATATATATTATTAGAGTTTAGATATATAATGTTTTCACAAAAATGTAATATAATTTTATAATTAAATATTAGTGTTATGTGTAAATATTTCATCATTAAAATTTACATAATTAGAATTTAAATAAACACTCATTTGTGTCCATGATTTTTTGATCCGTGATTTTTTTTTACAAGAAATTTACACAACTTTATACAGAAGGTATTTTAAGGATATGGCAATTGTTTGTTCATGGTTCTTCTAACTTGTTATCCGTATCTTTTTTTAAAAGTGAAGTTTTTATTCATTTGACGATTGTAACAACATTTTCTTTGTAATATATAATGTGAGTAAAGTTGACAATAATTTTTGTAATAATTTTTTAATTGAGTAAATTTTATTTTTATTTATATCTAATATTTTAATATTTTATTAATTCAATTATTAATATAATATTTTTCTACACAATTGAATTTATATTTATTTTTAATTACATTTTAATTAAATAAATTTTATTTTTATTTTAAATTTTAAAATTAGATTAATTTGAGGATTAATATAATATTTTATTTTATTTATAATGTATATTTGTGTTGAGAGATGCTTTCTAGTGGAATATGGTAATAATGTTATAATGTAATATTTAACATTTTGACTGAGTCAAATTAGATAAAATTAAAAATTAAATTAAATTATAAAAATAAAATTAGATAAAAAAATTAATATAATGGAATTTAAATATTTTAACTTGGTCAAAATAAAATAAAAATAAAAAATATAAATAACCCTATAAAAATAACATAATAATAACCCAATGGGGAAGGATATATTTAAATATTTTATTTATTTTTCATTTTTTTTTTTTTTCTAAGTAAGTCTAAAATCTATTATATGAACATATAGTACAGAGCGATACTAGCCTGAAGCAGGCATATTGTCAGCAAAATGACAAAAATAGAGCTGCCCTGTACGGGAAACCAGCTCGAGCAGAGTGTAAGAGCTGCCTCTTCCGAGGAAACCAGCTTTAGCATAACGGTTATAAACAGAAAGACAGAGTCGCCCACGAGGGGAAACCGACTCATTCTATGTTTGTAACTGAGAACTGAAACAACAGTATAAACCAGAAAATCAAAGAGTCCTAGCAGGATTACATGGATTTGCAGAACCGCTAGAGGCCGTAGTCGCCTGAAGGCTGCTCCTCTTCTATCCTGCACCATCCTGCGCTTTCATCAGTGTGGGCCGGGTTGCTCTGAAAAGCATCTGGTTCAGCATCTTGAACGCCATCCTCTGAGTCTTTAGCATGCTGGTGGGCAGAGCTGCCTGCTCCAGCTTCGCGAGCCTCATCAGTACCTGTAATGAGGGTGAATTGCGGAGAGGGAGAGGGCACAGCCTCGTTCGGGATGGAGGAAGGCGGAGGGGCGGGAGTGGTCTCAGCTACCTCTTTAAAAGAGACAGTGACAGTAGCGATGATCAAAGGCTTGTTGGTGTTACTTTGAAAGTGAAAAATGGCGGAAGAGGGACTGTGGAGAGGCGCAGCAGGGAGGGGAGCAGCAGGAGATCTGGAAGAACCTGGACGGGGCCTGCGCGAGGCAGGGGAAGTGCGGTTGCGCAAATTGCTGGAATGGCGCCTCACTCGAGGCCTTTCGAAGCTATCTGCAGGGGAAGACGAATCCGAAGAACTAGAGGGAGAGCGCCAACCTCTGGAAGAAGAAGCTCTCGTATTACCCCGCCGGCATCGAAGCCGATGCCTCACTCTGGGCATGGTGGGGCAAAAGTCGAGACTAGGGCCAGACAGGAGGCGAGGAGGCGGCGCGTTCCAGAGAGCAGACGAAGTAGCGTTCAGACCAGAGCAAAATGGACTGTGGGAGAAATGCAGGCCGGGATAAAGATCGAAACAGCAAGTAAGCAGACACCGACGGCCAACCTGCGTGCGGAAACTGGGCAAGGAGGCCTCCGCAGGGCAACTAAAATTGAGCGGCTTAACCTGCCGAGTCATGAAGCGCCGGAGGGAGTGACGGACCAGAGTGGTATGGAGATTATCCTGCAGAGCAACCAGACGGAAATAGAAATGAAAAAGCCGAATGAACATTGCGTGAGGACTCGCGTTCAAGTAGGGCGGGTCGATTCCTCGTCGTTCCCACCATCGTAAATGCTGCGTTGGGTGGAGTAAATTCGCAGTAGGCATGGATGCGAGGATTAAATGCTGACGAGCCCGAGGCCACGTGCTAGCCCGTGGCATACCATCCTTCCGGACGCCCCTAATCACCCGCGGTAGGGGTATTTTTTCATTTTATTATTATTGAGGTAGAATTTTAATATAAAAGAATAAAAGGATAAAATTTTAATATTTAAATTGTATATATATATTTAAATTTTAAGTAAAATTAAATGAAAAAATATATAACGAGAATGGAAATTAAATCATGCTCTCGGATGGCATTTGACAACGCGAGAATATAATCCCATGCTCTTTGAAAACCATATATTTAAACATTTATTTATTTTTCATTATTTTATATAGATATTTTTTTTATATTTTAATTAAATTATATATATATATATATATATATATATATATATATATATATATATATATATATATATATATATATCAAAATAATATTTCTAATGTAAAATAATATTTCCAATTAACTTTAATTATAAAAAAAAATAAAAAATATAAAAATCTCTTCAATGAACATAAGCCATGAGATTCATAACATTATAAAGTGATTTAACCACATGGATTTAGCTACATAGTTTTCATACAAGGTTTTATGATTATCTTTTCATTTGAGGTTGTGGTGTTTCTTTATCCATAAAGTTAATTATCAATGGTTTTGGTTGATGGATTTCTTTAAAAATAAAATATAAAATAACTTTGTGAAGTGATTTAGTAATAGTGTCTTGTCCCTTCATTTAATAAATCCTTTGGATGGTTTTAATTTGAGGTTGTGGTGTTTCTTTATCCATAAAGTTAATTATCAATGGTTTTGGTTGAAGGATTTCTATAAAAATAAAATATAAAATAACTTTGTGAAGTGATTTAGTAATAGTGCATTTCCACTTCATTTAATAAATCCTTTTAAGAGGGGATTGTCATTGTGTTGCTGGCAAGTCGTTGTAGGTTACACTCAAGACAAAAGTGGTTTATTAGTTGGCATGTTGTATGCTTTAAAGTCATTAAAAAGAAATAGAAAAGAAAATTTGATTTTTTTTTTTTTTTTTTTTGGGGCATAATATCTATGTTGGTGAAGCCAGTGGATTATAAGCCTTTTATTTATGAATAGTTGAATTTCTTTGGAAGTAGTTGCATGAACATTCCATGTCTCAGCACGGGTAAAGGAAATAGAAAGAGGTTGGAAAGCTTCAAGGTCACTAATGCTTAACTCTAAGAAGAGAAAAATTGCTTGAAAGAGAAGGATTGGATGTATGACCAACAAGATAGACAATAGGCTAATGGTAAGGGAAACTACAATGCAATTGTTGTTTCGATATTTCATCTGAAGAACCTATTTTTGAAAATATGTCTAAGATTGATGCAAAAACATCAATGACCTTAACAAAGAGTTTTTGAGAACTCCATGATGTGCTTGCAGGCATGTATAGACACCACAGAGTTGTTTGTTGAGAAATACAATAGGTTGGCAAGTTAATTGATTTCTCATATTATGACATTATCTTGTGATGTTTCATTATTATTGTTCTTTCTTTCGATTTATCTTTTCCTTATCATCAAGACTAATGCCAAACAAGAAATAGAAGAGGACACGAGATGTAGGTACACAGCCAAGGGAAAAATTCACTCTAGGGGATGTTATCACCCTAGTAATTTCTAAATATTGTGGGCTCTTTGAATTTTTTCAGTTTTAAGAAAACTAGGGGTAACCACAAACCTTCTTTGGAAATTTAGGATCTAGCCTTCCTAAATTTCAGAGAGGGTTGTCTCTTTTAGATTTAACTTTGTTTTTTGTTTAATATTTTAGGCTAGGTATGATTGGGCACTTGGTTTTTTATTTGAAAGTTTGGAGATGGAATTCAGCAAGGCTTTTCCCACCAAAATTAATTTGACGATTCAAAATTATGTTTGACTCCAAAAGCTCGACTATGAAAATGTTTCATTCCAGTGTAGAGCATGCTATGAAACATGGTATGTAATTAAAAACTGCCCAAAATGTTCACAGAACAACAAATATTAGAAAAAAATTGAAGGCCCAAATGGTGGAAAGGAGCTCAGGGTGATCTCAGGGTGTTATGTTAAGGCACTTCATGGCGTAAAAGTTACCTGCTCGAAAATACAAATTCAAAAAATATATTATTATGTTTGTCATATATTAATTTTTTTATAATTAATAATGATAATAATAATTTTTTTTTAAGTTTTAATTTAGTTAACTTTTAGAGTAGATGGTGATAGGGTGTTATTTTAAGGAAATTCTTGGTGTAAAAGTTACTTGTTCGAAAATAAGTGGGAAAAAATCCATCCACACTAAGGTGAATCCACATCTCAAAAAAATCTTACACACTTCTTTGTATTCATACCACAAATATTGTTTGTGCCCTATTTATAGATAAATAAAGGAATTGTTAAAATATATATAAAACCGAAAAAAAACTTAAATAATACTACACCACTTATCAATAAAGTTTTCATCTTTAAATGTTAGTATTGAACTGGTAAAGGCTCAAAACTTTATCAATTTTTGCAGATTTTATTAGAAGGCATGTATTTTGTACTTTAAAACTTTAGTTTTCCATTTCATAAATTCAAAATTAAAATAAATTTGAATCCATATATATGCTCTCTTCATGTACATGATACATCTATTATTATAACTAAGCAAAGTTTCATGGTATGATATGGTTTTACATGCATGCAACATTGAATAAGATATAAATTTAAGTAATTTAACGTGCAAACTTTATAATTTGTAAATGAAACAAAATAAATCCATTCTAACTACATTCATCAACAGTAATGTAACATTGATAGAATATAACATTAAATCCACATCATGAATTTAAAAGTCAATGAAGGCATTGTCATATACACAAGTTCACATTCTTGTACTTGTATTCCAAATTGATCTAGTTATACATTTTTCTCTTTTACAAAATGGGCCCATGGCCCATGGTATTCCCAACATAGATAATGGAAGGTCGCGCCCATAAATGAAATAATGGAAAAATGACATCATGACTGATTTATAAATTGGGTCTATACGTCACCCTCGTCGTGCTTCGCACTCCCAAGTGCATTTCAAAATTGATATTGCTGCAAAAATTAAATAACTAATTAGTTGTAAAATCCAAAATGCATAGAATCAATTGTTGTTAATTCATGATAAGATTTTGATCAACTACTCATTCTCACCATGAAGATCTAAGGCAATGTAGAAGATTGTCCTTCCTCGGCAGATGGTGGAGCTGTTGTTGATGGATATAGGCATGGTTCATGGGTGATGGATAAAGGCATAGTGGAAGTGAAATCGGAAAAAGGTAGTGGGTGTGGGCGGTGATACACCCCCACCAGTTGTACGATAGTGAGAATCACCCTAGGGCGAGGGATCACCCTACGGGTGGAAATTGGAATGTCAAAGGTGGATGATTGAAACAATGAGAAGGGTGGATGAATAAATGGTAGGGGTGGGGATTGGGAAGAGTTTGGGGAGGTGGTTATAGGCATGGGAGAATTTATGATGGAGAAAGGTGGTCGGTGTGGGTGACAATAAATCCCCACTGGTTGTACAAGAGGAGGAAGCACCCTCGGGGAGGAAATTGGGATGTTAATGAGTGGAGCAATGTTCAAACTGCTATAGTTTTTTTCACCAACATGCTCATCAAATAATTGAATTCGACAACCTGGAACGTTGTGAGATGTGGGTCCCTCGACTGTAACAATAAAAAGTTTCATATAGTTATGAAAATGCATTGAAAATGATAATATATCGTATTTCACATAAAAAAAATGCATGCCATCAAATTTCCATACCATTTTTCTGTATAATAGAATGTTGCACTAACTCAGGTATGTGGCCCACACTTCTTTGGTGTTGAGAAGATAACTCCAGTTGCTCATCCATGTTTCTTTTTTTTGAACGAACTCGTCCAACCTTTTCAAAATGTGGATTATCTTTCCCTGATTTTGACTTGCGCCCACATTGCCTTTTCTTTTTTATTGGGCTCAAGAAACTATGTTTTCTTTTAGTAGTGATCTTTGATGGATTTATATTATTGAAAAACATTCTATTGTAATCTTGACATGCTTTTTATACCAAACTGCTCAATGCCTTTGCTTGCTCCAAATTTGTAGGTATTATGGATCTCAATTTCTCATGAGTTGATAAGTTAACACGTTTCATCTCATCATCTTCAAATAATGCACTATCTCGTCGTACATTGGTTGATTGAACATTATCAATGCTTGTTTCATTATAATAACTTATATTTGGAGGAGAATCAATGCATGGCAGAAGCTCTGTTTGGATTTCTAGGCCCACTATAGGTGTTTCATTCAAATCAAATGAAATTGTAGGCCTTTTTGTGGTAGGATTAGTGATATTAGGCAATACATTTTCACCCAAAGTAATGTTACTCACCAACATCTCAACTTTCAGTACATGTTTACAAACATTTCCATTCAAGGCCCAATTGCAATTACAGAAGTGTAGATTGGAACCTTTATATATGAAATTGTACCAAATATCATGTGTATCCTTATTTTGGCTACGAACCCAATAACCATTGTTACTCTTTTCATCAGGCACGCAATCTTCATTTGGGATTTGTCTAGCTCTACACTTGGATGAATTCAATTGTTCCTCAATTTTTCTAGGCCGTACAAAACCAACTTCTTTTAAACGTTGCATATGATTGTAATATAATACAACCTTTGTTAACAACACATATATTAACCAATCGACACGTCTATGACATGCATTATTCTTTTCGCTTAGGCACCTTTCCTTAGTATGCCGATGATAAGATTCAATGGCATTATTTGTATCCTGATTGGAATGTGGAAAATTTCTGTATGCTTTTGCCCACATATCTGTAGAAAGAAATTTATTAGCTATGAATTAATAATACATATGACATGAAAAATAGTCATTAAAGTCACTTACAAGAAACTTACATATTTTGTTGTTGGCTAACCAAGTTGTTTTAAAATATTCCAAAAACCTTGGTTGGTCCCTAAATCTTTCAACTGTCTTTTTTACAGATTCATCATCTTCACATGCGTGCATGATTTCTCCTAAAGAATGAAAAATGTTGATTTGGTTTTCCCTTCCTTGGACTTTATTTCCAACATTCTTCAACCATGCACGACGAACATGCCACACACATAATAATATATTACACTTGATTGAAGACCTGGAATAACACAATTTATTAGAGAGAATATACATTAACAATATTTTTATGTCTCTTATAAAAGAATAAACACATCACCTTAACGCTTCAATTTCAGCCGTAGCATCATCTATGATGAAAGCTTGAACCTGTCAATCTGGTCGCTCTTTCTTCCCAATGGAAAAGAGAGTTGACATCCATTTGGAAAGCTCAGCTATAGTATTGCGTGATGATATCACCCAAGCTACTGGAACCCCATTGCGATGTTCGTCGAAAACCATTAAGGTGTACAGTTGATACTACATTACAAACAATGTACATAATTATATTTATGTAAGTTACATGCACTAAAATGAGGTTTAATAAATAAATCAAATTTAGAATAAGTTTGTACTCACCCCATACTTATTTGTACTAAATGTTGAATCCATTGAGATTATATTATTGTGAGAATATTTTAGCATCATTGAGCGCATCCACTTTGTTTGTATGCCTATAATAAAAGGGATGTTTTCAACAAGATCTTGTTTCTGGTAGAAGAAAAAGCTCTCAAGGTGTTCCTTATACCAACATTCTACATTGTTTGGATCACTTTGATCTTTAACATACTCTAGCCTTATAGTATCATTGTAAATGTTTAATATATCTTGTCTTGTCATATATGTATCTCGAGATGTCCCTGTGTATAACTCACCAAATCCATCCTTCACATCAGAGATGAAATTGTCCCATATCATTGTAACATTAAAACCTCTTTGGATTAAATGTAGGACAATAGATCGCATATCCCTTGTTAAATGTGGTGCATATTTGAATCTCATAGGCCCGCCGATTGCATCTTTTCCATGACAAACAACATTGGATTTATCAATATGCCTACATGCAGTATATATTATTACAGCATCGTCTGGTCTAAGTTGAAGTCGTCGTACAATGAAGTGACATTGGCAACCAACTTTAATACTTTCTTGTTGATTGCGTATTTTAGTTATATCTGAGGATGCACTCATACTTTGGTTTTTGCAATCCGGACCATATGCACACCAATACCTACATATAAATGTTTTACAACAAATTAGATATAACATATATGCATACTGTAACAAATTATACATATATTGATAAATATATAAAGACTCACATAGCGTACTCCAAATATGTTGAACAATATGTTTGTTTGATATCCTCTAATTTTTTACTTCGATGAGTACGAAGATGAAATTGAGTGGGTGCAGATTCACTCGATTCCTCTCCTCTTATAAAATCATCAAGTTGACAATATGGAATAACTGCAACTTGGTCCCCATCAATATTATTCCATGTTAAGTCTTCTGTTGAAAATTCAATCATATCCTCCGGGTCTTCAACTTCCAACTCATTAATCCTCTCCCACTTACACATTCTTCAAATATCTGTACACATTCCATTGAAAACGATTTGTTTTGAGTAAATATTATGGGCTTGATTAATGCATATCACTAAACATGGAAATCACATTTTTAGGTAAATATTTTATGCTTTTCAGATAAACCACTTTGGAAAAAGTAATAATTGGGTCATTAATAAACTTAGATATTTCTCACAAATTTAGACAAACCATGTATGACATATGATGTCTTTATGGAGGTGGTTTCACCAACTTAGTGTCATGGGGTGACTTGTGATGAGTGGTTGAGGGAAAAGGTGATTTTGATGCCTCCATTCACATAACCTACATGGAAACCTAACTTTACCCTTTTCCCCAGGAACTTTAGAATCACTAATCAATAGGAAAAACATAGGCAACAACATAGGTGATTGCCCTGGAACAATAGGAAAAACATTCTAGAAATGGGGTTTTCCTAACTACGACGCCTCCGCCATTTGTGGAGATGGTCTGAGATATGGACGGTGGGTGTTTGCCTAAAGTGGGTCAGTAATTTCATTCCAGAATCGCGGTGGATGGGTAACTGAAAATAGGTCAAGAATGTAGTAATGAGGGCACTAAAGGTTCCATGTGTAGCAGATGGCTACTCCACATACCATTTCGTGACTATTCCAATTAGGGTGCGTTGAAATAGTCTTAGTCGAATAGTATCGTCAACGATGTTGTTCAATGAATACCATAGGTGGAAAATCTGAAGGGAGTTTCGTGGGCATGGGAGTCCATGTAGGGTTGTGTGCAGTGGGATCATTTGTCAACTTAGTTAAATCTGGTAAATTTAACGAAGCTAATAAAAGTGACTGAGAGTTTGTAGCCATTGCCCCTTGTGAAAACACAGTGTTCTGGTTAGGTATAGGGTTTTTCTATGACGTGCCCTACTGTGAGTTCACCTGACTTCCTGATGCAGGGGCATTAGCTTCAGAAAATACCTTGTATTTTATTAAACATAGGGGGTCTTGTGTTTTTTTAGAGAATATTGATTTTTATGTAATTATTAATGGGTTTTGAGTGATTAAATGAGATTTTAATTAATGTGAGGATTTTGTAATGTTCCTGGATGATTGGAGAACATGAGGGGAATCAAATAGTTTAGATTTGAGATTTTTAGGAATTGATTGTAAATCCTAAATTAGATTCAGTTTCAAGATTTTAGGGATAGAATCTAGATTTTAGGAGTTTGCAGATTTTGAGGATTTTGTTGAGTCATTGAAGGGATTTGAACCTAAATTGGTTCATCATAATTTGTATAAATGTAATAAGCCTAAAAGGTAGATAGATTATAGAGAGGTAGGAGACAGGAATTAGAAGAGGACAAACAGAGTTTTGTTTGTCAAGCCTAAGGGAAATTGTAAAACAGGGCCAATGATTTGAAAATCAGGCCAGAAACAGAGATTTCTGTAAGAAATTTCATTTGTTTATATGAAAGTATCTTTTCAGAATTATATGCATGATTGATTGAGCGATTATATGTTTAAATTCTGTAATTGGAGTCGAAGTGAAATTTATAATTTGGCATATGGCAATATTATTTTGGAAAACCATAAAATGTTGTGGGAGTTTCTGGTTGAAACCACGAAGGGGAATTGTGAAGTTGAATGGTGGCATAGTGAATTTGTGAGCGCAGAGCTAAAATACGCATGAGGAATAGTAATTGTGCATCGGAATCATGAGTTTCAAAGGCATAGAGTGGTATGAAGTCAAGTGGAACTTCATAAGGCACGAAACCGTTAATGGGTCGAATATGAAATGAATTGAGGACACAGAGGTTTATTTAAACTCTGTGTGATTTGCAGAAGAAAATGCATAAGGAGTCGTGGAATTCGTAATCGAATTCTTGCAGGGTTTCAGTTTGGAATGAAACCTGGATCATGTTCATCAACCGATTAAGGGAAGCGGAAGTATGCAGTAACTGGGTTTGTTAAAACACAAAGTGTTGCAGCCTTGATTGAATAGCAATTTCCGTTGAATCATTCATATTCAGAATAAAATGAAATCAATGGACTCGAGTATGCAGAGATGCGTAGTGGAATTTATGAAGTGGTGTTAAATTCGAGAGCAGAGGAGCATAAGTGCATAAAAACTCAAGTGAACGAAGGTCGATTGAAGGCAAAGGGAATGAAGCCGTAGGATAGGCATATAAGACTGTGAAGAAAGTTTAAGAGGGAACCATGAAGATGAAGAGCGGAATAGGCAACTGAACAGAGAGGGTGGTTTTGACAATAAAGAACTGGCGGTATCGCGTGGCCTTTCGAATGGTAAGTGGATTATGAATTTAGAATGTGATATCACTCCTTGATGGACGCGTGGAAAAAATGGTAAGGATAAAACCATTTTTATCGCGTAAATTTTGAAGATTAAGTCTCGTGCATTTTCATAACGTGATATTCGTTGATCACTAAAGTTATGGAATGCGATGAATGCCCATCGTTGGATGGAAGGATATGTTATGTTGCGTGGGCCAAAATGTTATTTTATGTTGCCGTTGGTTTTTAACCAAAGTCTGAATTTATGTATGGTTGAATATTAAATATGTGGTGGCATTTTAATTTAATGCCGTGAAGGTTGATAGATGTTGGAATGTAGGATTCTATATGCGTTGGTGTTGATTAGCCAAGGTCAAGTTTGGGTAAGTTTTAAAAGACAAAGGGCGCATATATATTGGAGTTGAAACCTTGAGTTTCGACCAAAGTCAAAGTATTAGTGTGAGATGAAATGTTCCATGAACATTTAAATAAAGACCATATAAAGTTACTTGAGTTGATCGAATATAAATTCGAATTGCTATATGGTGAAAAGTGAGTGGGCCATCATATTGAATTTTAGGTTGAAGTAAAACCTTTGCATAAATGAATGTTAAACGAAGAGTCATATATATGATGGTTAAGAGAATTATTTGGATTGAAGTTTAAGTTTGAAATAGCTTCTGCTTATAGATGAAATTTGGGTTATGGTTTTATAACCATGTATTAAAGGTTGAAGAGATCTTCCTTGAAGATTTTAATTTATATACATATACATAAAACAAAGTGAAAATAAAAAGATAAATTTTCCCCTTTAGATTAATCCTATGTGACCAATCAATAAAAGAATATGGTTTTTTGTTGTTTTTTCGTATGATACTCAAATCCTAGAAGACCTAGATCATCCTCACACGCTCAAATGTAATTGGGCCTTGAGAAGATATCTTGTGAATGCTTTGGGGCAACGTCCTGAAAGAGCTCGGTGACGCCTCCCGATCCAGCAGAAGAAAATCAACCAAGGTAAGGGTAGAGGATCCGGTGCTTACTGCACCATCACACTATAGGGGAAGGATGCCCTAATTTTGGTCGCTAGGTACCGTCGTCCCACGTGAGCGTTTGAGTCTTGAGCTTCTTGGTAATTCGAGCTACCAATCACAGGAGTATTAGACGGGTCGGTGGCCCCGAATAATACCGCACGCATCGCAGGCCTAAGCCTAACCCCCTCCGAATCGGGTCTCGTCTTTGCGCTCGGGTTTTCTTTGCCGTGGGCGGATAGACGGATTTAAAAGTTCCTAAACAGATCAACTTCTATGTTTCAAGATATAAGCCGACCAAGGCGAGCTTATTGGATGCCTACCCCCTTGGTCCTAACTTAAGCTATAATTTCTCTTGTGGCCCCTGTGGGGAGAGGTTTAATGCGTTTAGTTAAGTGAGTTTTAGGTGGCTTTGATTCACTTAAGGTGTGAATGTGTGTGAGAAAGAGGTGAACAAGCGCATAGTTTGAACATGTGGATATGCGGTGATCCTTTTCAAAATCCCCTATTTAAACTAGGTTTGGTTGTTCCTTGCCCAAAAGTAAAACATGTGCGGATGTGGGCGCTTACAATGCTTCCTAGTTAATCTAATTCATCAACTATAGGGAGATGGTGAATTATCGATAGAGAGTTTTCATATGCTTGCCTAGGATCACCGTGGGTGCAAAGGTAGCGAGAGATTACTTGCTCTTCTAAAGATAATTCGATCTCGGTCAGAATCCCTAGTGCAAAAATTGAACTAATATTAACGACTTTCAACTAGGAAAATGAAAAGAAAATATTTGCTTATGATGTGCCGCTTACAACTTTTCCTATTTAAACTAAATGTTTGCTCTATAGGGAGATTGTAAAGTATCAAGAGAGAGCGTTCATATGCATACCCGGGAAGTCACAGATTGGGTCTGAAAGTGCTGAGAGATTACTTGCTTTCTTTTGGTATTTTAATCCTGGTCCCAGAAATTCTAATGCAAAAAATTAAAACTTGATTTAATGCAAGAATTTGAAAACTAACTAAAGATGTGTGGACTTGGGCCACTTACTTTTTCTTAATTAACCTATGTGTGTGATAATTCTAATTCTTTTAAAATAACATATTTAATGTTAATTAATAATTCTAATTTTTTTAAAATAAAAATGATGTTATTGATAATAATAATGATGTTATTAATACATAATTATTCATTTAAAATTAACAATAAAACAATAAAAAACATTTATTTATTTATCTCAATAAATCTAAATGAATATTTCGATGTTTTATTATTTTTTACTATTTTTTTTATAAATCATAAAACATTTTATTATTTATTTATAAATTATTATGTTACCCCAAATTAATTATATATGGAAAAATAAATATAAATAAACCTTAGGATGAACCTTATTCAAACCTTTCAAACCTTATGATAAACATAAACCTTGTGATGAACATAGTTTCTGGGTTAAGTTGTTGCAACATGTCAATTTTTTACAAAGAAATTTAGAAAATTAACAAAGCAAAGATTTTATCCTCTCACACCATTAATAATAATTCACAAATACAATTCTTATAATTATTAAATGATGTCATCATTTTTATATAAATACATATTTATGATTTTGTTCTCAATACAATTCTTATAATTATAAAAATGATGTCATCATTTTTATATCAATACATATTTATGATTTTTTCTCGATCACATTTTTGTGAATTCAAAATATTTGATAAAACTAAAAAATATCAATTAAAATTATTTATAAAAATAACAATAGAATGATAAATAACCTTTCTTTATTTATCTAAATAAATCTATCAAAGTAAAATTATTTATAAAAATAACAAAAAAACAATAAATAACTTTTATTTCTTTATCTAAATAAATTTAACGAGTCAAAGCCAATTTACATAAAACATATTACACGAGTTCAATTTCTAAACATCCTCATGACCAATTATGAGCATTTTTTTAATCAAAATACTGTATAAAACTATTTTAAGAAATTGAAGAAATATTCATTTAAAATTAACAATAAAAACAATAAAAAACCTTTATTTATTTATCTCAATAAATCTAAATGAATATTTCTATGTTTTCATTATTTTTACTATATATAAATCATAAAAACATTTTATTATTTATTTATAAATTATAAAAACAAATTATGTTACCCCAAATTAATTATATATGGAAAAATAAATATAAATAAACCTTATGAATAAGAGAAATTGAATGATAATTAAAATCTTTTTTAAAATATAAATACTAAAACAAATTTTACTTTTCTCAAATTTCCCAATCAAAATGTCTTAGGGGTAGGAATTTATTGAAATCACAAGTTTGATGAGTAAACGCGGCACAATCAAAGTGTCTAAGATAGAAATTTATTGAAATCACAAGTTTGATGAGTAAGCCTGTTGCCTAATCAAGAGTCTTAAGATAGAATTTATTGAAATCACAAGTTTGATGAGAAAACACATGAGAATCAAAATATCGTAAAAAATTTTTCAAATTTTTCAAAAATACTAAATCCATATTATATACAATAAAAAAATCAATTTAAATAACACATTAAAATGTTAAAATTTCACCTCAGTTTTACATCTGAAAATCCAAAAAATCTCAAAATAATAAAAATTAAAACCCCGATAATAATTTATATCAATGCATTAATAATTAGAGTTGTTATCAATTTCCAGAAACAAGAGGTGAGAAGCGAAAACTATATTAAAAAAAGCATATTTATTATTACCATTATGTTCAAAACAAATGCGAATACTCAAATTGAGATATTATGAATTACAATTTATGGTGAAAACCCTCGTTTATATCCAATGCACAATTTAAATAACACATTAAAATGTTAAAATTTCACCTCGATTTTACATCAGAAAATCCAAAAAATCTCAAAATAATAAAATTAAACCCTAATAATAATGTATATCAATGCATTAATAATTCGAGTTGTATCAATTTCAGAAGCAAAGAGGTGAGAAGCGAAAAACTATATTAAAAAAACGCATACGTCATTACCATTATATTTCAAAGACAATGCTAATACTAAAATTGAGATGTTATAAATTACAATTTATTGTGAAAACCCTACATTTATATCCAATGCACAATTTAAATAACACATTAAAATGTTAAAATTTCACTCGGTTTTACATCGAAAATCCAAATCTCAAAATAATAAAATTAAAACCCTAATAATAATTTATATCAATGCATTAATAATTCGAGTTGTATCAATTTCCGAGCAAAGAGGTGAGAAGCGAAAACTATATTAAAAAAAAGCGCAAGCTATTACCGCGATTATATTTTCAAAAGACAATGCGAATACTCAAATTGAGATGCTATAAATAACCAGTATGGTGAAAACCCTACGTTTATATCCAATGCATTTCGACTCTCTCGGAGCGTGACAAGGAAAAAATCATTTTGATTTGTGAACAAATCAAATCATTTTAGTTGTGAACTTTATGGTTAAAAGGAGAGTACAGTTATTTATGGCCTTGCAGTCTACAGGCTTGCGGAGAACCCAATAAACGCCTCTTGCTGAAAGAAGAGCCGCAACGATTCTGCGAATGTGTCGATTCGCGCGCGAGGTTTAATATTGACCGCATAGTTTATATTGGCACCTGAGGGTCGATGTCATGAGTTTAATGCATTAATGGCTGGAGTGGTCGTATTAGCTGGCAGTCGATGTCATGAGTTTAATGTACAAATTTGGGTATCGTGGATGCCAGGCCATGCCATGCCATGCCCATGGGATGCCCTTAGTACTCTTAAGGGCATTTATGGGCTAATAGCAGCTAAAATATTAGCAAGATAAGCGAATCATTATAATATATTCATAAGAATAGTTAAAGTAAATATGCATACACACATGACATGACTGCTTGCGTCCCAGCGTAGTGGACGCTAATAGCTGTCATCTATTATTATTATTATCATCATAAACTGCCCAATCCCAAATTGCTTAGTTGCAACCGCAGTGTGACATGGACACCTGGGGAATGCCAGCGAGAACTGTGAGAGCAAGGCAGAAGTTCTTGAAATAACCAGAGGTCTCCTGGTGGAATGCCTGCACGATACTCATTTTATATTTTCTCTCATACACCACATTGATTTCCTTCAAGTCCACCTCTGCACGAGTCACCAACACACGAGCTATTGCAGATTCGTCATTTACAAGTCCTTTCATTGCTCTGTGGAGCTCCTGGATAATATCAAACAAATATAAGAATAAGAATAATAGAAATTCTATAATTGCAATTGGGTAGCGAAATGTATTTATACAAGAATAATCTGATGCGTAAAGCATAAAAAAATATATTAAAGAAATGTATGTTAATATACGAATCTATACATTTAAAAAAAAAATTGAAAGTAAAATGAAAGGCTAAATCTGCCATCTAAAAGTAATACCTTAGCGAAATAGTTAGCTGGCAAATACATGCTCTTGATTGTAACTCGAATGGCCTCCTCAAATTCATTCTGAGTTTCCCTCCTGAGCGCCTGTTGTATAAAATGTCAAAAACTTCACAGATCAGTGACCTAGCATGCCACCAAAATCTGACTTTTCCAAGAGTTGCAGAAACGAGAGACAGATGGATTAATTAGGGTTGTATGACAGTTGGAAGCGTACCGTTGTAATGTCATGCCCGTATTCTTGCTTGTAGAAAGCAAATGCAGCTCGTAGTTGGGCGACAGTTCTCTCGCTGAATATTCGGATAAAGGTTTCCTCGTCAGTTCCACACCGTCCTTCCCCTGCTTCGTATAACATCTTGGCATCGCATTTAACCTTGTTCATGTCAACTCCTTTACATTCACATCGGTGTGCTTTCAGCAGCGCCAGAAGTAGCTGTGCTCATGAAATCAATATTCCAAATTCATTAGCGAGTAAGAAATTTCTGACTATATATGCTTATAGAAGTTTTATGATTTGAGATATCCTGAAATAAATCATGATAATAAAACAATATAAATTTATTAACAATAACGATATTCAGTAAATATCATAATATTAAAATATGTCAATATTGATAAGTTCTAATTTCAAATCAAATTTATGTTCATGTAATGCCGAGAGGTCTAAAAAGCTTCCAAGAACACTTTTGATTTTGATTTGTGGCTTGAATTTTGTTTTGGGATCCGTGATTGATGTGTTTTCAGGTATATTTCGCCATCCAACCTTTTGATAGGGACCCTTCGTTTTGCAAAAAACGTCATCCTCAAGGCACCTCTGATATCGTTTCTGGTAAGCTTCACGAATCTTAACGATTTGAGTGGAGGACCTTGTGCAAATCACTTCGATAAGAGCACGATCATCCGTGCGCCATCCTTCCAGGGCGGTTCCAGCAATGATAGCGTCCCGCTCAGCTGCCTCGTACATCCATAACACAATGGCTTTCTGCACGCAGCAACAAAACAAGATTATATTGTAACAGTACATGTCAGGAGGGATGTATCAGGGAGAGTCTTTTTCTCGACTTGTCTTAGGATGCAGTGAAACATAACCACTTCGTTTTGAAGATTTTAAATATTTTAACCTATTTTCCATGGAACTACATCTTTACGAATCCTGAAAAAGAGTTCATACATCTAGCTATGCCTCATATATATAGAGAGAGATATTCACGCACCTCTAATTTTCCGTGAAGCTCCTTCTCCAGCCGCTTGCAAAGGTCTTCTTTATACATTTCATAATAGGTTTCTCTTATCTCCTTCCGCTGCTGCTCATTTTTGCTCCCCAGTATTTGTATTATCTTCTCCTCGTCACATCCGAGACCTGTTATATTTGACAAGAAACTAGTATCACACAATCAAAACCATAAAACAACAACATCAATTGATAAATATTTTAAATGCGTTGAACTAATCCAATTAATACCTTTGCAGGCGAGATGGATTTCCTCACACTCCCTTTGCAGGGGGTTGACGCCACATGAGACAGCACAATAAGCCATTTTTAGAGTTGGAGCTCCCTCAAACTGTACTACTAACTTGTAGTTTTCGAGATAATCCGAACTGCGATGAATGCAGTAATGAGCGTTCGGTATTTATCGAGAGGCGGCGCAGCAGGGTGGAGGAGAATATTGCACTTTCCGAGCTGGACTCCAACTTCAATTGTATTCGAATAATGAAAAGAGACTTTCAAGATGGAATGTTGAGAAATCATGTGGGCGAATCAAAAATAAAGCTACGTGAAAGGAATACAATCGCATAAACCTAGCCGACATTGTCTTCCCGTCGCGAAATCCACGCAGCAATAATATTCGACATGCGCCTTACGTTTCCTTTCAATGGAATCGATGGATCAATCACTATAGTTAATCACAATAGTTATTTATCTGATAAATAGATATGCATCAATTGACATTATTTAATTTTACATAAGTGTGGATTAATTACCATTATTTATTTTTAGTAGCCTTTACAATCACTTTGTTATGTTCTCGGTTCGAAAATATATGAATACATATCCACACCAATCTACACTGCCACACTGCTCCGGACACACGGTGCATAGGATGGCCTCCAACAATTGTTATGTGATACGCAAGACGATCGATTCGAAGCCGGCTTCGGTAACTGTAAATCATGGTGAATTGGTAAATATTAGATTAGTGTAGTTGGTGCTTATGATGATATTTTCATGTTGCCATTAAGACCATGTGTTTAAAAAAGCACTTTACATCATTAAAATAGCCTAAATCATGATCAGTTTTTTTTTAATATTATTTAAATTATAATATTTTTTTTACCCTAAAATAGGGCCTAACATTATTTATGATCCATTAAAAGCTGGTTTTCCTCACTGCTAACAATCCAAGATTATAAGCATCCTCAAAAATGAAAGCCTACTTTATCATAAACATCTATAATATGAAAAGCATCCTGAAAAGTGAAAGCCTATTTTATCATAAACATCTATAATATAACAGATTTATTAGTGAAAGTCTAATTTATCATAAATATCTATAATATAACAGATTTATTTTAGTGTCTTGTCCAAAAATTTCTGTAAAAAAGCATTAAATCAATTTTCAAACCATATTGAAAATATATAACTTTAATTGCGTGATTTAGCTAAACAAAATTATGTAGTGGTTGAAATATTTCAAAATTATCAATAGTTAAAAAAATTATTCTATTAACTTTATAATTATTAAAATAATTTCTATATATTTTTAAATATTAATTTTATTATATTAAAATCATTAATTATATTTATCATCTCATACAAAATTGTGTAATATATATGTATGAATATAAGAATCTGAATTTATATATAAAAGAATAAGAGATAAAATGCTCTATATCTTGATTTAGGATTTAGGATTGTAATATCAACTATGTGAAGTAATTATGTAAATTATATTATAACATAATTTTTAATTTTATTATAATTTATAATATTTTTAAATAATTATAATAAAAATATTTAATAATTCATTATGTATTATAATATAGTATATAGTTTATAAAATATTGTAAATTTTAACTATGAGGAATGTAAGTACAAAGTAAATGATTTTATTTGCGTCTCACTCACTCTCCTTCCCTCTCCTCTCTTGTTCTCTTCCATCAGTCATCTCTCTGTCTCACTCTTCCTCTTTTTTTCACCTCCTCTCCCTCTCTCTTTCTTTCCCCTCCACCAAACAAACAATCTCTCTCTCTCTCTCTCTCCCCCTCCCCGTCACAAAAAACCCCCTTTAGAATATAGATGTCTCTTTCCCTCCTTTCCCCTAATTCATCCAATAATTCTTCCCAACCAATCTCTCCGCCCCTTGATCATAGGAATCCATACACGTTCTTATAGATATGAATGTGCATGCATTACTAATATTAGGAACATGTCTACATTCTTACAGAGAGCAAGACATGTGCATTTTTTTCACTATGAATGCAACACATGCATGCATTCTTAGTACTAAGAATACATGTGAATTCATGGTGCTAAGAATGCACATGTATTTTTTAGACTTAGAGTGTGCACACTTTAAAAAAAATTCCAATGAGAAATTTGTGTGCATGATGAGTTGGTAACTTTAAGTCTGATATCTAAAATGTCAACCATCATTTAATACATTTTTCTCTTGACATAAAATATTAAAATGCATCTCTCATATATTCCAATGTAACTTGCATAGGCCTTAACCATGTGAGAAAATAAAATTATGGTTTACTCGAGGATGCTAAGACTACAATCTAAAAAAATCTACATTTCAGAATGCTAAAATGTTTTTTAAATTTCACTAATAGAATTCCTTATAATTTCAAGAATAGCTACTTTTATAATTTAAAATTATAAATTTTGAAAAAAAATATATCTACAACTCTACAAGTTTTTGTAGCAAGATTCCATCATTTAGGTACTCAAAAGTTACAATAATAAAAACATATTCAATGCATTTTACATGAATAATAACATATTAGTGTTGGGAAAACTCTAAATTCAGACAATTGGAAACAATTTCTATAAACAAAAATTATTTATTGAGAAAATTAACTTTTTTTCTACATTTTGTTGTTTTACATTATCTTCAACTTTATTTTGTAACTACCTCCAATCATCCCTCCTAATTAGCATATTGCTATTTTTCTAAGTTTTGCATTGTCATTCACAGTCATGAAAACCATCATTATCTCACCCACCCAATTTACATTTAGTAATTTTCCTTCTGGATTATTAATTCATTTTCCATAAAGAAAATTTTATTCATAATGATAATTAATAATTAAAAATAATTTAGCATTTCTCTTTTATTAAAATATAATTTTATTAATATAAATTTAAAAAAAAAAAAACTTTAAATAGTTAAGTACAACCATGCCTAATTATAGCGTCCCATAGTAATTAAGGTTTAGGTGCACCAAATTGCTAATTATATTTAAGGAAACTCAATAAAATCCATCTATAGTCAATCACACCCATATTTAACCAAAGACAGGCATAATCATTTGTGGGTTTGTAATATATCTAGAACAAACATATTTGTAATATAGCTAGCGAAACCATTTAAATTAAATAGCTACACATATAAATTAGATAATTGGTAAATCCTCATAGACATTAATAGAATCTTAACCATGAATGGCCATTGAGAAGTTTTATTCTCCCAAAATGACTTCCACTCCTAAGCCCCTCTCCATGAGTTTTGAACCTATGAGATTTAAACTTGTGACCAGGCCAAACTTGTGATCAGGTTGGGACTAAACCTCATACAAGTGAATTGGTTTACACTTAATGGGTTTTATTATATCAATTATTAATTTCTAAACTTTGTTACAATACTATAAGCCAATATCATGTTTTTGTCAATACCACATGTTCAAAAAAACACAACTCATTTCATATAACACATGTTCATATGATGTTCTTTTAATTAATTAATTAAAAAAATAAAAGAAACATATCTACTTTTGAAATAAATTTATCTCTTTTATGTTTAATAAGTTAAATCCCTACTATTCACCTAATAAATAAAAACTCTATAAACATAAATATATACATTATTATATTAATTTATTAACACCCTACTTTATATATAAGACTTTAATCTATAATTTGAAACATATTTATGCTACTTTCATAATCCTTTGGGTCTCCACACTAGTGGCAGGCCTCCAACGACTAATCCAGGTAACTGCGCCTCGCTGCGCCTCGCTTATAAAAAGAGCAAACATGCCAAGACTGGTCATGGTCAGAATATCATATGCTACTTGTATAACAATTGAAACTCCTCCAACCACTGGGCCGTACTATTCGCATCGTTACAAGGTGCGCCTCGTTTATAAAGAGCAAAAACCATGCCAAGACTGGTCATGGTCAGAATATCGTACGCTAGTTGTATAACAAATGAAAAGTTTAGCATATAACATTTATAAGATTTAATTGGTTCGTGGGAAATTTAATTGTCGAATTTAGGGTTTTATTATTCATATTTAAATTATTGAGATTTTTTTTTTTTTTTGCAATAATCATATTGGAGATGTTTTGTTGATCTTTTTTAAATTATCATGTGTGGTTCATCTATAAAATGAAGAGTCATATCTTAGCATAAGATTAAATAGAGAGTGAGTTGTAGAAAACAATTAGTCTTTTGTTATCCATATTTGAATTATTGAGAAAATTTTGAGCAATAACTACATAGGATATTTTTTGTTGATGCCTTTTGAACCATCAAATGTGGTTCATTGTCAGAACAAGATGGAGAGTCATATCTTAGCATAGGATTAAATAGAGAGAGTTGTGGTTCATTGTCAGGACAAGATGGATAGTGATATTTTAGCATAGGATTAAATAGAGAGAGAATTGTAGAGAACAATTAGCCTGTTGTGATCCATACTTGAATTATTGAGAAAAATCTAGGCAATAATCACATAGGAGATTTTTTTTCACTTCATTTTGAACCATCAATTGTAGGATATTATTTGTGCATTCATTTAAAATCATCAAGTGTGCTTCATCTTCATGACAATATGAAGAGTGGGATCTTCACACAAGATTAAATAAAGAAAACATATGAAAGATTAAATTGAGAATTACATGCATGGGGCTTTATGACTTGTCTTTCTTACCATAAACTAAGTCACTTCAAAGAGATTTGAATCTTGGTTGCCTTGTTTCCACAATTTCACAAACTTTGCACAAGATTAAATAAAGAGAGCATATGCCAAAGTTTAAATTGAGAATTACATGCATGGGAATTTATGACTTGTCTTTCTTTACATAAACTAAGGCACTTCAAAGAGATTTGAATCTTGGTTGCCTTGTTTCTACAATTTCACAAACTTCAAAATAACTTCCAGGGAAATTCAAACATGTAAACATTAAATTACTAAATATAACATAGCTAAATATGTCTATAGAAATGTTTATTTTGGACTAAGACATCTAGAAGTTTAAAAAGCTTAAAATGTTTTAATTATTTATTTATAGTTTCTATACATGTTAACAATAACAAAAATCTATAACTATCTAAACTGTACCCAAGTGGATAAAGAGGTCCATTGACAGACTCTATGTTCTTGTAAGTTTGTAATACAACTACATTTCTGAACTTGAATATATGCTTGTTTTATTTCTGGGCACACAATTTGGAAGTTCAGCCTTTATTAAAGGAAATGTGTGCTTATGTTGAGTTTGGAAGTTCATTCTGTTCTCCTCAATGTCTGTTATTAATCTTCGAAGGTTGTGTTGCCTTGTAGTTTCTTACAAACCCTCACTTGTACACAACAAGTTTTTGTTAACGCTGAACCGCTCCTCATTTATCTGTCATTGACTGACAGGTAGTAAATCGAGGTTTTGTCCTCTGTAATTCATTCGTGCCTGCATCGGGGTTTTGTCCTCTATAATTCATTCGTGCCTGTAGTAATTATTTTTCAGTTTGTAATTTACTACGGGAAGTGTATCCATTCTCCTGTTTTAATATTATTGTTATGCTCTCATTTCAGTCCATTATACTTAGTTCTTTCGAAGCCGTGGGATCTAAAACTAATTACCAATGTACAGACAGTTGGTTTTATCTTATCTTTCTTTCTTTTGATTCCCATATTGTTGTATCTAGCAGGCTTCTAACACACACACACACACACACACATATATATATATATTACTTAGTTCTTTCCATGCCGCGGGATCTAAAACTAATTACCAATGTACAGGCAGTTGGTTTTATCTGATCTTTCTTTCTCTTGATTTCCATATCATTGTATCTACCAGGCTTCGAATATATATATATGGTAACTAATTCTGTTTTTCTAGTATGTGTAGAAAAGTTACTTTCTTATGCTCTCATTTCTGTCCATTATACTTAGTTCTTTCAAAGCCGTGGGATCTAAAACTAATTACCAATTTATAGACGGTTGGTTTTATCTTATCTTTCTTTCTTTTAATTCCCATATTGTTGTACCTAGCAAGCTTATATATATATATATATATATTACTTAGTTCTTTCCATGCCGCAGGATCTAAAACTAATTACCAATGTACAGGCAGTTGGTTTTATCTGATCTTTATTTCTCTTGATTTCCATATCATTTTATCTACCAGGCTTCGAATATATATATATATGTGTGTGTGTGTGTGTGTGTGTGTGTGTGTGTGTGGTAACTAATTCTGTTTTTCCAGTATGTGTAGAAAAGTTACTTTCTTGAACTAGTTCTGTTTTCTCACAGTATGTGTAAAAAAGTATATTTCCTTGATAACGATGGCTTCCCACAACTATAATAAAATTCAGTGTCCATTAATGAACAAAATCTAATTTTTCCTATTTAGTAGAAACACATTCTTCAGAATTTTGGAAATTAAACCTCATTCTAAGGGAAAAATAATTTCTCCTAATTTCTTATAATCACTTATTTGCTATAATGTTGTCACATAAATTCATAACCTTATAACCTTATAAATAAATAAAAAATACCATAACAATTCTAAACACATTTTACCGTGAATATGCAATTTGAATAAGTGGAAAGTTTATAAAGTTGGTTTTGCATATAATAAATATACAACATTTTATAATGTTCGAAGTTCTAAAATACTCACATACCTAATATATTGTTTTCGTATATGGTAAATCCATTGTCAAATATTGGTTACTTTTCATAGCACTTTGTGTTACATTTGATTTGGCTTTTGTATCAACCTGAACCCACATATGATTAAGAATATATATTAAACAATTATTTCTTGGGATGTGTCAAGAGGACAGCTGGTGGCTATCTGTTCTTACTATGATCTGTTGGATCTATCCCTCGGAAATGAATGGTTAAGATGCTTCCTTGGGAAGTTAGGGTAACGACCCCTATCCCTGTTCCTCACATTCTTTCACTTTCCCTGCCGCCGAAGGAAGACCGCCGCTCTGCAACAATGGCATTGTAACCATGAAGGTAATATATGTCTCGGATTTTGATGGAATTCTACTAATAAGGAATTCATTATGCTATGAAATTTATAACTTTCAATATTCTCTACTTTTCTGCTATCGATTTGGTTACATTTATTTTCTTGGATTTTCGTTGTTCGAGTTTCGTTCCTACCATTTGCAGGATGAGGTTATTTGTTACAGTATATTAAGTTGGGCCTTCGGCTTCTTATATTTAATCATATTCTCATTACATGTGTAATGTTAACTTATCATTTATTAAGGGTTTACATGTTCTTCGGCGCTTTGCGAGCGGTTTCCAGTCTTTAACTTCGGTTTCTCTGTCGGGTTCTCATGCTAAGATAGCCCTTCCACTTCTCTTTGAACTGCCGACATGAAGATTTGACCCTCCAATTCGTCTTCCTATAGTGAGGCCTCTATTTGTTGTTGAGGGTAATTACTATATACCCTTGTCACATACTGCATGAGATTAACTTAACTTCTAGTTTTTATGATTTTTACTGTAATCCATTTCTTAATTATTTAAATTACACTTTATTTTCGTGTTGTGACAGGTTTGCATTGAGGAGAACTCCTTTGATTCGTTCTACCCTTTTTCCAATACCCTGAAGCATAACCTACATGTTAAAAATTGATTATTCGAAATATATATACTTCTTTTATTTAAATCTCGGTTTCTATCATCTGAGGATTGTGTCCTCTGTATACATAGGATAACGCACTGATGCTTGTTTTATGCTACTTGTTCATTCTCCTCCTAAGACTCTTATGAGATCTTCCCGAATTTAAGTCATTGTGAGTCCATTTTTGTTAATTCTGGGATTTAACCATACTTGTTATCATTTAAGACCTTATTTATGCTCATGCATCTCGGCTTTCTTGTAAACTTAATGCAGTGTATTACTCACACACTCATTAGTTAAACTTTGGTTTTCTCTCTTAGGTTTGACAATTGAGCACTATATTCATTGTCTGTATATTCTTCATATTTCAATCATAAACATATTCTTTGTAAACTTTCTGATTATGGGTATTGTCTATTGGAGTTTTGATTGATGTTCAAAGGTTACATATAGCTATGCTGCAATATCTATTTCAGTTTTCCATCTTTCTGTACTTACTTTTATTTAACTAGCATCCAGTAATGATTGTAGTATGAACCTTTGTATATATTTTTGTATGGCTATTAACCAAGAGACCCTGGACTCAACCCTGATACCCCGGGGTTCTATCCTAAAATCCTCAAACTATCTTTGATATGTTTCCCCCCTAATCTCAGAGGGTTAAAATTGAAGAGGATGTTTTCTTGTAATAATTGTTATCTCTCAGTTCTTTCTCTTTACTTAAAATAAAATACATAAATATGTTCATATACTTTAGAGTTTGACCAGTAATGTTCTACACGTATCATTCATACTGTAAGTGTTCTTTTTTTTCTTTTCTGGGTTTCACAGTACTGTCATTGGTAACATGAATAGGATATTTCCTTTCTTTAATTTCACATTGTCTGTATGCAGACCAGATATTTTATATTATCATTTCCAAATATATATATTATCACGCTTAATATTTAAGTATGTTCCATAATTACATTTCCAATTTCACACAGACCTTCAACATAAGTAAATACTTACCTCTAGCATGTACACGCTTAACTGTTGTTTCCTCCCAACCTTGAGAGAGGAAATCTCATTCTCTTCTTCCCCCATGCTCCTCACCAAGTCTTCAAGTAGTAGGAAGATTTATCAAGTTAAGCCTCGGGACTGTTCTCCAACTTATACATTTCTTTAGGTTCTTTGAGATCCACTGGCTCCTATGATCTCTAGACTACTCTCTCTACAATAATCATAATTGCAACCCTTTTATTCTTTTTCGGCAGAACCCCTTCCCCTTCTTAGGATTTTATATTTATTCCCATGGGGAAGGTAACTCTCATAACTTCCTTTTCCATTTTTTACCATGGTTCTTGCAATTAATTTTTCTATTCAGTTAAGTCACTATTCAGAATAATTACTCTTATTATTAATTTTCATTTTTCCCAAAAAAAAATTAAGTCTTCAGTATTTTCGGTATCACTAACGAATCGTCATATTCGTTGTAATGATTCAAATGTTTCAAAATAAAATAAACATAGTTAAAAATAAATAAAGGTGTTACAACTCCCCCCGCTTGAGACAAACACCATCCTCGGTGTTGTTTTATATTTATTTATTTTTTCTTGATTGGAACAATTTAGGATAAATTTCTCGAACATAATTTTCATCCTCCCAGGGAGCTTCCTCCTGGAAAAACTTCTTCCACTGCACTTTAACTTGGGGGATGACTAGCTTCTGGAGCATTATTTCTTTGTGATTGAGGATACAAAGCGGTTTGCCCAGGAATTCACTGTCTAGTTCAACCTGCAATCAATAATTTCACAATTAGTTGAATTGATTCTTCTTTCTTACTGCAAATCGAAATATAAACACAACTTACATGTACGCTTTTTCAATGAATCACATGTTTAGGATCATGTATATATCATTTTAGTAAAGATACGTGGAACACAATATGCACCAAAATATGACTAACTAGGGCCAATTGATAAGCCATTAGTCTTATCCATTCCAAGATCTGGAATGGCCCATAGTATCTGGGTGCCAACTTGGTACAAGAATTCCACCTCAAGGTGCTTTTCTTTGGTTTAATTCTTACGTACATGTGATCACCTACTTTAAATTCCTAGAAAGTTATCTTCTTATATGTGTATACCTTTTTCCTGTCTTGAGCTGCCTTCAAATTCTGTGTAATATTTTTCACTTCCTGTTACATTTCCTCCAACATATCTGGCCCCAACATCAATTTGTTTTCCAGACTACTCCAATTCATAAGATTTTGACATTGTCTCCCATACAATGCTTCGAATGGGCTCATCTTAAGAGATTCTTGATACCCATCACTATACGCGAATTCAACCAGATGTATGTATTCTTCCTACTTTGTGGGTTGTTGCATCGCATACATGCGCATCATGTCTTCCATTATTTGATTCACTCTCTCATTTTTTCCATCAGTTTGAGGGTGGTAGGTTGTGTTGAATTGGATTTGATTTTCTAGAAATGTAAACAATGCCTTCCAGAAGGCTGATGTAAACTTCACGTGTCTATCAAAGATGACAACCCTTGGGATACCATGTAGC
The DNA here is from genome assembly GCA_034641835.2 of Pinus albicaulis. Taxonomy (NCBI): domain Eukaryota; kingdom Viridiplantae; phylum Streptophyta; class Pinopsida; order Pinales; family Pinaceae; genus Pinus; species Pinus albicaulis. Next base: position 862,555,896 of record CM076574.1, read on the forward strand.
CTAAATACCTCTCTTAGGAAGATGTAAGCTATTTTTATAGTCTTGTAAGTTGACTATACTAGTATGAAATGAACCACCTTACTAAGCCTATCTACCGCCACCATTATTGAGTCATTGTGTCTTTTACTCCTTGGTAGTCCGGTGATGAAATCGAGGGAGACAACTTCCCACTTCCACTCTAGTACAGGGATAGGATGTAATAATCTGGTTTGGTGTTGGTGCTCCATGTTAACTTGCTAACATTATAAGCATTTCATTAAATACTCAGCAATATTTCTATGCATTCCACGCTAGAAACTAACTTTTCTAATTTCTATCCACATATTTTGGTATCTGGGATGTCCCGCATAAGAAATCTGGTGATGTTCATCTGATATTAATTCTCTTAAACTCATCTAATTTTGAATACATAAATTTTTATGGAAATTTAGAAGTTTTTCATTATTAATTTCATAATATGATGTCTTGCCCTGCTCCTTAGCCTACTTTTCCTGCTCCCACAGGAACTGATGCTCAGGGTCCCTTTTTTCTGCTTCCATTATTTGCACCTGGAACTTAGATTTTTCCTTATTAACATAAAACTCATATATTCCATGAAATTTTTGGCTTAAAGTATCATCCAATCAATTTTATTTTCCCTTCACATGCTGAATATCAAAGTCAAACTTGCTTAGGAATGTATTCCATCTTGCTTGGTGGGCATTTAAATATGATTGTCTGAAATAGCGGGTTAGACTACTATGATTAGTTCATAGTATAAACCTTTTTCCCAGAAAATGGTGCCTCCAAATTCGAAGGGCATGTACTATAGTTGTTAAATCTAAATCATAAGCATAGTATCTATGTTCATTATCCTTCAATTTCCTGGATTCGTATGCTATAACCTTAACTTTCTCAGTTAATACTGCCCCCACTCCTTTGCAAGCATCCATGCAGACTTCAAAATTTCCACTAGTGTTTGGAGCAATGGTTAACAATATTTTTAACTTCTCAAAACTGTTTTGACATTCTGCCGTTCACTTAAACACACGCCCCTTCTGCTGCAAGGAAGTAATAGGGAAAGATATTTTAGAAAAGCCCTCAATAAACCATCGATAATACCCAACTAGGCCCATGAATGACCGTGTGTCATCCATGTTCTTGGGAAATCTCCATTCCATGAGTGTTTTAATTTTTTCCTGGTCCACAGCAATTCCCTCGGTAGATATTACATGGCCTAGATATAGGATCTGTTCTTTATAAAAATCATATTTATTGAAAGTTGGCATAAAGTTGGTGTTCTCATAGTTCCTTCCATACCAAACACAAATTCTCTTTGTGTTCTTCAAAAATTTTAGAATAAATCAAAATATCGTCAATAAATATTATCACAAATTTATCCATAAATGGGTGAAAGATTCCATGCATCAAGCTCATAAAAGTGGTTGGTGCGTTAGTTAATCCAAAAGGTAGCACCAAAAATTCATAATGTTTGTACTTATTACAGAAGGTTGTCTTCGATATATATTCATCTTTAATTATGATTTGATGATACCCAAACCTCAAGTAAATCTTGGAAAACGTCGTTGCTAATTTTACTTAATAAAAAAGATTATCAATTTGGGTCACTGGGTATTTATTCTTGACAGTTAGCTTATTTAACCGTTGGTAGTCCATACACATCTGCATTGTTCCATCCTTCTTCTTCACAAATAATATTGGTGTACCGCAAGGGGATACACTTCACATGATATACCCTTCATCCAACAATTCTTCTAACTGCATTTTTAATTCAGTCAATTTAGGCACACTTATTCTGTAAGGTGCTCTTGATACATGCACTACTCCTGGTATTAACTCTATAGTGAAATCAATATCTCACCTCAGAGGTAATCCAGGTATACTTTCAGGAAAAACATCTTTGTATTCTTGTACAACTGGTATATTTTCCATCATTAAGTCTTGTCTTTAGAGTTAGTGAATCCCACCTGAATTTCATGTAGCTAGCAGCCTTTTCTAATACATTTACACAGCTGGGATGCAGTAATAGGGTGTAGTTGAACTAGTTTATTGATTCCTTTTAACTCTTGACGAGTTCAATTTTTAGCCTTGAAATGGATAATATTCTCCTTACAATCTACTAGGGACCAGTGTCTTTCCAACCAATCCATTCCCAATAAAATCTAATACGAGCCCAAAGGAAGGATATTCAGTTCTACAGTTATTTTTTGGGCTACTATATCTAATACACAATTCGACAGCTTAGCATTAACTCGTGTTTTTTCTCCCATGGATAATTGTAACAGCTAGGGATCTTTGAATTTTTCGCTTTGTAGGTTACATTTTTCAACAACTCAAGGGTTTATGTAACTTAAACTAGCACCTGAATCCACTAAAATAGAAACAGTTTGAAATTGTAACATACCTTCCAATTCTATCATAGTTGGTTGGAAATTCGCTTGCCAATCTTCCAGCACAACATGGATCCGTGGTATATTTCGAGCAACATCCCCACCGTGGATGCTTCTTACAAATTAGTTGTTACCTCATTCCTTTTGCAATGTGGGTAGTTCTTAAAGTAGTGTGCCTCACCACAACCCCACCATTTCAATGGTGGTTTCTGAGCTTGACCAAAGATTGGTATATTAGATGCCTCATTTGGCCTTTCTTCAGCTGTCCATTTGGGCATTTGCGGTTTTTTCCCAAATTTCTTATTTTTTGAATTCTTCACCACATTTATGTAATTTCCTTCTCTACTATTTTTAAGGTTTGAGGGTACTTTTTGTATTTTCTTATATGGCCAGTTTTTGCCAAGTTCTCCCTTTGCCTTAGACTATTGATATCACATCCTTGCCTTCCTGATTGCTTCATCCATCATCTTTGGATTTACAAATTATATTTGTTCCTTCATGTGAGAGGGAAGGCTACTTATGAATCGTTGCACCTTTGCTTTCCCATCTCTTAAGTAGGGTACACATCTTAATAATGAAGTGAACTTGGTAATGAATTCATCCATAAATAATTGATCGAACTTTAAGTCATGAAATTCTCGGGATTTTTGATCATATAATTTTTTTGTTAAATATTTGTCCTTAAAGTTTTGTTGAAATTCATCCCAGGTCACATTCTGATCCTCGATCCCACACACGTTTTTCCCATCTTCCCACCACAACGTAGCCTTCTCCTGTAATTGATAAATTTCCAGATGGGATTTGAGTTTACTATTATACTCATAGACCTGGACATACTTGTTCATATTTATTATCTAGGCCTCTGCCATTTCTTCAGCTTCCCCATAAAAATGGGAGGCTTAATATTCTGAAATTCTCCTTGTAATTCCACTTTTTATTTCTTCAATTCCTGTTCATCTGTTACATTTCTGGATTCCATTTCATTATAAGTTCTTCCTTTATTCCTTCGTTGAGTAAGACTTACTGTTGGGTGATCATGAGCTTTTTGTTGTTGTTCTCCCTCCACCTAAGTGTCCCTATCGGGGCGAGGCTGTGCAATGGGATGATTTTTCTTGTCTGAAATACTCTTAAGTATTATTTCTTGCTCCCTCATTAGTCTTTCATTATCTCCTCAGACATGTACCATCTTTGCTTGGAGTTGTTGGACTATTTCCAACAACCTGGTGGTTTGTATTTTTTGTTCTTCCAACAACCTGTTGGTTTGTTGGTGCTAGTCCACAGTTAGTTGAACCCACATTTCAAGGTTAATCTTAGGATTATTCTGGGGTGAAACTTCCCCTGTCATTTTGGGTTTCTATTTAATGGATCCTTTCCTCATTACAGACATTGCACAAATTTTATCGTCACTGATTTCTCTATACAATTTAAGAAAAGGTTAAGAAACACCAAATTTATCTCCAGTGGTCCAACTAGCCTAGTGTTTAGCCATGATCTGATACCAATTGTCACATACATTCATAACCTGATAAATAAATAAAAAAATACCCTAAAATTTCTAAAGACATTTTACCATAACTATGCAATTTATATAAGTGGAAAGGTTATAAATTTGGTTCCACATATAATAAATATAAAACATTGTATAATTTTTGAAGTTCTAAAATACTGACATACCTAATCTATTGTTTTCTTATATGGTAAATCCATTCTTAGATATGTGGCTACTTTACATAATAATTCGCATTACATTTTATTTGGTTTTTGTATTAAGTCTTGTACTTATAAAATAATTCGTGTGCATCATTGCTATCCTGCAATTAACCTAAACCCACATATGATTCAGAATATATATTAAACAATTCTAGCTTGGGATGTGTCGAGAGGAAAACTGGTGGATATATGTGCCTACTCTGATCTGTTGGATCTATCCCTCAGAAATCAACGGTTCAAATAATTCCTAGGGAAGTTAGGGTAACGACCCCTATCCCTGTTTCTCGCATTCTTTCATTTTCTTTTCCGTCGGAGGAAGATTGTCGTTTTGAAACAATGGCATTGTAACCATGGAGGTAATCTATATCTCGGATTTTGATGGAATTCTATCAATAAGGAATTCATTACTCTATGAATTTTTATAACTTTCAATGTTCTTTACTTATCTGCTATCAATTTGGTTATGTTTATTTTCTTGGATTTTCATTGTTTGAGTTTCGTTTCTATCATTTACAGGATGAGGTTACTTGTTACAGTATATTAACTGAGGCCTTCAGCTTCTTATATTTAATTGTATTCTCATTACATGCATAATTTTAACTTATCATTTATTAAGGGTTTACATGTTCTTCGTCTCTTTGTGAGAGGTTTCTAGTCTTTAACTTCGGTTGTTTTGTAGGGTTCTCATGCTAAGATAACCCTTCCACTTCTCTTCGAACTGCCGACAAGAAGATTTAACCCTATGATTCGGCTTCCAACAATGAGGCCTATGTTTGTTGTTGAGGGAAATTACTGGCTACCCTTGTCACATACTACATGAGCTTAAGTTAACTTCTAGTTTCTATGATTTTTACTGTAATTTCTTGCTTAATTATTTTAACTTACCCTTTATTTTCGTGTTGTGACAGGTTTGCAATGAGGATAATTCCTTCACCTAGTTCTACCCTTCTTCCAATACCCCAGAGCATAACCTATGTAGGTTAGAAATTGACTATTTGAAATATATATACTAATTTTCTTTAAATTTGGGTTTCTATCATCTCAGGATTTTGTCCTCTATTTACACACGATAACACACCGGTGCTTATTTTAAGCTACTCATCCATTCTCCTCCAGATAATCTTATGAGCTCTTGTTGGATTTAATTCGTTATCAGTCCATTGTTGTTAATTGTGGAATTTAACCATTCTTGTTATCATTTAAGTACTTATTTATGCTAAGGCCTCTAATATTTCTTGTAAATAGGATGTGGTGTATTGATTGCACAATCATTAGTTAAACTTTGGTTTTATGTCTTAGGTTTGACAATTGCACACTATATTTATTGTCTATATATTATTCATATTTCAATAATAAATAGATTCTTTATAAATTTTCTCATTATGGTTATTGTCTATTGGATTTGTCATTGATGTTCAAAGGTTATAGATAGTTATGCGGCAATATCTATTTAAGTTTTCCATCTTTCTGTAGTTACTTTATTTAACTAGCTTTTAGTAATGATTGTAGTATGAAACAATGTATATATTTTCATATGGATATTAATGAGGAGACTCTGGACTCAACCCTGATACCCCGGGGTTCTGTCCTAAACTCCTAAAATTGTCTTTGATATGTTCCCCCCTAGTCACAGAGGTTTAAAATTCAACAGGATGTTTTCTTGTCACAACTGTTACCTCTGAGTTCTTTATTTTTACTTAAAAGAAATACATAAATATGTTCATGTACTTTGCAGTCCAATCAGTAATTTTCTACTCATATTATTCATACTGTAAGTGTCATTTTTTTTTCTTTTCTGGGTTTCCAAGTAATGTATTTGTCAACATGAATAGGATCTTTCCTTTATTTAATTTCACTTTGTTTGTATGAAAACCAAAGATTTTATATTATCATTTCCAAATATATATATTATCACCCTTAATCTCTAAGCATGTTCCATACTTAAGTCTCCAATTTCACACAAACCTTCAACAGAAGTAAATACTTACCTCTAGCCTATATGCACTTAATTTTTGTTCCCTCCCAACCTTGAGAGAGGAAATAACGTCCTCTGCTCCCCCCGTGCTCCTCACCAGGTCTTCAAGTATCATGAAGATTTATCATGTTAAGCCTGAGGACTGTTGTCGGGCTTATACGTTTCTTTGGGTTCTTGGAGCTCCACTGGCTCATACTAACTTTTGGCTGCTCTCTCTGAAATAATCATAATTGCAACCCTTTTCCTCCTTTTCTATAGAACCCCTTCCCCTTCTCACGATTTTCTATTTATTCCCATGGGGAAGGTAACTATCAGAACCACCTTTACCCTTTTTTACCATGGTTCTTGGGATTCTTTTTACTATTCAACTAAGTCACTATTCAAAATAATTACTCTTATTATTCATTTTCCTCCCCCCCAAAAAAAAAGTCTTCAGTATTTTCATTATCATTAACGAATACTCATATTAGTTGTAATGATTCCAATGTTTCAAAATAAAATAAACATAGTCAAATATAAATCAAGGTGTTACAGTTTCAGAATTCACAGGGCCTCACCACCCAACCATTGACAAGTTTTTCATCATGTTCAATTTATCCCTCGTGCTCCTAAAATCCAGAACAATCACATAGGCCTTTTTTTTTTATGAATTCTAGTCCAAAATTCTTTCCTCATAGAAAAATTGAATATTGGAGTTTCCAGTAGTGGTCCTAGTCTAGCTCAAGAATACTCCCATGAAACCTCATGCCATTCTCCTCTTTTTTCCTTCTCTCCTCTCTTTTTCCCCTTCTTTGTTCCCCTTCCTTCCCTTAGAGAAGAAAAAAAAAATTTGCTTTTAACTCGTAAATGTCTAGGTAAAAGAGAATTACTGAGGTCCCTTTTGTAAATCCTAGAACTTCACATAAAGATAATGTTGTTTGATAAAAATAAGAAACTAATTAATATTTCAAGACTTATCCAAAGTCCATCATTTCCTCTACTCGGTAATTTATTGAATTACCACTAATAAATATTTACATTTGTAAATTTTAAAACGTAACATATAGATAATGTTGTTTGATAAAGATAAACATCTAATTGATATTTCAAAACTCATTTCCCGTGCTCAGTTATTTACTGAATTACCACTAATAAATATTTACTTACCACTAATAAATATTTACATTACTTGATGGTGTCACAATTGCTTTTCAATAGAAGACATGGATCAATCACTCTAATTATTTATTTGATAAATAGATATGCATTAAATTGGCATTATTAGTCCCTGCCTATGGCTGCAATGAGAGACTATAGCGATCGCTAAGGTGTTGATGGGAGATTAATTCATCGTTTGACCAAACAATTTGGCTCAATTTTGTTCTTTAACCAAAGTTTGGGGTTGACAATTTCTTTCAATGAATTTTTCAACCAATGTTTTGAGTTTTCACTCTTATTGCAAACTTCACGTGCCTCTAGGTTATTTTAGCGCCCTATGTTATTTTATCCAAAGTTGTATTTTAAAGGAAAGTTAGCAAGTTCTTTTTAACCAAGGTTTGGTATTATTGCAGACTTAAACCTTTTATCAAAATTTTTACGGGAAGTGTTTGTTTTGGATATCCAAAGTATTTTAGTTGGCAGACCACAGATTCGTCGCAACCTGCATGCATTTGTGTTGGCAGAGCCTCCTTGAAATAACCTATCTACGTTCTAAAATACAAATCTCTCTTCTCCCTACACCTCGGTTCCACCATTACCTTATTCGTGGAGTTCCTAATTTATGACCATCGATTGTAATTTATTTAGGAAAGTAGGAAAGTAGACTCACAATGCAGAACTTGTGGTATAATTCTTAAACTTGCGGTATAATTCTTCATGCCATTACTGGAACGTAAGGGCCATGCCACTGGAATTTAAGGTTCAGGTCAGTGACTTAAACTTGCGGTATTATTCTTCATGCCATTATTGGAAGATAGGGGCCATGTCACTAGAGCGTAAGGTTCAGGTTAGTGACTTAGTTGTGGAGCACATCACCCAAAAAATTCCTGGTTCAGGTCAATGACTTAGTTGTGGAACACATCCATTCATAGCCACAAATTGTAGTAATCAGATCCATTCATGTCCACCAACTATCATTGTTTCTCACCTAGAATCCTACAAATTGTTCTATTGCTTTGATTGTTTCCCCTACCTGTTTTTTCCTTTGTGCAACGATCTACTTGGCCTTTTGATTTCAGCAATTAAATACAGAAACAAATCTTCATAATATTTTAGCAGAGCCACAAATTGTTCTATTTCTTTTATTGTTTCCCCTACCCGTTTTTCCTCTGTGCAATGATCTACTTGGCCTTTTGATTTCAACAATTAAACACGGAAACAAATCTTTATAATATTTGAGCAAAGCCACAAATTTTTCTATTGCTTTTATTGTTTCTGCTACATGTTTTTCCTTTGTGAAATGATCTACTTGGCCTTTTGATTTCAACAATTAAATGCAAACAAAAATCTTCATAATATTTGAGTAGAGCCACAACCTCTCTGCGAAACATTGAATCTACTTATGCACCAAAACTATTGTTTTTCATTTCGTAAGTCTCAACAGATCTAAATCCAGCCATTGATCCGCCTGAAATAGGTGGGGAAAACTTGTCAGTGAGGGAACAAATGCATAATTATGGAAAATTTTAGCAAATGGATTTGTGCCTTGGTTCTTATAGTAGCTAGCTTTGTTATGCGAGGAGGCAGATGAAGAAGGGCTTTGCTGCTTTTTGGTCTGAAAGTGTGAAGTTTATGGCAAGAGAAGCTTTGGTATTGTGACACCTTGAAGGTTTGAAGAGCAGGTATGTGACTTCTATGTCTTTTTGCCTTTGGTTCTCTTGGATTATTTTTTTAACATACTAAAGAATTATTTGCCTTGCTTCATTGAAGTATGGACTCGAGATTCTTCCCAAAGTTTTTTTAATCAAAAAGCCACGAAAAAAAATATTGGCAAGGGTAGTCCTTCCCATTGCATTGAAGCTATGCAAGATAATTGCTACCACATTTTTGCTACTTCCCCACTCTAACAGTTCAATAACTTCTTCCACTTGTTTTCCGATTAAAAAATGACACTACTCCTGAAATAACACTTCAGGGTCAATGTGAGAATGGCGTCCGAGAATGTCTCCTTCAAACAGAATGTTCGAGAATGTTTCCTTCAAAAAATAAATGTAATGACAAAACCTATTTCATCATTCCCCTATGTAAATACTGGCAATAGCTGTGAACCTCAACTGAATATTGTAAGTGGTCATGATTCTTGTAAAGAATCTATAGAGAAAATCAAATATGTAGGTGAGGTGATGAATGTGTGCTTTGAATATGAAATAGGTAAGGAACATAAAGAAATATCTATTCAGCAAAAGACATATCAAATTCCATGACTAATTTAAAAACAATTTGGTGAATATTACTGCTAATAATACTCCATACATAAATATTCAAAGTCAATTTGAAATTAGTATTTTTGGGTGCATCAGAGAGATTGAAAAGGAAATAAATACTTGACAATGATGCCAAAGAATCCAATGAATGTCTGTCAGAGAAATGTAAATTCTCGTGAAATTTCAAGAACTCAGAGTGAATTTAATTATGCATTTTAATGATGAAGAAATTTTCAAGAGTTGCCTAACCCTTTCTAATCTTTCCCCATCTACACGGAAGAAGAGGCTGAGTTATTGCCACGCATTGTGCATGACTCTAGATTGCAACATGTAAGTGACAACACTTACAGTTTTGGAAGTGATAGATCTAACGCCATTCATGTGCCAGGACCGAACATAGAAGGCACAATACAATTTCCAAATATGGGGTTCCATTTCTATGATAGAGAAACTTCAACTTCCAAGGGATTGTTGAGTCATTTTCTTGAGATTGATTCATTTTTTTTGTAAGCCGTCAATAAATCAAGATAGACCTTTGCCAACACCTAAAAATATGGAACCCAATGTTAAGAAAAAAATGTAGTTCAAGTCTTCAAGAGGCAGAAACATCTGAATTGTGTAATTTGTATTGAAGAGAAACTTCAAATGGAAGTGTGCAACATGACACTGGTATTGGTACGCCACTAAACTTCATCAATATACTGAAGGTTTGAGGATATGCTCCATTTTTATTAAGGAATTTGTTTTGTTGCCCATTTTCTTATTCTCATTCTCTTTTATCTAGTTCATATTCATTGTTACTTACATTGAATATATTGTGAATGTAGAAATTTCCCTCTGTAAACGTTAGCTTTTTAAGGGAACGAGGAATGAGAAATTTTGATTCTAAGTGAGTGTCCAAGGAGGAGTTTAGTAGTTCTGGAGCTACAATATTTAATAGAAAAAGCTTGTCATTCCAATAAGAGGTCAGTATTTCCCTTGGTCTGTAGCTGCACCTTTTGTTCTTGGAAGTGCTTCCTTTCACCTCGAAACTCTTGATGAACCGAGAGAGAAATCCTTGTAGAAGACATAGAAACAGAAGCACAGAAAAATTGTACATATGATGAATGTAGTAACAATTGAGTTCCCTAAATAAAACAAAATTAATGCACAGAAATAAAGCTAGTAAACATTTATATAATATTGTTGCACATGGGCATGATGCTCGGAGAGCATGCTCTCTATTCCTAGTGGGAGTAGAAAAATAAGCATGCTTTTGAAACCACCTAGGATTTAGATATTAATAAAGATCAAGTTGTCTTTTAAGTTTTAAGGTCATGGTATATCAGTAGATAAAAAATAATAGCAGACTTTACTTAATGGGTTGATTGCATTCTTTGGGGAGAAGGAGAGTAGCTAAGACATAGTATTTTATAATAATACGTTGTTGGAAAATTTCAAACTCGATGTCTGGGAAGATTTGTATCTACAATCTTGGGTGATGTTTTTTTGAGCTTTGAGTACTCGGAATTCTCTTCTTGTTATTTTTTCCATGAGATGAGTGATATCAGAGTACACTCATCAAGGCTCAAATATTTTTGTAACAGGAAGAGTGGGTTCAACTCTTGGAGTTAGAGCGTTAGAGGTCTTAAGATTTCTCTTTGAACTAAAAGGCTTATGGAACCACATTCATCTACGAGCATACCCCACATTCTTAGTGGTACTATTAAACGAGACATCCTTCAAAAAAACTATTATTGGCCCCCTAATTTTTCAGATGTAGACATTGATAAATATAAAGCTTCTTGAAGTTAGAAATGAGAATCTAGATATTTTGAGTAGATTAGTAAATTGAAAAAGAGCAAAGGTCTATCATAAGCTATATTGTATTATTTTTTTGGAGGTGACGAAATTGTGAGAGGAAGCATTTAATGAAAAAGGTATATGGAAGTATTCTGCTGTTACTTTTTTCCGTGCATTGTCTGGCGTTAGAGAATACAACAAATATCTGTACCCCTAACTGGAGGAGCATATCCTGTTTCACAGGAGGCAAAATAATCGATTACTGGTCACTGCTTCAGTAAAAGTTGTTTTGGACTTTTTTTTGGATATTTTTAGAAGAAATGAGTTTTGGAATTTCTAAGATGTTTTCTGTGTAAGACACGGAAAATTCTATCAAGCATAACGCTACTAGGAAAAAAAACAACCAGACAAAAATTACTAGCGGGAACTACCTGTTTCATTTTAAATAGAAGTGGATTAATTAGCATATTTATTTTTAATAGTCTTTACAATCACTTTGGTATTGTCTAGGTTCGAAAATATATTAATACAAATCCACACCCATCTACACTGCCACACTGTTTCGAGAAACTGTGAGTAGGATGCCCTCCAACAATTCTTATGTGATATGCAAGACTATTAATTCGAAGCCCGTTTCGGTAACTGTAAATCATGGTGAATTGGTAAAATATTAGATTATGTGATATGGAAGACGATTATTTGAAGCTTGTTTCGGTAATTGTAAATCATGGTGAATTAGTAAAATATTAGATTAACATAGTTGAGGCTTATGATCACATTTTCTTGTTGCTATTAAGATTATGTGTGTAAAAAAACACTTGACACCATTAAACATAACCTCAATGATTATCATAACTTTATTTTTAATTATTATTTAAATTAAAATATTATTTTGACCCTAAAATAAGGCCCAACATTATTTATGGTCCATTAAAAACTGGTTTTTCTTAGCGTTGACAATCCAACAGTAAAAAGCATTCTCAAAATTCAAAATCTACTCCATTACAAACATCTATAATATAATAGATTTGGTGTCTCTCAAAAAAAATAAAAGAGCATGTGAGATTCTCCTCTTTCTTTCACATCTCTTTCTTTCTTTCCTTTTATTAAAATAAAAATAAAAATAATAATAGATTAATTCTTAACTCTCTGGTTAAAAGAATGAATAAAAGAGAATTATTGAGATATCTTTATAAATTCTAAAACTTCACATAGAAATGTGTTTGATAAAAATAATCAGCTCATTAATATTTCAAAACTAATCCAAAATCCGTGAATTCCTCTACTTAATAATTTACTGAGTTTTTCATAGTAAAAATACTAATAAATATTTACATTACTGGAAGGTGTCACAGTTGCCTTTCAATGGATTAGATTGATTCTAATTATTTCTCTGATAAATAGATATGCATTAATTGGCATTATTTCATTTTAAATAGCTGTGGATTAATTAGCGTTATTTATTTTTAATAGTCTTTAAAATCACTTTGGTATGGTCTCCGTCCGAAAATATATGAACACAAATCCACAACAATCTACACTGCCACACTGTTCCGGATAAACGGTGGATGCCCTCCAATAATTCTTATGTGATATGAAAGACGATTAATTCGAAGCTTGTTTCGGTAACTGTAAATCAGGGTGAATTGGTAAAATATTAGATTGATGTAGCTGAGGATTATGTGTTTAAAAAAAAAAACACTTGATACCGTTGAAGATAGCTTCAATGATGATCATAATTTTATTTTTAAATTTTATTTAAATTAAAATGTTATTTTGGCCATAAAATAAAGCTTAATATTATTTATGATTTATTAAACATTGGTTTTCTTTAATGCTGCCCATTCAAGACTAAAAAGCATTCTGAAAAGTGAAAATATACAACTTTATAAACTTTATATGTGTGATTTAACTAAACAAAATTCTGCAGTGGCCAATATGTTTCAAAATCATTAATAATTAATAAAATATATTCTCATAAAAACATTTATAAAATATGATTTATTTCTATATTATTTTTTTAAATATTACTTTTATTATATTAAGATCATTATTCATATTATCATCTCATACAAAATTGTGATAAATAATAAATATAATGTATATAAGAAATTAAGATGCCCCATATCTTAATTTATCCTAATTTTGGAGTGTATAATTTAAATTAGGAGTGTATAATTTTGTAAGTCATAGTATAACATAATTTTTAATTTTATTATAGTTAATAATATTTTAAAATAATCATAATAATATTAATTAATAATTCATTATATATTATAATATAGTATATCATTTATAGAATATCATAAGAATTTTGGATTAGATAATTTTGTAAATTATAGTCTAACATAATTTTTAATTTTATTATATTTTATAATATTTTAAAATAATTATAATAATATAATTAATAATTTGTTATATATTATGATATAGTATTTGTCATTTTTGTGAGAATATGAATATTGAGGATGAAAATTACTTCCTCTTGCAATGTCTTGGGTACAACCACATTAGAGCTCAATTTCATATTCTTTGTTGCAATACTGACCTTCCTAGCCTTTTAAGATGTTAAAATTATAGTGAGTTGGGAAAACCTCTCTCCAAGATTTTTGAGCATAGGAATGAAATCTTAAATCAAATTGAATAACTCTTTTCTTTAGGTTCAATAGACCAAATATTAGTCTCAGTGGATGTTAACCATCATCATCATCAATTTATAAAATATCATAAATCTTATTTACAATAAATTTAAATTTATAGTAATGTTGGTTCCTTTTATAAAAAAAATTGTATAATTTAATATAATATTTAATTTTAATTTATTAATAATTAATTTACTATTTTTATATTAATAATAAAATTTAAAATATAAAATATAAAATTAATTTATATTCAATATTTTAATATTGTATACTTTTCAATTTCTTATTCGAGTCAAACTAGCCGTTTTTTCAACTGCTTAGAGGAGCTGTGATTTTCTATTTAAATAGGTTTCTTAATCAGATTTCTCATCTTGTCATGATGATGAACTACACTGGCTGGTTCGAAAGACGTGACAGAAATTTCTTATATGTGATTTCAACAAAAAAATTTATACACATTTCATGGATCACAAAAGCCAAATTCCTAATATTGAAAACAAATGGTCTGATTATTTATTTTAAATTTTATTTAGTCATTTAAAAAATAAATAAAATATAAATTTATAATAATGCTGGTTGGTTTTATAAAAAAAATATAAATTAATATAATAATTAATTTTAATTTATTAATGACTAATTTATTGTTTTTATATTAATAATAAATATTTAAAATATTAATCAACTATGCATATGTGACCAAGTGTCCATCGAGCTGTACATAGAAACTATGAATGACGGCTTGAATCAAGGAAACAGAGTAATGCGATTTTTTGAGAATAATGTGAAACATGGATGATCATACATCTATACTGTCATAAGAGAACCATGCCCATGCACAGCTCTGTTATCCTATGTTGCTCCTCTTATCGATAAACGTAGTTTCATCCATGATTTCTCATGTTTTCTCCCCCCTCCACTGAAGAATCATAGTTACCAAAGTCAGTAGAATTGAGTTAGACTCGGAAACTTCGGTACAGTTTGGTTCAGTCATTAAATCTCTTTAAAAAAATTCGTTTGTTGCAAACTTTAACGATGCATTTTCCCTCGTTCCAGTTGCAGTACGCATTGAATCTAATTATATCTGAGTTCGTTACAAAGAAATTCAGAAGAGTTCAGAACTTCTTAAAAAAAATACATGAAAGTTATTTTGTTGCAAACACTTTAGATGCGTTTCCTTTGTTTCCACTTTTCTATTGGACCATAAAACTCAGAAATTGTATTCTTTATTTTCGAAAAAGAAAGGTTGACTGGTGTGACAAGATTCAGTACATAAAACCCTCGTTAGTAAGGTTGATTATCAAACCGTTCATTTATAAATGAATGATATTTTAATAGTAGTTTATGGGATTATTAGTGTCTTTGTATTTTTGTCTTTTTTAATTCAATTATTTTTTTATTCAAACTGATGATGAGTTCACTTGACTTTTTAAGAGTGTCTTCACTGAAAAGATGATGTCACATAATTGATACGAACACACTGCGAGAACTACTTCACATTTCAAAATAAAATGCTTTTCCCATTTCACTAACCAGAAATGCAAGAAGTACATACTCATTCTTCTCAAGCTTCTTTACAGCTCTTCCACTGTACTGTTTCACACGAAAATATTTACTATACAAATTCACACCGAAATTGATGTGAATTAATTTCTAATTAAACAATAAAAATATCGACATGTAAAGCTATTACAAAATATCTTAAATTTCAAGGGATAATTACAAAACGTCAAAGGTCCACGACAAAACACCCTGAGTATTTATTAATTACATTCAGTATTTACAGTAAGGGTTTTGAAGTTGAAACATATCTAACCCTTAATTTTAAGGATTCGATAAAAATTCTGAGGGGGTTTTGAAGTTTGAAGCAGAAGTATACCCTATATTTTGTTTCACCATTTGATGAAATGTCTGTGAATTCTGGCCTTCGGTTGTATGTGCATTCACATTGTGGAGCTCATGAACATTTTAATGTTCAAATTAACGTTATATATATATATGTGTTTTTGAATTAATTTAGTCAGAAATATTTAAAAAATATGTATATATGTTTTTAAATAAAAGTAATTATATAAATTAAATTCTAGATAAAAATTTATAGACATAAAACTTTAATATATTATAAACAATTTTCATAATTATTTTACAAAACACTTATTTTATTTTATATTTTAAAAAATAATTATAATTTTATTTTATATTATTATTATTATTATTTTTAATAATATATATATATATATATATATATATATATATATATATATATATATATGTTTTATGTAGGTTAATAATTATAAAAAAATTAACATATATATAAATATTATAAATATTATATATATATATATATATATATATATATATATATATATATATAAACTAAATAGAAATAGAATCTAGCTAAAAGATTTTCAAGCAATAATGCAATTTTTTTTTTTTTCTTAAAATGTACTTTTGAATGCATAAATGGAACACTCTTGACTCAAATTTTTAAAAACCTTCAAAAATATAGTAAAAGAAGTCAATTCCTCTATATATTCTTGAAAATATATAAAAGATACTTTAAATAGGCTTTGTTATAAGTAATAGGTGGCTTATCAATACCAAATAATTCATTTGATATGACACTGGTTTATATGACATTATTTTTTAATTAATCATTTTAATTAAAAGGGAAATAAAGGGCATAACTACTTTGAGTCTTTTGATATGTGAATAGTGTTAAAATTATTCTAATTTTTTCCTTAGAGGTTAACTCTTTACTATCCACTTACTAATTATTGTGCTTAGAGGTGCTCTCTAGCCCAGTATGATATAGATTTTTCATGTCCTATTCAACATAAATAAATAAAAAAAAAATTAGTATGGTAGAGATGTAATGTTTGTTTAACATTTTCACTTGGTTAAAATTAAATAAAATAAAAATATAATTATAACTATAATTAATTGATAATTAAATTGTTTAGATCTATCTTAACTCTAGATCTACAAAGCATATAGAGAGATCAAAATTATCTAGATGCAAACCTCTTTTAGAGTCAAAGAGATTTGATATCTCTAGAAGCTTATAGATCTGGAGTTAAGATGGTTGTGAGTTGGTTGATAATTAAATTAAAATTCTAAAAGCATTCTAAAATAGACAAGCTCATCAACATAATAATTAAAAAAACAAGTTTTTGAGAGTTGACAAATTTAGTTCAACCATGTTAAGCTCCATGGTTGAGTTCACATGAAGTGATCTTTGGAAACAAGAGGTATGTAATGTTCATAGTTGAAATATAAGAAAATATATTTAAATCATTACATAACTTCAGTAATAAAACTTTCAAAACAATTGTTTTTGTTTTTGTAATCAAAATATTATAGATGGTTTTCACTCTTTTCATTTATTGTGGAGTTTAATTAGTGATCAATTATAACAATCATTTCAATGCTACTTTGTATTAACTATGATTTGATTATAAATAGTTGTTTATTTGCTAATATAAAATATTAAGTAATCATTTTGTATCAATGATGTGTTTTATGTGTTTTGATTTTGAATATTGATTTATTTGTAAATCTAAAATATTAAGTAAATTTTATTTTTATATATTAAAAAAACTATTAAAACGTAAAAGAAATTGAATTCTGGTTTAAAAACATTATTCAATTTTTTTTTTAATTCCATAGTACCTAGCCATTTTCTATTATATGAGCAAGTTGCATAATATGTACATCAGTACATGGTTGCCTCAACCTGCCCGAAGGAAACCAGGTCTGTTGGCCACCTCAATGAGTTAAAAGCTAACCAAAATTGGTATTGTTTCTTTCGTTTTATAGCTACTATATTTACTCGACTATGTCCATAGAAATTAAATATAAAACAAAGACGGTAGATACTATCAAAAGTCATTCAAAACAGAAAAAAGAAATAATTCTAATTAACTATCTGAAGAGTCTATTGGTGCAGGATCTTTGGCAGAGGATCCCAGAATCTCTGCTTGCTGAATTGTTCGGAGTTGTTGTTCTATGGTTCCAATACGAGCATTCTGCTATTGCTGAATCTTGGACATCTCTCTCATTTCTTGTTTCATTGATTGAAGTTCAAATAACACTGAGGCATAAGATTTGACTTCTTTCTCCTGTAAGCTCATCATGTATTTTGCCAAGACACACTTAATCTTCCAATAAGTTTTAACCCTTTGTTGAAACAGAGAGACTCTGCCCCTAGTGCTACTCGGGTCTAATATGAATTCCATTCTTGACTGTTTTTCTCTGATATCTGTTTCTTCTTTTTCACTTACCCTTTCCCATTCATCAATTTTTTTTCTGATATCTTCCGGAGTAGTTTCTTCATAAGTGCTGGCGAGATTTTCCATTGTCTGAGTATTAGTTTTGCATCCTCTTTTACGAGGGGAACTGTCTCAGACTGTGGATTTATGGAGACCTAACCTTGATTTTGTCATTTTGTTTGAGACGAACATCCCTGTGAGTGAAAAGGGAGAAGCAATTAACAACTTAGAACTGAAAGAGAAGTGGAAAAAATTCATATAGAGACACTATTTTGAGCAGCTGAAGTTTACCATCGGAAGGAACAGAGTATACATAGCCTTATAAAAGTGAATAACTTCTAACTGGGACCTACTATAAACCAAACAAGTCTTGTTGATAAACCCCTTGAAAGGGGACCAGACGTAACTACCTTAGACAGAGGTGAAGTGATAAAACAGAGACCAGTTGTAACTCGACCCGAAGGCTTTAGAAGGCCAACTACCAGTGGAACTATATTGAGGTTGATGGCGAGAGAAATTGACTTCAATCCCATAACAGTGAAAAAGAAAATGAGCCCTTATGACAGAGGCAAAAATGATATAGCAGAATAGAGGTCTGCTACAAACTCGGCCCAAAGACTTAACTCAGTAATTCATTTGACCCAGAGAGAAAAAACCATCAAGCCCGGGGGTTGAAATGTAGCTACAAATGAAATAACATGGATTATTATCATGAGAAGTTATATTTTCGAAACCATTAAAACCCATAATCATCCGACCTTTCAAAATATAAGACACTCATTCAGGGCTTCTAAAACATGGGATAATTTCTAAGTCTACTACCATTTTATCGACATGCAGAGTAAAAATAACCCTTGCGGAGAAGGAAACTGCTCTGTTAACCCGAGCGCCATGTGTAACCATAGTATTCATATGTCGAACATCATAAATCTGAATATGACGGGGTAAGAAGCCATTACATACCCTGAATATCTTTGATGACAATGAGTTTGCAGTCCCTGGATATTTCCCACCATGAAGAGAAAGAAAAATGTGAAAGAAACAGTAAGAGACTTTTGGAGAAAGGTTTCTAATTTACCTGGCAAGAACCGACGCGGTTTCCAATCTAAACACTGTGGGCAGTGAATGCATGGGCAACTAGAATGTAAGGCCATCATTAACATAGATCATGGAAGAGGTGCTCCAGCTTGTTGCTCCTGACAGATCATGAATGTTGACGGAGGGTGAACACTTGGCATCCCTTACCACCTTTCTCGCAAGGGTGGGCACCTCGATTGGGGAAAACATTACTCAATTTTAAATGGGAAATAAAAAAATAATATATATATATATAACAACTTTATATATTAATATATGTAATATAAATATATATCAATATCCTATATTTACAGCTAAATATATTTAAATATATTTTATATATTGATTATTAATATTTTATTGAATTAAAAAAGAGAAAATAAATATAAATATATGAATATTATAATATAAAGTAATAATTATATATAACTTTTCATCCATAATTATTCATATCAACTTTCTTTTAGAAAAATTCCAATATCTTTTTGTTTTACGAATAAATAATTTAATAAATTATATTTTTGGCTATTTTTTAATAAATATTATTGGTTACTTGTGTACTTATTTTTTTTAAGTTTGATTATTAATTATGTGTTTTTAAATTTAGCCTTATTAAAATTGATTATTAATCCATCCTGATGATGATGAAGATGGTTAACGTCTATTGAGACCAAATTTTGGTCTAGCGGACCTAAAGAAACAAATTATTTAATTTGATTTAAAATTGTACTCCTATGCTCAAAGAGCTTGGACAGAAGCATCTCGAGATCATTATAATTTTGACATGCTAAAAGGCTAGGAAGTTTGGTATTGCAATGAAGATTATGAAACTGAGATCTAATGTGGGTGTACTTAGCAGGGCACTCTAAGAGGAAGTGATTTTCATCCTCAATGCTCATATTCTCACAAAGATGGTAGATCCTTTCCACCCATGTTGTTTTAGGAACTGCCCAACGACTTGTTTCACTATGGAGCTCATGAGAGTTTGTTCTTATCTTGGCTACATTAATTTTTTTCTTTGAGCTAGTTCAAACAAAGAGATACTTTTGATCTTCTAGAGTAGGGTTGATGACCTCCTTATAATATATTAATTTACTTTTTTCCTCTAAATATTTCTCACACCACATTTTCTCTTTAAACTTAGAAGTAACAATAATTTTAATGTTATTAATATTTTTCAATGCAACATTCTCGTCGATCTCCCAATGGTTTAACCAAGCCCTGGTCTCTTTATACCAACCTCGTTTGAGCCTTAGGTGGTTTTGGCTAGAATTTAAAGCTAGCTTAGGAAGTCTATAGTCTCCCATGTTATTGATTTTGTGCTTGTACAACATGAGCCTAGTCATAGCTAGGCTATCGATAGGGGAAAGACCCACTTCTATCAGGAGAATAGGATAGGGTGTATTTCTTTCAATTTTGAGCTATACATTATAAAAAACTTCTAGACTTGCTCAATATTTCTCCAGGATTCTCTAGAGATGCTACAACCCCAAACCTCACATCCATACAAGATAACAGGAGTGACTAAAGTTTCAAAGAGGAGCTTCTTTCTATCCCACATCACAAGGTTTGTTTCTTTACAATTATTTTCAAGACGAAAATAAGATTTCCACCCTCCATTAATCCTTCTCTCAATGCCATAGTTCTAGTTGAGCTTATGATGGATAACAATTCCTAAGTACACTTAAGAAGACACTTCCTCCAAGTTGCTATTTTCATACACAAAATTAGCGTAAGTGTCCTTCTTGGATTTGATAATCATAACTTTTGTTTTGTCATTGTTAATAGTCATACCCATGGTAGAGCAGAAATCCTTAAGAAGTCTTATTTGCCTATCAAGATAAAATGGGCACCTTGCCAGAAGAACAATATCATGAGCATAGAGAAGGAGGATGATGACTATTTTCGCTAAGACCGTGCCAACATAGCCTACTTCCTCTAAACAACCTTCTAGCTTGTCGATGTAAATCCCAAATAGGGTAGGGGAGAGGGGGAAACATTGTTTAACTTCGATATCACACTTAATATCTTTTGACCACCCTTCATTTCTCTTAAACTTGGCAATTACATTCTGGTATAACCTTATAGAGACAACTCTTAAGTCGAAAGGAACATTTAGCTCTTATAATCTATTCTATAGGTTATTTCTAGGTAGCGTATTGAAAGCCTTTCTAAAGTCCACAAAGCAACAAAAGAGATTAGAAATTTTATCATTACGACATTCCTCCACAATGATCCTAAGTGTAACGAGGTGGTCCATTGTTGAGTGTTGCCTTCTAAAACCTGCTTGGCTTTTAGCCTGCTTACTTTCACTTTCAAGCCATATGCTCATATTCTTTTCCAAAATAATACCATATAACTTGGCTAAGAGAGGGCTAATCATAATTGTCAGATAATTAGAGGGGTTATTTGTATCTCCACTTTTAAAAATAGGAAAAATTAGGCTCTGAGTCCATGGTTTAGGGAACCCTTGCTTGACTTCTTGATTGAAAAGCTTGTGGATGTGAGGGATGAGGACAAGACCTCCAAGTCTTAAGATTTCTGCCTAGTAACCTTCAATATCCTTAACTTTTCCATTTTCCAACCGCTTAACCCCAAAATATATGTCTTCTAATAAGAAAACCTCTTCTGTTGTGAGCAGGGTTTCAAATTTATCAATGACATTTGGAGATTCATAAAGCTTTTTAAGATAGGAATTCTAGTCATGTAAGGTGATTCTATTATTATCTTTAGTTTTTCTATTTAGAATCCACCTCCAAAATTTCTTAGGAGCAACCTTAGAGAGGTGTAAGATATTTTCTTGTCTTTTATGAGTATACTGCACTTTTTTCCTTTTAGTTAGGGCTTTGTATTTTTTTATCTTGCAAATTTTAAGAGACTCATCAACAACGTTCTTCATTTCTCTCCTCACACTTTTACAATATTTATCATACCAAGGGTTGGTTTTGCTATTTCTTTTATTACTTGAAACTTCAATTGAGAACTTGTTAATAGAATATGAGAGGGTTGTAGTAAAATTATGATAGAGATCTTCTATGTTGTCTATACTAGATAAATGAAGCAAAAAAAATTTTGATTCATTTAGAAAAAGATCATTTTTATTTCTATCCAAGATTAACTTCTCTTGGCTATAAGGATTATTTTCTATGGGATCTCCATGCATGAAAAAATTGAGAGTTACAATTAAAGGTCTATGATCTGAGTCAGGCTCGTGGTCGTTTAAGATGTCAAAATTTATTATTTTGTTGTATAAATGGATATCGGAAATAACATAGTCTACCATGTTGCTACCAAGCCCATGGATACAAGTCATTTGGCTAGAATTGGGCCACTTCTTTAGACTGTTGCAAATTATGAGATCTTGAGCACTGTAGAGCTTGACTAGCTCAGACTCAAACAAATTTTCCCCTAGGTCTTTAGAGCTTTTTTTTTACCGAATAGCTAGAGTAAGGTCTTCGTCTAACCAAAGATGATTAGGGTTGGAATAATTGCTTAGAAGAATTGCTTGGTTGCTCGAAGTTTGAGCATTAAAGTAACCCATTAAGAGGATATTACCTTCATTCTTTAGGCTAGAAATATCATTCTCTAAACCATTGTGAGGACCATTTTTAACTAAATTATTTTTCTTGTAGAAGTTTAAATTGATAGGGGAAAAATAACAAATTTCCATGTAGGTTTTTTTATCATTAATGTCAGTAATCTCTATCCAAATATATTGGTTGTAAGGGTATTTTCTATAAATCTTAGCATGTGGGGAGATGTTCTTCCTGATGTAACAAGATGGTTACATTAGGGTTTCACCTCAAAGATTTAATTCCTCTCTCCTCTTAGTAAATCCACTCTAAAAGAGGATTTCACCTCAAAAATTTAATCCCTCCTCTTATTAAATCGAAAGTTAAGATAGATCTAAGCTGGTTTAATATTAATTATAATCATGGTGGCCCTTCATGTGGATAGTAGAGAGTTAACATTATCAAACTACTCAGAAAAGTCACCATATTTTTCTTCATGGTGGCCCTTCCTGTGGGAAACCTTTTAAGTGTGGAAATTATTCACATTATCAAACTACCTTGCTACTTTGTTGAAAGAGATACTTCCCCATATGAATCATACCTTTTACAATTTTTTTGTACACTCTATAAATGCCCTTATATATCCTTACTTTCGTTGCACTAGATGTAAAAACACTTGTTTTTATTGTATAAAATGTGAAAAGACAATAATCATCTTATAAATCTACTATGTTAAAGCTTAATTTTATCCAAAGTAATTATATAGAATTTATATTGTTATGAATAAAACCATGTATTCTTGAACCATCATAAAACCAAATGTTTCAAAAAAATTAAACACAAATTAAAATAATAATAATAATAGCAACACATAATTAATGAATAATTCTTTTAAAATATCATATTAAATGAAAAATATAATAATATATTTTAAAAATACAAATATGTAACATATAAAATTTAAAATTACAAAATCACAATCATTATAATTACAATAAATATGATAACAAAATAATCATAAACATAAACCTAAATAAATGTTTATAATACAAACATGTAAAGTAAATCCACTTTTTAACATGGTTTTCATCTCTAAAATATTACACTTTCATGTCAACTAAAGTCATAACATTATGATAAACTTGTATCAATATAGAATAAACATCAACGGCCTCTCAAGTACTTGTTTTATGTATTCTTTCTTCACACCCTTTAATAATTTTATAAATACGTTTCAGCTAACCTTTTAGTAATTTTATAAATACGTTTGACTCATTTTTTTTTTTTTTGAGTGATTTTATAAATACCTTTCATGACCTTTTTACAATTCATAAGAAGATAAACGCCCTTCATCTCATTTTACTCTCCAAAATAATCAATTAACTATTCGCTCCTATGCATGACAAAATCAATTTGGCCATAATTCATGATCCAACTTACAACAAATTCTCAATCTATCACTACTAACTATTGTCATGAATACACTAACAACCCATAAGTCCATAAGCAAACGAGAGTTACGGCATACGTAAGGAAACATAAGCACTTGAAGACAGACATATGTATGCTCATTGCACTCACCAACACACGGATAAAAAAAAACATTCAACACTTATGAAACTCCTGTAGTGTCTTGTATCCTCGTGGAAAATCAGCGCCAGAAGCATTGCTAGAATCATTCTAGAATCCTGCATTTGTTGCACTCGATTCTGGCATTCGAATCCTACCATTGATGGATTTCGTGTGCCTTCTTGAAATTGGGTGTCGGAACTAAACTGACCGCAAGCCTCGCGCAGGGAATGAAATGCAATGACTTCGACTCCACCCCAAAACATAACGCAATCACTGATTGAATGACGCGACACGCCGCGAAGCTCACAATGCTTTCGGCGCAGATTTGTTGCATCATATAGTGATTGCCGAAATAACCTACATAACATGAACATAAATCGTCCTGCAAATTAACATAGAGGCAGGGAACTCATGGGCGCAGGGAGAAGGAGGTGTTGTGGGACTCTGGGCTTGTGCATATCCATGAACGCAAAGGACAGCCCAGAAGCCACCCGAGTTGTTTCAATGTCTAGATCGTGCCTGACCTTTTTGTCCACGAGAGGCGAAATGAAGAGCGGATTGAAGAGATGATCTTCCACGAACTTCCCCTCCTCTGCTATTTTCCTGCCCGCGAGCACTGCCATGGATGCCCCGAGAGAATGCCTAGCCATCCACACGTTCTCCCGCCCGTGATCACAAATGTGTTTCTTAACTGCATCAAAAACGGGTGGTGCGTGGAGTGTGTTTCTGAGGATCTGGAGATCCAGCATGATGTCTTCAACGAAGGATCCCGGTTTGGTAATCGTTCCCCAGCGGCCACCATGATCTTGGCACACCCTGCTGGTAGAACTGGAAGCCTGCCAAAAATACAAATTATTAAATTATTTATTCTTAAAACAAAAAAGAGACTAGAATTTTTCTAAAAGAAAGTTGATATGAATAATTATGGATGATAAGTTATATATAATTATTATTTTATATTATCATATTCATATATTTATATTTATTTTCTTTTTTAATTTAACAAAATATTAATAATCAATATATAAAATATAATTTAAATTTATTTACTTTTTAATTATAGAATATTAATATATAAAGTTGGTTTTATAAACTTGTGAGTTTCAAAGAATAAAAACAATTATATATATATATATATATATATATATATATATATATATATATATATATATATTTAATATTTATTTATTTATTTCCTATTTAAAATTTAGTGATGCTTTTTAACCAAGGTTTAATTTTTTTGGCATTTTAATAATTTTTTTTAATATTATAAAGTAAAATTTACTTAATATTTTTGATTGACAAATAAATCAATATCCATAATCAAAACACATAAAACATATAATTGATGCAAAATAATTACTTAATATTTTATATTAGAAAATAAACAAATATTTATAGTCAAATCACAGTTAATACATAGTTAACATTGAAATGATTGTTATAATCTATCAATAATTAAACTCTACACTAAATAAAAAGAGTGAAAACCATCTATAATACTTTGATTACAAAAACAAAAACAATTGTTTTGAAAGTTTTATTACTGAAATTATGTAATGATTTAAAGATATTTTCTTATCTTTCAACTTTGAACATAACACTATAATCGTTTCCAAAGTTTTGTTTCTATAATTTTTTTTATTTGAACTTTTTGTTTTTGTTTCTGTAATTTTTTTTATTTGAACTTTTTGTTTTATGTGGTTCGTGGATTGTGAAAATTGATAGATCACTAAGTCTATTATCTCAGGTAGATTCATCTAAATGGATCACTTCATGGGAACTCAACCATGGAGCCTAACACTCTTGAACTGAATTGGTCACCTCTTAAAAACTTGTTTTTTGTAATTATTATGTTGATGAGCTTGTCTATTTTGGAATTCTTTTGGAATTTTAATTTAACTATCAACCAACTCACAACCATATTAACTCTAAATGTATAAGCTTTTACAGATATCAAATCTCTTTTGACTCTAAAAGAGGTTTGCATCTAGATAATTTTGATCTCTTTAGATGCTTCGTAGATCTAGAGTTAAGATAGATCTAAACAATTTTTTATTAATTAATTACAATTACAATTATATTTTTATTTTATTTTATTTTAACCAAGTGAAAATGTTAAACAAACATTACATCTCTACCATAATAATTTATTTTGTTTTATTTGTGTTTAAAAGGACATGAAAACTATCTATCATATTGGGCTAGAGAGCACCTCTTAGCACAATAATTAGTAAGTGGATAGTAGAGAGTTAACCTCTAAGGAAAAAATTAGAATAATTTTAACACTATTCACATATCAAAGGTCTCAAAGTTGTTATGCCATTTATTTTCCTTTCAATTAAAATGAGTAATTAAAAAATAACTTCATATAGAGAAGTGTCATATCAAATGAGTTATGGTTTTATGGGCATTTGGTATTGATAAACCACTTATGATATTGTAACAAAGCCTATTTATAGTATCTTATATATGTTTTTTTCGAGAATATATATATACACTAGCTTATAGAGGAATTGACTTTTTTTACTATATTTTTAAGATTTTTAAAAATTTGAGTCAATGGTTTTCCATTTATGCATTCAAAAATGCATTTTAAGCAACCAAAAAATCACATTATTTCTTGAAATTCTTTTGGCTAGATTCTATTTCTATTTCATATATATATATATATATATATATATATATATATGTTAATTTTTTTATAATTATTAACATATATAAAATTTATATATATATATATATATATATATATTATTAAGAATAATAACATAAAATAAAATTATAATTTAATTAATTATAATTTTTTAAGATATAAAATAAAATAAGTGTTTTGTAAAATAACTGTAAAAATTGTTTATAATATATTAAAGCTTTATGTAAATAAATTTTTTATCTACAATTTAATTTATATAACTACTTTAATATATATATATATATATATATATATATATATGACTAAATTAATTTGAAAACATATATATATATATATATTAAAGGTTAGTTTGAACATTGAAGTGTTCATGAGCTCCACAATGTGAATGCACATACAACCGTAGGCCAGAATTCACATACATTTCATCAAATCGTGAAACTAAATATAGGGTATACTTCTGCTTCAAACTTCAAAACCCTCTTAGAATTTTGATCGAATCCTTAAAATTAAGGGTTAGATATGTCTCAACTTCAAAACCGTTACTGTAAATACTGAATGTAATTAATAAATACTCAGGGTGTTTTGTCGTGGACCCTTGTCGTTTTGTAGTTATCCCTTGAAATTTAAGATGTTTTGTAGTAGTTTTACATGTCGATATGTCTCAACTTCATTAAATATTATAACTAATTTATATTATAACTAATAAATATAAATAGAGCAGATATATATGGAGTTAATATTTTTTCAGAGAACAGATTTTTATTGCTTAATTAAAAACTAAATCATATCAATTTCGGTGTGAATTTGTAGAGTGGATACTTTGGTGTAAGTTTGGAAAGAATGGGTGTGTACTTTTTGCATTTCTGGACAGTGGAATGAAAAAAGCATTTCATTTTGAAATGTGATGTAGTTATGGCAGTGTGTTTGTATCAATTCTGTGACATTGTCTTTTCAGTGAAGGTGTTGTTAGAAAGTTGAGTAAAAATGTTTGAATTAAAAAAGACAAAAAACAAAAACTCTGATAATCCCATAACCTAATTTTAGTCTTGTAAATATTAAAATATCATTCGTTTATAAATGAATGGTTTGGTAATCAACCTTAATAAATGAAGAGGTTTACGTAGTGAATTTGGTCACACCAGTCAGACCTTTCTTTTTCGAAAATAAAGAGTACAATTTCTGAGTTTCATGGTCCAAGAGAAAAGTGGAAACAAAGGAAACGCATCTAAAGTGTTTGCAACAAAACAACTTTCATGTATTTCTTTATAATAAGTTCTGAACTCTTCTGAATTTCTTTATAAGGAACTCATATATAATTAGATTCAATGCGTACTGCAACTGGAACGAGGGAAAATGCATCGTTAAAGTTTGCAATAAACGGTTTTTTTTAAAGAGATTTAATGACTGAACCAAAATGTACCGAAGTTTCCAAGTCTAATTCAATTCTACTGACTTTGGTAACTATGATTCTCCAGTGGAGGGGAGAGAAAACATGAGAAATCATGGATGAAACTACGTTTATCGATAAGAGGAGAAACATAGGATAACAGAGCAAGAGGACGAGAATGATGATCATGTCTTACCAGTTGAAGGCACAACGAGCGCCATGTACACTCTGTCACAAAAACTGAAGTGTAAAATGTTTCTGCAATTGAGACCCTAATAGACAACAATTAGTCTTGATAGCAATTTAAGTGACATTGAAAAAGTAACAATGGAGGAGTTTTTATGGTATATAAATAAAGCTCTGTCACCGTTTGCTTTGCTAATGCGAGAGTCGTCTTAGGCGTCGTCATGGTGAATTCTTCCTCTCAACCCTATTCGTTTTGGGTTTCAATGCCCTGCTCTGTTGTATATTGCTCTACAGGCGAGTGATGTTAGAGCCATTGTCCAATATGGATTTCCAAACAACTCAAACTGGCATCGAAAAAAATGATTTAGAAGCACTTCCAACCAGCGTTTACCGCACAGGCTATCCCCTCAGTGCCCTGGATTGCCCCATTTTGTTTACGGCGTCGAAAATGCAGCCACCCTCAGCTAAGTCTACCAGTGGTTGAAGAAGCTTGAAGTTGAAAACACCCCACCACTTCTTAGCCAGAGCATCGTGGCGGAACCTGCGGTCCTGCCGATCACATTCTAAATGTACACACCCTGTACCAAACTGGTTGTAATGCATCGCCTGCGATTTGCATCCAACCTGTATTTCAATAAGATGAATGAAAGAATCAGTTTGAGTATCATCAAATTTTCTATATTTGCAGCGAATGGATTACGGATTTGGGATAAAAAATGCAGATACATTGCAATCGTTTGCGTGAATGCAGATAAATTCAAATTTCAAATTGATGGACTTTTCCGCGCCACACAATGATTTAATTTCACTGTCTTGTTCGTTGTTAGACTCTGTTGGTTGTCAGACCTTGGAAACTATCACTCGCCAAAAATGTAAGTCAGAAAGGAGAGTCGCCGGAAAAAACAAAATACCTCGTAAACTGCATCATGCTGTGCATGGACATGCTTCTCTTGACATGACATTATAGATGTATGATCATCCATTGCAATGTCACATCATTCTCAAAAAGTCGCATTATAGACTACTCCCAAAGAAACCAAGAGAGTTTCGAGCAGTGGAAATGAATGCCATTTGTATGAGTAAATGTTTCCAATCTACACATATACCAAAAATGCTAATAGTTGTAACACACAATTGTTGTGATGTCACTGTTATGGTACATCAATATATATATATATATAGTGCTATGCTATGTCTAGTTTGCCTTGGTGGCTAGAATAGTTTAATTAATCATAGCATATAACATGCAAGTGTTGCAAACCATAAGTGTAAAGTCGAATGTATCAAATTAGATATCATATGGTAGATTCATAAGTAGAAGAATGATAATAACTTTTTTTTAGCCCATGTTTATATATGGATTAACTTCGAATGGAAACGTATGTGACAAGTGGTGTCATAGCCTAAGTTGCAATATTATCGTGAGAATTGGGTAATTGATCAACAAATTGAGTTGGTGCGATCACACAGGAAGAGAAAAGAGTTAATTATGTATAGAGGAACAACAAATATACATTCTAGATAATCCATAATGGAAGCGGGTCAAGTAGTTGGGGCAAATGATAACTCGAGATTATTCGAGCACCTAGAAGGAAATCAATAGGACCCCACTGCTATGTTGTTGGAAACTATCCAACAATTGAGAAACGAGATGGCCAATCTAAGAGAAGATAATAAAAGACTTATGCGAGATCATGAGCGGATATTAAAAATGTTATCAGATCGTGAAAATCATAGAACTTCCATACCCAACTATTGTAATGAGGAACAAAATGAAGGCCAACAACTAGGAGGTGAGATTCCAATGGAGAGAAATATCATTCATCACTCAGAATATGATAAAATTGGAAATTAAGCGGAATCTGACAATGTGTTAGATCATCAGAAAAGTAAGAAACAGAAGACTGAGTTAAAAGGGTAATTCAGAAAACAAAACCCTCAATTTGTTATGGAGAAAAGGAGGAAGTTGGAGAGGCTTGGCTAATTAATATTAACAAATATTTTCAAAACTATGAGTACGATGATAATCTGAAGGAAATATTGGCTATATACCAAATCCAAGGGCAGGTCGCTTTATGGTGGGAGGAGGTTAATTAAATTCATGTAATTGATGAAAAAAAGTGAATTGGAGAGATTTTCATATTTTTTTTCAAGGAAAAATATCTGGTAGAACGGTTCGATGACGACAAAGGGAAGGAGTTCCATGATCTCTGATTGAGACAACTCACGATGGATTATTTTGTGTCCAACTTCACCTCCCTTTTAAGATGTGTACCTTATATTAGAGAGGAGAAGGCCAAGGTGCAACGGTCCATGAGCAGTTTGTGTGTCTTCATGAAAGAATGAATAAAGTTCGAAAATCCTAAAACGATGGATGAGGCAATCATAAAGAAATAATATGCTATCAACAGATGAAATAGAAAGGGAATAATGACAAATTTTATCTCAATAAAATGACCCCTAAGAACTTGTAGTACAAAAAAAGTATGAAAGGAGGGAATAGGAGGAATGGGCATATAAACAAGGAAATTAAGACTTTTGGGAAAGGTTAACAAAAGTTTAAACCATAAAATGAATCGAGAGAGATAGAGACCTCTAGTAAACCGAACTTTGGTCATGAGAAAAGGCCACCTCTACAGTTTTGGAGTTGTGGAAAACCCCACTATTACAAAAATTTCCCTCATCGTACGAGAGTGGAACGAAAAACAGACATCCAGGGGACTTCAGCAGTTGATGAGGTGGCCCAGAGTATACCCATAATTAACGCTTCCTTGGACGATCATCAGGCGAAATATTAGAGCACCATGGTTGAGTTGGAAGGTAAACTGCTTAATCATACTGTGTCAATTCCAATAGACTTGAGAGCTATTTTACGCTATATTAGTCAAACAATTGTTGAAAAATGACATCTTCAAACGATTAAATTTAAAAATCCCTGGTTAGTGCAACTGGCTACTGGAAAAAAAAAAGAGTAACCTCCAAGGTAGATACCTTCTCCATTCAAATATCAGGAAGTCAATTGAGGTGGGATTGAATGCGCTACCTCTAGATTCTTATGACGTCTTAATTAGAATGGATTGGCTAGAGGATTGTTGGGTTGTAGTAAAATGTAAGGAAAAAACCATTAGATACCTTAACTAGGAGGGTGTGATACAGAAGTTACAAGGAGTTAAAAAACCCTTAGTGTTTCGAACAATTACTACCTCTCAGTTAGGAAAGTATGTTCACAAATGAAGTTGGATATGTGAAGTTCAGGTAGGATTTACTAACTCTAAAAATAAGTCAGTATCCTTAGGAACCTATCAGCAATTTAGGAATTTTTTGATGTATTTCTGGAGGAAATACCGGGATTTCATCCCAAATGAGATATTGATTTCACAATAGAGCTAATTCCAGGTGTTGTGCCAGTATCGCTGACCCTTTACCAGATGAGGATACCCGAGTTGAGAGAGCTTAAAATGCAACTACAATAATTACTGGATAAGGGTTATATTATCCCAAGTGTATCTCTTTCGGGAGCCCCTGTTTTATTTTTCAAGAAAGAGGACAACACTTTAAGGTTGTATATCGACTACAGATAACTTAATAAGTTAATGGTTAAGAACAAATACCCCTTACCAAGGTTTGATGATTTGTTCGATCAAGTTAAGCGATCTACATGTTTTCTAAGATAGATTTGCGGTCTAGTTATCACCAAATTACAGTGAAAGAAGAAGATGCTCCCAAAACCTCTTTTAGGACTCGTTACGGTCACTATGAGTTTGTGGTTTTTCCATTTGGGCTTACTAACGCACCATTACTTTTATGAGTCTTATGAATGGTGTATTTCACTTGTATTTGGAAAAAATTGTCCTAATACTCATAGATGATATTATTATATATTCTAAAATTTTAGAATAACATAAAGAAAATTTATTAATTGTGTTGCAAACATTGAGGAATCATCACTTGTATGCCAAATTAAGTAAATGTGATTTTTTCAAAGATCAGATACAATATTTAGGCCATATAATTTATGCGAAAGGAATATATGTAGATCTTGAAAAAATTAAAACCATCATGGAATGGAATGTTCCTACTAATGTTGTTGATATTCGATATTTCGTGGGCTTAGCACGATATTATCGACATTTAATTAAAGAATTTTCCAATATAGCTTATCCTATAACTACCTTGCAGAAAAACAGGAAGACCTTTAAATGTCCTACTAAATGTGAAAATATATTTGAAATTTTAAAACATTTATTAAGCATTGCCCCAATTTTAAAAATTGTAGATCTTGAAAAGGAATTTATGGTGTCTATCGATGTTTGTCAGGAAGGAGTAGGCGGCGTATTGATACAAGAGGGAAAGGTAATTGCGTATGAGCCCAGGAAATTGAAATAACATGAGAAAAGGTATTCAACTTATGATCTGGAATTGAAGACAGTATTACATGCCTTAGAGGTATGGAGTAATTACCTACTGGGTGAGAAATTTATATTAATGACAAACCATAGTACCTTAACTATCTTATTCAAGTAGCCTAGCCTAAATGCACGTCAGGCAAGGTGGACAACTTTTATGGGGAATTGTATTTCGATATTAAACATTTGAAAGGGAAAGAAAACTGGGTGCTAGATGCACTAATATGGAAACTCCACCATGTGTATGAAATTTCATATATTCAAGTAGAGTTTAACTTCTCAGACCCAATTAGGGAAGCTACAATTAAAAACCCTGAATATAAATTCTTGTGGCAGCAAACCATCGAATTAAATAATTCAGAACAACAAAATGATTATAAAATAAGTGAAGATGAATTGTTGACATATACAAGGAAAATCTATGTTCCTAATCAGCAGGCTGTTAGATTCTTAATTTTAGATAAATTCCATAAGATACTTTATGCTTCCCACCTAGGATATCACGAATTTTTTAATTCCCTTAAGAGGCAATATTTTTGGCCCGAAATGAGAAGAGACATTAAAGAATATTTAGCTAAGTGTTTGGAATGTCAACAAGTTAAGGGTGAACACCAGCACCCCGTTGGGTTACTCCATCCACTATGCCATTCCTGAATGGAAATGGGAAGTAGTCACCTTAGACTTGATCACATGAATACCAAAAACTAGGAAGAATAATGATCCTATAATGGTAGTAGTGGATAAGTTAGGTAAAGTAGATCACTTCATTCTTGTTCAATATTTTTATAAAACTAGTTAGATTGCATATATTTTCATGCCAGAATTTTTTAAACTACATTGGGTGCCCAGGGTGATGGTATCTGACCGAGATATAAAGTCTACATCCTCTTTCTGGAAAAATATTTTCACAAGATTAGGTAATCAAGTTCAGTACATCACAGGCTACCACCCATAGAAATATGGGAAAATGGAATGGGTAAATCAAGTTCTATAGGACATTTTAGAGATTTATGTTATGCAACAACCCAACAAGTGGGAGGAGTATCTCCACTTGGTGCAATTTTATTATAACAACAACTATGACGAATCACTTAAATTAATACATTTTGAGGTTCTTTACTGAAGGAGATGTAGGAAGCCCACTAATTGGAATAACCTAGAAGATAGCTTGTTATTGGTTCTTGATATGTTGGCAGAGATGGAGAGTATTGTAAAGAAAACCAGGAAAAATATAAAGGCTACACAGGATAGACAAAAATCATATGCAGACCAGAAAAAAAACGTACAAGGAATTTCAAGTGGGGGATCATGTGTATAGTCGAGCACGACCTCGAAAAACCACACTACAATGGAAAAGTTGTGCAAAGTTAGATCCCAAGTATTGTGAACCCTTCCAAATACTGGAAAGGTTTGGGCTAGTGGCATACCAACTCGAATTACACAATCAAATTTGAATACAAACGTGTTCCATGTATCCCTATTAAAAAATCACATAGATGATCTTGGACAAATTATTAATTGGCAGGAAGTGCGGGTAATAGTTTAAGTTAAAACATTTTTTGAAATGCTATGTTTATTTTAAAATTTGCTTTTATGATATTGTATCTTATGGTGAAAATGTGGAACTGGATAGAGAAATTATGGTAGAGACCCTCCATATTCTCTATCGAAGAGAAATAACATTACAAAAACAGATACTCATCCAGTTTAAAGGGTAGTGGGAGCACTTTCACCCAGAAGAACCTACCTGGAAGATGAAGGTTGCATATGAGAAGCATAGCCTCATATGTTTTCAGGCATCATCAAACACCCTTGAGAACGAAACACACAATATTTACTTTAATAAAAAATATTCTTATTTCTATTTATTTTAGGAAAAATATAAAATATTGTGACTATTTTTAGAGTGTTTTTGTTAAGTGGTTTAAATTAAGGGTTAATAAAACTCACTTGAAGAAAATAAAATATTTTATTTCAAGGTAGTTATGGGGAAACATTTATTTCTACTCCCAAGAGGGATTAAGAGGAATGAAAAGATAATTATGGTAAGGATATTCTCGTAGAAGAAGAGAGAAAAATACTACTGAAGGAGTTATCTGAATTAGGTTATGACTAGTGGAAAATCCCGAGATACAAATTGTTGGACTGGACATGGTCTATAGGTCTTGAAATGATTGATTCATAACTAATTTGGAAGCCAAGAGGTTCTGGGGCAGACCTAGACTTGATTTCAAGGCTCATTAGTTGAGTAGTGAACAAGCCATCTCCTGAATAAACTTCTTAATTAAGTTTAAGGAATAGATAAGTATTAAATTTTGGAATTTCTCATTAATTTTCTTTAAGATAATGCACGCTATGTTTAAGTACAATTTCTCTAGATTGGTAGATGATTCTAGGTTGAAATAAATATGTTATAATGTGAAAAAGGAAACTAATTCTTAATATTTGTGTAATCTATCGAAAATTTTAAGATAGTGTTACTGTTGAAAGGAATGAATGTGTGTGTAAAATAATGATGTCCTAATAAAACTAATTGGTGTCCTAACAGAGACAGGTGAAGGGAATTCTTATCCTTATCACAATAATGTAAGTGTATCAAGGAAAAAAACCTTGGCATTGGAATGAGTAATAAATTCTTTGGATTGGTACTCAATCTATCTATGTATCTGATAAGGGAACATAATAGAGAAATAACCGAAGGGTTAAACCCTATACATAACCTTTATCAGTTCAGTATAAAAATAAGAGAATTTTTGTTTAAAGGTAAGTCTTATAAGTAAACCTTTTAGATATTTTATATGTAAATGTACCATGAAACTCATAGTTAGGGTTACAAAATAAATCTAACATAAAGCCTCAGAAGTCAAAAAGCCCATCCCGACTACAGTTTTCACGATGAATAACATTCCTCTAAATAGGGTATTTAAAGCATCTAAGCCAAGCTCTAAAGAAGTATCTCTGTCGTGTTGATACCTTTCCTATTCAATCAATATAAATAACATAAGAGAAGAAGAATAGATAACACATACTGGTGATAAATTCCTCATTAACAAGAAAGTCAATTATTAGAAATAATAAAATAACATATTTCTTCATAAATGGTCGAGCTCTTAAAAAAAACATAATTATTACCGTATCACTGCATTTTCCCTTGAATTGAACTAAAGCCCTGTCGAAAAATTAACACAGTGAGTCAATTTATCCCACAAAATATCACAAATAGTTCAACATTAGGTTTAATATGTATAGAATTGTTAATACATATAACCTTTCTGACTTAAACTAAAATTAAACCCCAAATTAGAATGTAATTGCATCAATTCAAATCTAAGTAGAAACCCTTCCAAAAATCGATAGATATAAGTAATAGGCAAGACATCATGCCCACTGGCAAGATAGGGTGTATAATTAAGCCATCAAACACAACTGTCAACAGTGTTGGCATTATGGTACATGTGTTGTCCTTGATGGCAACCCACTATTAACAGAACAATTCAAGGGTAACTAGATGAGTTCACACATCAGTTCAAAGGTGATAGAGTGATGGCACATGATAACATAATGATGGGACATAGTTTTTCAGGTTAGAATTTTTTTTTTGATGAAGGTGAATATTTGAAGATCTATACGTGGGTTAGTCAATGCCAAGTCATGTACACACGCGGGTGTGAAGAAGCCAATTTGCATACATTTTTGTGCACTAATTTATTAATACCAAGGGTATTTACCATGGTATTAGCCCACAATATTGAGTGCATTAATGGTTATTTGATCGCATACATTATTACCACTGCCACTAGTGTGGTTTTGGCTCATGGTTTTGGCTAAGGCTATAACTATATAAGGAGTTGAAGATCAAAGTTCTAAGTGTGCATGTGTAAGGGTTTTTTTTATGAATACATAAATCTAAATTATATTTGCACTGTAACAACTATAGTTGACAAGTTGATTTGAAATAAAAATGATCGATGAATACAATGATGGATCAGGATCATGAGACTTGAAATGACTTTCCATTGTATGATCTGGTTATGGATTGAATAGATATAGGTATTGGCATATTTCTTATCTCTAAATATTATGATATGGGTCTTTCTGAAGTTATGAAAAGCTGCGTAATTTTAGGTCAAAATTTTCATATATGTACACAGGTTGGTCTTGGTGAAATTCCATATACACTCGGGTTCGTTTCATCAAAGTCACATACATAAATGAAGGTTTTATACTTATAAATGATTGATCAATCATATCACTGCTAGTGTATCTCTATTGTTTGTCAATGATGTATTCATGTTGATCTGGATTGAGTGATAATGTCTTAGTAGAACTCATTGAATGATGAAATTGAAATTTGTTGCATGTTCATTGGTTGAAAAGATTCTTGATGCTGCTAACTGTATGAGGGTTCAGAGATATGTAAGCTAAATAAATCTGTTTAATTCTATGAATAATTCAGATTAACCATTTAATAACTTATTATATTGATATATGTAGGCAGGATGCTCTACAGAAAAGAATGTATACATGTGAGTTGCCTTAAGTGAGGTAGCCAACCAATTGGACAGTTGTCAACCAACGAAGCATGCTCCAATGGAGGATAATCCGTAGGAGAAGCTCTTAAATCTGTAAGATAATAATGCAGTTTTCATCAAAGTAAATAATTATATGTAAACTAATACACACATCATAATATTGTCTACATGAATTAGGAATCACATGCAATGCACCTTGAATGATGTGATAACTAGATCGATGACGCATCTGTCTATGTGCTTGAATTTAAGGCAAATTGGTGGGATGTATCACCTCTACAAACATTCAGACACTACATTAAAAACATAAATAACATCCTTTACAAACATATAATAGAAAATTAAGGGAAAATATAGAGCAACAAAACTGGAAAATTTCCAATTGGGCAGTTGTCGACCAATGAAACATGCTCGAATGGAGGATGATCCAAAAGAGAAGCTTTTTTATCTGTAATATAATAATGTTATTTTCATCAAATAAAATAATGGCATGTAATGTAATAAACACATCATAATATTGACTACAAGAATTAGGAATCACAACCAATGCACCTTGAATGATGTGATAACTAGATCTATGGTGCGTCCATATATCTACTTTAATTGAAAGCACATTGGTGGGATGTTTCACCTCTGAAAAAATTCAGAAAGTACATTAACAACATCAATAACATCCAGTAAACACATTTAAGAGAAAAATAAGAGCAAATATATAGAAAAAAACCTGACAAATGACTAATTGGATAGTTGTCAACCAACATAGCATGCTCCATTAGAGGATCAACCATAGAAGAATCTATGGCACATGTAAGATAACAATGCAATTTTCATCAAAAATTATAATTTCATGTAAATTAATAAGAACATCATATTATAGACTGCATTAATTATAAATCCCATCAGATGCACCTTGAATGATATGATAACTAGATCGAGGTGCATCTCTCTATGTGTTTTATTTGAAGGCACACTGGCGGGATGTTGTACCTCTCTAGACATTAAAAAAATACATTGAAAACATCAATAACGTACAATACACACATTTAAGACCAAATTAAGAGAAAACATATAACAACAAACTTGGAAAATCACGAATTGGGTAGTTGTCAACCAACAAAGCATGCTCCAATGGAGGATGATCCATAGGAGAATCTCTTGTATATGTAATATAACAATGAAATTTTAATCAAAGAAAATAATGGCATGTAAAGTAATACACACATCATATTATGTTATACATAAATTAGGAATCCCATCCAATGCACGTTGAATGATGTGATAACTAGATCGATGGTGCATCCGTCTATGTGCTTGAATTGAAGGCACATTGGTGGGATGTTGTACCTATGAAAACATTTAGACACTGCATTAAAAACATCAATAAGATCCAGTACACACATTTAAGATAAAATTAAGAACAAATATATAGCAACAAACCTGACAAATCAACCACTGGATAGTTTTCAACCAACAAGGAATGCTCTAATAAAGGATGATCCATAGGAGAAGATATTACATCTGTAAGACAACAACACAATTTTAATAAATAAAAAAAGTAATGAAATTTAAATTAAATATTATTTACTACATGAATTAGGAATCTCATCCAATGCACCTTGAATGATATGATAACTAGATTGATGGTGCATCTATCCATGTGCTCGAATTGAAGGAAAATTGGTGGGACATTGCACATATGAAAAAATTTAGACACTAAAATAACAACATCAATAGCATCCACTACACATATTTAAGAGAAAATTAAGAGAAAATATATAGCAAAAAACCTCGCAAATCACTAATTGGGAAATTGTCAACCAACGAAGCATGCTCCAATGGAGGATGATCCATTGGAGTAGCTCTTACATTTGTATGAATAACAATGAAATTTTGATCAAAGAAAACAATGGCATGTAAACTAATACACACGTCATATTATGGACTACATGACTTAGGAATACCATCCAATGCATATTCAATGATGTGATGACTAGAAGGATGGTACCTCCATCTATGTGCTTGAATTGAAGGCACAATAGTGGGATGTTTCTCCTATTAAAACATTCATACACTACATTAACAATATTAATAACATCCAGTACACACATTTAAGAGAAAATTAGAGCAAATATATAAAAATAAAACCCAACAAATCTCCAATTGGATAGTTGTCAACCAACGAAGCATGTTCCGGTGTAGGAAGATCCATAAGAGCAAACACACTGGTGGGATGTTGTGCCACTGAATTTTTTTTCACATTACTTCATTAATAAATGGTTATGTACATATACACTAATCTAAACATGTTGATCTTGTCACTTTATGGAACATACCAGGGATAATAGAGGATGCATTTTTGGATTGAGGACGACCTTTCTTGTTGAGATGTTGAAACTAAAATGGTTCATAATTGGATGCAGGAACATTCAAATCAATTTCCAAGCCGCCACTTTGTTTGCTTCTTTTATTTTTCTATTCTGGGCTAAGGAAAATCTTCTTTCTCTTGAATCATCACTCATAAGAACCCAATACAAGGGTAAATCCATAGTCCATAACATGAAGATCATTGCCATCATCCATCATTTTTTTAACCTAATCTATCAATTGTTTTGCCTTGCTCAAAGTAGCAGGAGGGTTATTCCTCAACAGGTCTAGGTAGCCAAATAACTCATCGCTAGCCAGCTAAAGTTATTCAACATTTGAATGCTCAATGTTATCAACCATGATAGTTGTGTTGACATTTGTATTGGGGTTTGACTCCTCTATAACTATCTCAAGAGGGGCATTTAATATAATGGGTGTGGTATCGTGATCCAATAAAGCATCTAAATTCATTCAAGGGTAACATAACCAACCTACCTTTATGGAATTCTTGAAAATGTTGCCACGAATAGACCATGGGAAATCACAAGTGAAATATTTGTGCAATGCAAAGTGATAAGATATCACTCATCATGTGTATTTTAACTCCTCACCCAATAAGCATGAGATATTATCTAATGAGGGTTGCAATCACTATCTGGAATTCTTCTAACTTTTTCCATTGATGATTCAAGTTGTTTCTCTTTCTTGTGGTTGTTCAAATATCGTTTTTTTTTTCAAAATTTCCTTGAATCTGTAACACGGTTCAACATTAGCGAGGAGAATATAAAATAACCAATCCATCCTACGAGAGCATTTCTTTCTATGATCATATAGAAAGGTAATCTTGAGATAATGATTGTATTATTCCACAACATTATTTGTCTCCTGATCTGTATGAGAAAAATCTCGACAACATTTTACCCACATCCCTAAATTTAAAAAATCAATTAGTAAATATATATTGCATTTATGAAACAAGAAATGTATAAACACAAGAAAGAGTATGTAAACTTACTAAACTTGTCAATTGCAACCCAATTCTTGTGTAAATAGTCCAATAACTTCACCTCAGTAACAAATTTAGTGAAAAATCCATTTATTGAATTAGTCATTTCATCATTTGAACAATTTTTCATGATATAGCCTAGTTCATTGAACATATCTTTTCCTTTTCCTGGAGTACTAGAAAACTAGTTAACGTTTTCGAGCCATGCCCTCCTTACATGCCAAACACACAATATTAATTCACACCTAGTGATGATCCTGCCATATTTAATTAATTTTAAGTGACAAATATCTATATTTAATATAATTTGCAATGTCAAATAAGAAGATTGAAGTTGCCTCAAAGCAATAATTTTAGCGAAAGCATCATCAACCATAAAGGAATTAACCTTCCAATCATGATGAAGAGGATAACACCTATGCATGAGGTGCTCCAACCATAGTGATATATCTTGTGATGTACTACGTGAGATCACCACCCATGCAACTAGAAACCTACTTTGTTGATCGTAAAATACCATGAGTCTGTACAATTGATATTGTCATATTAAAAGAAAATGAAGTTAATTTTATGCCATTAATCATATTGAATCGTTACAATAAAAATGATTTCACTAATGAATCATTGCAAAAATACTAACCCCAGTTGAATGTTGAATTGATGGCTATTAAGCTATTACGGGATAGCTTACCTGTAGTGTCCAATATCCATTTTGCTTGTATTCTAGCTATAAAAGGGACATTTTAACCATTTGGCTTTTGGTAAAAGAAAATCATTTTGGTATTTTTCATATCAAATATTCACACTCATTTCATATTTTTTATGAAGTTGGTAATTTAATTTTATTAGATGACTATAGATGTTTGCGACATCTTTTCTGAATTAAAAAAAAAAATCCCTATCTCAATTTGTGGCATCTATGTCAACAGATTTTTTTATATGCATTTCAAAAACTTAGCCAATTGATAATTGTAGAAAAAAAAAACTTTCTACATAAGAAATCATGTCCCTTGAAAACCTTGGCTTATGCAAAGACCTAACATCACTTGAAATGTCATGTTTTCCATGACAGGTCCATCCTTCCCCATCTTCATGAGCATACATGTTATATGTTATTATTTCTATCTCAGGGCTTTGAACCATGACATTTACAATAAAATGGCACTAGCAGCCCCTCTTTTTCACAAATAACTACTTTCATTTCGTTGTACATTTTTCTCTATTGTCCTCTGGACCATATGAGCAAGTATAACAACATAAAATAATTTAATATTTCAAAACATATGACAAATAATAAATCACTATCTATACCAACATCTAAAAAATGAATTTCTAAAATGCTTATAGTTCCCATCGTAGGGTAGCACTACCCCTTAAGCTTGGATCTTCGATTGATCCTGAAGTTTTTATTTTTCATTGAGAAAAGGCACATGGAGCCTCTCAATTCATTTCCTCTCCTTTAATGAAGTCATCAAATTTACGTACAAGAATTTTTGCAACTCGATTAATACTCATGTTGGCCCTAGAGACTTCAGACGAGACTAAATATTTACCAGAAAATATGATTTTATATTTAGGGTCTTGGACCTCAAGTCCCATTATAGTCTTCCATTTATTTTCCATTTTTTCTCATAATCTACCAAAAAAATTGAAACATATTAGGAAACCTATTGTCCTAATTAACATTTACAATTAAAAAATCAATGAACCCAACTCCCTCACATCATGTTCAAAATATTGCACTCTAGCTTGCAAAGAAATAAAAAAAAGGGGAGATGAATCTTCCATTAGGGGAATTTTGAGGTCTAAAATGGGCCTCCTAAGGAGATTATAAAATAATAGTGGAATTAATAAAATAATATTATATTACATCATCAAATTTTAGAGGGAAAAAAGAAAAACAAACTTTTTTTTCAACTTGCATTTTCAACATATCTCCCTATGGGTTTACTCAAATTTTGAGCAGAAACACTCGTTGGATGCAGAATTAGATTCCTCATCCAAGGAGTACCCATGTTGCATACTTTTGATGAACCATGATACAAGAAAAATTAGAAATACATGAAAAATGTGATTGCAATAACATTTTTCATGTATTTCTCATTTGGCGTGTAGTAGGGCCCATCAAAAGCATGCGACATCGGTACTCCATGGATGAGGAATTAAGTGTTTCATCTAAAGAGTACCCCCACTCGAAGTTTGAGTAAATCCTTAGGGAAGTAAGTTTATAATATGAGTTGAAAATGTATTTTTATTATTTTATTATTTTTTAATCTTTTTAATTTTTTACTCTAAAAATGGTGAACCATCCCCCATGGTTGACATCATCATCTTGAATCCTATTAGTTCTCATAAAGTATATTTTGGCTGTACATTTTTCTTAGGAGGCCCATTTTATACCTCAAAATTCCCCTAATGTGTATTTGCTTAAATCTATCGAATAAGATAACTCTGCATAATGGACATAGAAACTTCTGTAAGATCTAAATTTGTTTGGGAATCTGTTCATAAATATATATCATGTAGACTTGAATGATGGGACTTGGAACATATCTAGAATGTGCTTCAATGATGGAAAATATATCAAATATCTACCCTATAAAAATAGATTTCTGAGTATTGTGAACATATAACCCACTAGGAGGCACACATGGCCATGCTTTCGCAAATGGAACTAGTCTTTATCATTTTGTTGAACATGTAGTTTTGCTAATCAAATTTATTATTTATACTCTTAAGAGGTGATTTTTTTATATGGTACATTTAAATGAAATGGATATTTATTTTTTACACTACTTTTCCTGGTGAGTACCACTATAGCCGACATTTTTAAGGGTTTTTTAGGTTTTTGATGCTGAGAATTTGGAGGGCTAGATTTTAATTAAAATTCTCGTCTTGATAATTAATTGTGAGCTTAATTCCTTTACTTATGTCTTATCTTCTTATCTTATTATTTTTTCCATCAATTCAATTACCAAAACACAAGAGACACAAATTTAGGCTCCTCGAGCAAGGGCCAAAACATCTCTCTCTTCGAGAGGAAAACCCACAAGAAATTATTCTTATAGACTTTTAGATCATAAGAAACATGACCATGACACAGAACCTTGACCCTTGTATGCCTCCAATGCCTTGACACTACTTCATTAATTCCATGAACTTGTCCTTCTTTCATGCACCATTCTACACAAAGACTAGATAACTCAGTCTCTACTTGTATTCTCTCTTCTTTGACTGTATGAGATCATTTCTTATTACATCACCACAGTGTCTATACTGTAGTGATGAGTTGTACACATCATTCTGAAGTGATGAATAGTATACAATATACTGTAGTGATATCCGCATATAATCCAGACAACATAGATCTCTGACCTTGTATTTCTCACAGTACTGTTACTTCACACTTTGATCACAACCCTTTCCACGCACCTTATTATAGACCTTATTTTCACTTTACCAAAGCCCTATGTAGTTTAACATAGTCATAACACAACCCATATTTTCATACCTTAACACAGTCTTATATCATAAAATGTTCCTGCAATATGGTCCATAGATCTTTAGATACACACACACACACACAGATATGTGTGTGTGTGTGTGTGTTACATTTCCTTTCTTCACACCTTATTCACTGTTATTAACCCTTTCCATTATGTCTGCAATCTATAGTCTTTTTGACTTTTAAAACTTGTCCAAAAAACATAATAAACTGCGAGCTACAAACTCTATTTTTCAGCCCAGTATGACTAGGGTATATATAGTTATTTTCATCTGTAGTTGAGTCGACCTATTAATATGTAGAGGGGTTGACTAGAACACTATTTTATAGGACGACTTGTAGAGAGAGTCTTCCAGTGTTAAGGAGGTTGACTTGAGGATTTTTCCAACA
Organism: Pinus albicaulis; assembly: GCA_034641835.2. NCBI lineage: Eukaryota > Viridiplantae > Streptophyta > Pinopsida > Pinales > Pinaceae > Pinus > Pinus albicaulis. Next base: position 862,600,657 of record CM076574.1, read on the forward strand.
TTGTTCTTTATCACCTTCTGGGTCCAATCTTGAAGGTTTATGTGACAGTCTGGAGGCATACAAATTATACTTTGGCTCTTCATAAACTTGACACTTAATTAATATAATTTGTGACCAGAAGACATATCCCTAGAGGACAACAAGGATAATTCAAGCATGAAATCCATGATTCAAGCATATCAAAAATATATATATTATAACGTTTTCTTCTTATTTACATAAATACATAATTACATCGTAAACATGAAGATCGATCCTAGTTACACTTTTCAACACTACCTCTTAACTAGGGAGGTATTCATACAGGTACATGGTCACTTTCAAACTGAAGAATATCATAAGAAGAATCTGATTGCTTACTACATATGTATAGCATCATATCAACCAAGATTTTCCTAGTGTGAGGCCTTGAATAACAACCCCATCTCTCAATGAGAAAATGGGCTACGATGATGGCGAGATACATGACTTATAGACACCATATTCATTGTCTCTCCAAGGTACATAATCCACCCAGGTGTTCCCAAAGTATGAATTTCTTGGACTATTCTTCTCTTGGGTAGCTAGCACTCAAATAATATCGGTCCCCAACTACTCTTATCTTGAATTCCCTATAAAATTCTCAATGAGTATCAAATTCTATATGATTACCCAATCCTCCATTCTGTCCTCCCAAGTGAAGACTAGAATGATGTATCTATCTCTCCCTCTCATCCAAGGAGGACCTATTCCATAAGGGAATGTACTCATTCCTATATAAGGAATGTAGCTAAGCTCATTCTTAGGAATTACCCAATTTCTTCCAAGAAGAAACTATCACTATGCTCCCTCTCAATGAGGGACCTACAACAGTAATGGTGAGACTCCCAACTTCTCATGAAGAATTCCTCCCCTTGATCTCATGGATTTCGATCTTGAGGAATCTTCAACTTTTAGCTCAATAGGGCATAGATCATCCATCACTTTCATTCATGAGTCATGTCATCTACCAGAAAGTGATTCATATCTATTTCTTATCTGGTCCATATTTTATGCCATGTTTCTTTCTTTCAAATCATCTCCAAAGATCATACTTCCTTTCTCATTATTAGTAGCCCTTTACAAATTCATCCAGATAAACATATACATATGAACTTTTAAAATAAAAGTTACCTTAGTGATGATCTTTCACCATGACATTTTCTTGTAGACATCGGCATTCTTTATTTAGATTGACACATCTCCTAATGATATGTTTTGTAAAGGTTCTTCTCCTTTGCTAGACTTATATCAAAGTCTACATATCCTCCCAGGAGATATTATAGTCACATATTCTTGGCTTCTAGATGATAACCTCCTTTTGACATGGTTGCATTTCATGATCTCTTCCTTTCTGCACATTTTTATTCCCATAAAATTACAATTTTCCAGTTCCTTGTTCATATAAAATCACCTCATATTCCATATGAGGATATATATTATGTTGATTTCATATGTAAATGCACCGAGAGATCCTTCTCCATAGATCATATTTCTGAATATAGAATTATATTACCTGCAACCATATGACATGACTTCATAACATCTAGTGTCAGCATATAAATATATATATATACCTCATACCTTTTCAATTTGAGTCATCTTGTAGCCATTTTATTAGAATGAAGAGCTAGTTTCCCTTGACTTGCTCCGTCAATATGTCGTCACATCCCAGAATTTTGTAGCATAGAATTCTTGATGAAACCATTCTTCTTTCTTTCTAATCAATTAATTCATAGATAAATCCATTCGAAAGTGTCAACATCAGCTTCCATGATGACCCTTGATCTTGATGAATACCTTCCATAAATAATGTTATCCGAGAGGTTTTCCCAGAGATGTTTCACCAAGAGCTCCTACCATAATTTTATCATCATGCCATCAATATACATTGCTTCCTATCATACTATTTTACAACCAACAGAAATCACTTAAAGAGGAAGATGCTCTCAAGCATAATAGAGATCTTTCACTTCTTCTTTCTTAGATTACTGTGCATCATTTTCTTCCCTCATATCTAAGACATGGGATTATTCCCTTTATCTCTTGTCCTTTTCAGATTTAGGACAATCTCTTTTATAATTCCCAAGTTCATTACATCCAAATCATCGTACTTTGTATATTTCTTCGTTTATTCTGAGGACCAAATTTTTCGAATGTTCCTTTATTCATGTATATGGTTGCAAAGGCTTGATTCCCTTCACTTGGTCTTGTATCATCTTTGGCTTTCAATATTATTTCCTCTATTTTACATAGATACCATAAATCATGGAATGATGTGGCTTCTTTCTTCTCGTATAAATTTGAAGTGAAGTTTCCCCATTCTTTTGGTAGAGAATTAAACACCACTATAGTCATCTTAGTGTTAGATACTACTTCTCCCAGTTCCTGCAGTTGATCTATTATTTTATAAATCCTCATAATTTATGGAGTGATTCCTTATTCCCTTGAAAATTTCATTTTATGTCGTTCTTTCCCTAGAGAGATTGCTTCTCCTGCAGTACTCACAGAGAATAGTTCCACCAGTTTCTCATATATTTCTTTAGTAGAATTCAGTTTTGATACATAGGGCATGAGTGAGTCCTTAATGGATTCTATGAGAATCCTCTAGGCTCTGATTTCTCCCTTCATGTACTTGGCATGGGTTGGAGCATCTTATTTTGGTGGTTGAATTGTTGATCCTTCGATATAGTCCATAACCTTATCTTCAATTAAATTCAAATATGTCGTCTTCCTACATGCACTAAAGTTTGATGACCCAACTAGCTTGTTGCTCTCCTTACAATAAGTCATCTTGACAGTTGGTCATAGATAATTACTTGAGTAGAGTGGCTTCCAGCTTCCTTGATGATGAAAAAGAAGTTAGGAGCTTCTTCTAAGATAGAAATCTTCAATCTAGGTGTTCTTGGATCCTTGATGGTAAAGGATATCTTCAAAAGATGATGTCCTCTTTTAACAATGTCTTGAATGTAAATCTTTGATGGAAAATATTATTTTCTTGAAAATTTGGTCCTTTGAATGAGATGAAGATATTTCTCGTAAATAGCTTGCGAGTCTTCCTTGAAAACTGATTTGAATTTTCACCCAAACTTTGATTTTTGCTTCCTGGAGTGTCTCTTTGTCAAGTAGCCCTTGAGTTCAACACCTTAGCTATGATTCCATGTTGAAAGTTTGGAGGGATAGAGATTAATTCAAATTATCTTCTTGATAATTACTTATGAGCTTCCTTCATTTACTTATCTCTTATATCCTTATCTTATTATGTTTTTCATCAAGTAAATTACCAAAACACAAGAGGCACAAATTTAGGCTCCTCGAGCCAAGGCCAAAACCTCTCCCTCCTGGAGAAGAAAACCCACAAGAAATTATTCTTATAGACTTTCATATGAAAATTACCATGACAATGACACAAAACCTTGACCCTTGTATGCCTCCAAGACCTTCACACTGCTTCTTCATTAATTCCTTGAACTGGTCCTTCTTTCCTGCACCATTCTTCACCAACACTAGAGAACTCGGTATCTACTTGTATTCTCTCTTCCTCGATTGTATGAGATCATTTATTATTACATCAAAACAGTGTCTATACTATAGTGATGAGTTGTACACATCATTCTGAAGTGATGAATAATATACACTATAGTGTAGTGATATCCTTACATAATCTAGTCATCATAGATCTGTGACCTTGTATTTGTCACAGTGTTGTGACTGCACACTTTGATCACAGCCCTTTCCACGCACCTTATTACAAACCTTGTTTTCACTTTACCACATCCCTACGCACTTTAAAACAATCATAACACATCCCTTATTTTCATACTTTAACATAGTATTATATCAGAAAATGTTCCTGCAATTTGGTCCTTAGATCTTCACACACACATACACACACACACAGATATATATATATATATATATATATATATATATATATATGTTACATCTCCTTTCTTCTAACGTTATTCACTCTTATTAACCCTTTCCATTATGTCTGCAATTTTCAGTCTTGTTGACTTTTAAAACTTGTACGAAACACATAATAAAATGTGAGTTGACTAGGATATATATCGCTGTTTCCAGCTGTAGTTGATTCGACCTGTTCATATGTAGAAGGGCCGACTTGAACACTATTTTATAGGTCGAATTGTACAGAGAGTCTTCCAGCGTTAAAGAGGTTGACTTGAGGGGTTTTTCCAACATTGTTCTTGATCATATTCTGGGTGCAATCTTCAAGGTTTATGTGATAGTCTAGCAGCATACAAATTAGACTTTGACTCTTCATAAAAATGACACTTAATTAATACAATTAGTGGCCAGAAGACATATCCCTAGAGGACATCAAGAAGAAGTCCTTTGACCAGAAACCTTTCTCATGAAATCCATGAGTCAAGCATATGAAAAACATATATATTATAATCTAGTCTTCTTCTCTACATAAATACATAAATACATAGTTAATATTAAGACCGGTCCTAGTTAGACTTTTCAATAGTTGAATTCATCTTTGTAAGTTAACTTTAGAACATTTTTTAATCATGCAAATATTGAATGTGATTATTAAAAAAACTCACGAAACATTGAACTTAACCACCAAGCTATAGATTCAAACTACCATTTTTGCCCATAGTTTTTTTTAATTTATGACAATCTTTTGGAAGGGATTTTACAAATCTTTTGAATGCATATTTTTTAATTAATCCAACAGTTTGAATGTTAACAATGAAATTTTACAATCTTGAAACCTTAGAATTGTGACTTCAAAGGTCCATGAGTATTCTAAATATATATCAAAAATGCAATTTGAAGCATGAAAATTACAATGAAAGTATTTCTTGGTTTGACATATTTTGGCGCAAAACTGAAAAAATTTGAGTGTCAAATTTAAGTTGGAGAATATCACCTATCATGAAGCTCAAGATAGAGGGTATCATGTAATCATGTAAATTTTTCATATCACAATTCGAAATTTAATTTCTTAAATTTATAAATCTAAGTAATAATATATCAAAGTTTTACAAAATCTAAAGTAATAATCTCATTGAACTATTGGTCAAACCGGCTCTGGGGATATGAAACCATTGCAAACCAAAATTTGAGCTCTTAAAATATGGGTATGCCATTCACAAGCTTCGTTTCTTTGTAAGGTATTCTATATTTCTTCAAGGGAAACCAAAACAAGTTGGATTTAATATGATAACGAGAAAAAAAAAAAAAAAAAAAAAATTCACTACTTTTGAATGGATGACCACAACTAAACATAAGAGAGATATATTGATCTTACGGAAATGAACGTTTTTTTCCATGAAGAAAAAAACAAAAATTAGTGGAACATAATTTCTTCCAAGGTCTTAAAGTATTTGGGTTACTTCTTGTAAAGCTACAAGGGCTAGGTCATACCCTACATTTTAGGTTCCTCAAACATCCCTTTAATTTGTAATGTTACAAATTTCACTTCCAAAAACATTTTCAAGCCTCCTTAAACAAAAATGGTGGAAAATGATTTTCCATCACCTATAAGAGTGCTGGAAAATCATTTCCCAATGCCTACAACAATCCTATAAAATGATGAGATTGAAGTGTTAATGTGAATTATATTTTGGGACCTTCATAAAATATTATTATTAAAGTTAAGGGGCCAATAAAGTGCTTCTAGGTAACCACGTGTTGATGTACTTTGGAGTCTAATGTTTCAAGTGAGTTGCATCACCCATCACCAACACTAAGAGAAAAATGACATATATAGGGAATTGTAGAGATATATTGATTAACTTAGAGTAGAGAGCTAATAAACATTGTTCATTTAGAGTATCTACATGAAAAGGAAATGAGAATAAATGAGTTAGAAAAAACAAAATTGACATGCCAATAAAATAGAGACAAGGGAAGGAAAGTGACGAAAATCGATGTTAGAACTTCGAAATGGAGATTATGGAAATCAAGTATATGATATGACAGTTACTTGAGATGTGCTTACCTCTTTATCATCTAATGGATTTGTCCAAAATATAGGTTTAATATAATAGAATTTATATCTTTTTGGTCAAAATATTCATCCAAATCTAGATAAAAAAATCCTTGTATATGTATCTCTATGAGTTATAGGTATTTTTGTTAAAATAGTTAATTAACTCCCGCATGAAGAGGTAGAAAATAAGTTAAGTAAGCATTGAATAAGTCGAGTTTTTTGATAGATGAATTTGGTAGGTGAGTTAGAGATTCAGTTAAGTGAGTGTTGATCAAGTAGAGTTTGGTAAGTGCGTGCATGTCAAGCAATTTAGGAAAAATACCCTTCGTCGGGTTCATTGTATTCAACAAGAGAGAGAGTGATTGAAGTTCATGTGATTAATAGAGAATTGCAACTCATTTGTGTTATTGTGCGAAATATTTGTGTAATTTGTACCTTTAGTCTTCTGCCTTTCCAACAAATTGGTATCAAAGCGAGGTTACAAAGAGGCAGGGAAAGACGGATCAGAAATCATCCGTGTGTGAGAGAATAATTTTTGTTTCTCGCTTATTCGAAGCTATAACACACCCTACAGTGGTATACAAAGCGTTATAACGCTGATGTACTAAGAATAGAGGCATGTTACATGTGAAAAACTTACCACGTTTTTGGGGCATGCGGGTACCTTAGTGTTTGTTGTGCATTAATGAAATAATACAACACATTACTGTCAAGAGGTGCATTAGCACGCGGCCTAACACAACAACATAAGCATTAGTGAGTTAGTTCGTTGACCATTCGTATCCAAATTTTATATGTTTGAAAATTTCGTGTTAAAAATTTATATGAATGATTTAAAAGGGATTTTTGACTTACGTAAAGCACTTTTAAAAATATTTTTTCATACATGCACGTGACTAATGAAAGGTGAATTTCGAAAAAGGTTTTTGTTCTATAAGTGGAGATTATAATAAGTTTTTTTTTAAAGGGCTTATTATATACCATTTCTTTATATAAATATTTTTATATAAGAGAAATTTTTGTTATATAAAAAAGTAAAACCGAGGGTTTTATTATAAGGTTCTTTTTTAGCTTTGCAATGCATATCAAAGAGAAATTTAGGGTTTTATCAAAAAAAAAATCTGCAGAAATATGGCAACAAAACGCTTCCAACCACAACTTCCTTCGTTCACGGGGAAGGATTATGATGTGGGCCATTAAAATGTGGACCATGTTAAAAGTACATGATGATTGGGATCATGTCAAGTTTGGGTTTGTAGAACCTCAGAATGATGCAGAAGAACAAGCCCTCAGTAATACCGAGAGGGAGAAATGGAAGAAAGACAAAAGGAAGAATACATAAGTGTTGCTTCTTATCCAATAGGGAGTGGATCGAGCAATGTTCTATAATATATTGATCACGTCTTCAGCAAAGGAAGCATGGGAAAATTTGGCGAAAAGCTATCAAGGTATGGAAAAATTCAATATTCTTAAATTGTAGAATACTAAGAGAGATTTTGAAAGTTTGTAGATGAAAGAGACAAAGAAAATTGATTCATTCATGAATAGGGTCATGTCTGTTGTAAATCAGTTAAAAATTTATGGTGAAGAAATTAAAAATAAAATCGTGATTGAGAAGGTCCTTAGATCTTTGTCTACCAAGTTTGATGTTGTGGTAGCAGTCATAGAAGAAGCAAAGGATTTGGAAAAACTGATAGTTGATGAGTTTAGGGGATCAATTATATCACATGAGGCAAGGATAGACAGAAATAAGGATTCCACTTTAGAAAATGCTTTCAAAATTCAAGTTTCTATTTCAAGAGGTCGAGGCAGAAGTCAATTGGGAGGCAGAGGTCGATCAAGAAGAAGAGGACAAGGAAAAATATATGGTGGTCTGAGAGATGGTTGAGAAGAGCATGAACATGAAAGTGGAAGCAACAGCAATAGAAGGTTCAACAATAATTACAGATCTGACAAATCAAAGGTGAGATTTTATTATTGCAATAAATTTGGTCACTATACTTGTGAATGCAGGAAGAAGATAGATGATAAAGGAAACCATAGAGGTAATGTTAGTACAAATAATACTAACTCCATGTTCCTAGCATGCAACAACATGCATGAACCATTTGATAAGGTGTGGATATTAGACAGTGGTTGCAGTAACCACATGACAGGAAATAAGAATTTGGCTGCAAATTTGGATCAATCTGTGAACACAGAGGTAAATTTGGGGACTGAAAAGATTGTGGATGTAAATGGAAAAGGAGTGGTTAACATTCTAACCAAGCAGGGGGAGCCAAAGACAATATCACGAGTATATTATATTCTCGGTCTCAGATATGATTTGATAAGTGTTGGTAAATTGACGCAGAAAGGATAAAGAGTTATATTTCACAGGAAAGAGTGTGTTACTTGTGACAAACCCCCAAGAAAGAAACTGATAGATAAGGTATAGATGACGAGGAACATACTCTTTCCTCTAATTATGAACTATAACGGTCAGTTTAGTTCTTTTACAGTTGCATGATCTAATTATTACTAGTTATGGCACTTTCGCTTTGGACACTTCCATTCCAGTTTAAGATTGTTGCAGCAGAAATAGATGGTCAGAGGATTACCTCCCATTAAAGAACCTACTATTACTTGTGAGTGTTGCATCTTGGGAAAGCAACACCGTGAAATTTTTACGAAGGTAGTTTCATACAGAGCAAAGAAACCACTTGATTGGTGCATACAGACTTATGTGGACCTATGAGGAGATGGTCGATTGGTGGAAGTTATTACTTCCTCACTTTTATTGATGACTATAACATAAATACTTGGGTTTACATTTTGAAGCAGAAGTCTGAAACTTTTGCGAATTTCAAAGAGTTCAAAGCCTTAACAGAGAACCAAAGTGATCGAAAAATCAAGGTATTGAGGTCAGCTCGTGGTGTATAATATGATTTGAAAGCATTTCATGATTACTGCAAACAACATGGAATTAGAAGACAATTTACAACCAAATACACACTGCAGAAAAATAGTGTAGCAGAGAGAAAGAACATAACAATAATGAACATGAAAAGGAGCATGTTGAGAGAAAGACACTTGTCTAATGAGTATTGGACAGAAGCAGTTGCATGTGTTGTTTATGTGATAAAAAAATCACCTACAAAGAGTGTGATGAATAGAGTTCTAGAAGAATCATGGTGAGGTATGTCATGCAGCGTATCTCATTAAGAGTTTTTGGATGTCTATCATATGCACATGTACCTAAGAAAATAAGAGGAAAATTGGATTATCAAAGTGAAAAATGCATATTTTTTGGTTATAGTGAGCAGTTAAAAGCTTACAAATTGTATAACCCTGTCACCAAGAAGACAATAACTAGTAGATATGTCGTGTTTAAATAACAAGAGTCATGGAGTGGGATTGTAGAAAAAACAGTCGATGCACAAGCAACATTAATGGAAGAGGATGATGTAGCAGAAAAGGAGCAGTAAGAATCAAGAGAGAACACACCAAATAGAGTCACACCAGCAAGGACTCCAACATTTTCCGAGCAACATGGATCTTCAAGCACGTCAACGGACCCGAATTCTCCAAGAAGCCAATCAGGTAATGAATCAAAAATGGTAAGAGAAATATGAGAATTCTGAAAGATAATTATGATGATTTGGATGTTAGTTCAAATTTTGCATTCTTTTCATTCCAACCTTATTTTTTTGAAGAAGCAATCAGAGATGAGAATTGGGTGCAAGCCATGGATGAATAGATTGATTCTATTGAAAATAATGATACATGGGATTTGGTTAATTTAGCAAACGATAAAAGCCTCATTGGTGTGAAGTGGGTGTACAAGAAAAAGTTGAATGAGAAAGGTTAAATTGACAAATTTAAAGCAAGACTTGTAGAAAAATGATTCTCGCAACAACAAGGAATAGACTTTGGAGAAACGTTTGTTGCGATAGCCAGATTGGGTAGTGTAAGATGAGTTCTTGCCACAACAACTTAGAAAAAGTGGAAAGTATATCAGATGGATGTGAAATCAGCCTCCTTGAATGGTATTCTAGAAGAAGAAATTTATGTGTAGCAGCCTCCAGGTTATGAAGTTGAAGGTAAAGAAGATAAATTTTATAGGTTGAAAAAAACGCTCTATGGACCGAAGTAAGCACCTAGAGCATGGTATAGCAGAATCGATAGTTACATGATTAGGAATGGATTTTACAAAAGCAACATTGAGCCCACCTTGTACACAAAGGTAAATGAGCATGTACATATTTTGATTTTTGTTTATATGTTGATGATATGATTTTTACAGGTGATCTTGAGTTATATGAATTTAAAGTAGCCATGATAAAATAATTTGAGATGACATATATTGGCCTCAAGAAAAAAAAAATTGGCATAGAAGTTGAGGAATCTGAAAAAGGAGTCTCTATTTTTCAAAATAAATATGCCAAAGATTTGTTGAAAATATTCAGGATGGATAATTGCAAACCTGTCCGTACACCAGTTGCAAAAGGTACAAAGTTAAGCAAGGATGATGAAGGATCAGATGTTAATCCAATTCTATTCAAAATATTGGTTGGCAAACTCATGTACCTCATAGCTACAAGACTAGATATTATCCAAGGAGTGAGTTTGATTTCCAAATTTATGGAGACTCCAAAAGACACACATTGGAGTGCTGGAAAAATAATTTTGAGATACAGAGGAGGAACTAGAGATTGTCGCATAATGTATGCAAGTACAAAAAATAAAGACTTGATTGGATACACAGATAGTGATTTTGTAGGTAGTTTGGATGATAGGAAGAGCACATCCAGTTATGTGTTCCATCTTGGTTCAGGTGTGATATCATGGGAATCTAAGAAGCAACCCATTATGACAGTATCATCAGCAGAAGCAGAATATGTAGCAGCAACATCAACAACATGTCAAGCAGTATGGTTAAGAAGAGTATTGGATGGACTCAAGAAGAAACAACAAGGATCAGCAACGATATATTGTGACAACACCTCAGCAATTGCAATATCCATGAATAGTATGTTTCATCAAAAGAGCAAGCATATTGATACTAGATACCACTTTATTAGAGAACTTGTGAGCAATGGAGAAGTTCACTTGAAGCCTTGTAAATCTAGTGATGATTTGGTTGATATATTTACAAAGCCATTAGCAATAGATGTGTTTGAGTTTCACAAAATAAACTTGTGTGTTGTAAGCCTAGCTAAGAGATAGATCAGCAGGAATGTTTGAGTGGTCATGAGTTATGTTTTAGTTTAGCAGTCGTAATTAAGGGGGAGTGTTAAAATAGTTAATTAACTCCCACATGAAGAGTTGGACAATCAATTAAGTAAGAATTGAGTAAGTTGAGTTGTGTGATAGATGAATTTGGTAAGTGAGTTAGAGAGTCAGTTGAGTAAGTGATGGTCAAGTCGATTTTGGTAAGTACGTGCATGTCAAGCGATTTAGGAAAAATATGGCTAGGTTCATTGTATTCAGCAAGAGAGAGGGTGATTGAAGTTCGTGTCATTAATAGAGAGTCGCAGCTCGTTTGTGTTATGGTGTGAAATCTTTGTGTAATTTGTGACTTTACTCTTCTTCCTTTCCAACAATTTTCTCATAAATAATTGCACAAACTAAAGTGGAAATGTTGGCAATCATCCATCTAGTTGGAAATGTTGGCCCAATAACAATTTTCTAGTCCAAAGTCTTGAAAATATCTTTCATGAAAGCACTGTAAAATGAGTTTCTGACACTGTTGATATAGGTGGAAGAAAATAATTTTCTAGTGCCTACAAGAGCATTGGAAAATCATTTTCCAGTGCTAACAATAGTTCTAGAAACTAATGAAACCGAAAAAATTGGTGCAAATTTAGTTGTGAAGCATTAAAAAAAAAACCTTTATCATGAATGTATAGAGGGTGATAAAGTAGTTTTTAATATACTGAACATTAGAATTTTTATCAATTACATATTATTTTTTTATGAAAATAAAGTGGATAAAGTTAATGTTTGATAAATATGATGAGGGTAACCATTTCTGAGGCGGTGGATCTCGCAATGGCCAGTTTGCAGCATTAGGGAAATAGTTTAGTTGGTCAATTATCGGGACTTGTTACTAGTTTGAAATATGTGAAAAAGTGGGAAGCTCATACAGTATGAGCTTGATGGAGCAATGCTCTTCAAGTTGTATGGGCCTGACATGTTGGAAATTTTCAAAGAAGCAGATTGGGAGCTAATTTTTCACCTCTTCACAGGGTATGGTCTTAAGCTCGCCTATAATTTCATTAACTTGTTTGATAGCACTAGCACTAGGGTTCACGGGTTGCTATTTCAAGTAACAAAATAAATCATCATAGAGGCAATGAAAACACCAGATGAGGGGGAAATATGGTTTAAGATACATATGGTGCATGGAGAAAATGTCGATTATTTCTTGAAGGACGACAACCATGATCCTTGCTAGAGTTTTGGGGTGTAAAATAATATTTTAATTCCAGAATGGGTTGAGCCTATGAGGACGATTCAACTTTATCAGACATGTGATGGTCCTTACTCCCAAATTTTCTTATACCATATGTGATTTCTTGTACATTTGATTGGCTTAAGATGATGAACCTTCATTTTTATCTTCATCAAAGTTTGATTAAGATGGTGGTATTTGTAGGAAAAACAAAGGCTTGGAACCCACATGATGTATACCTCCACGGTTTGATCAAGATCCTATACACCCATGAAATGAACAAGAAAGAAGAGCAACCGAGCAGGAGGATATTGGAACACCACTTTTCCATAAGGCATAATAAGGGTAAAATTGTTGCTATATAGGCTGAGAGTAGTCAAGAAGTTGTTGGACAAACGATAGAAAACCCTAATAGGATAAAAATCCCTAGGATTTATAGAAGAAGGACTATAGGACACGAGTCAAAATCCTGGGAGACTAAGGAAGACGAGACCATGGAGGAAGGAAAAAATAAGGGTGAAGATCCTATTAAACGTGACCCTAGAAAATATTATGCAAGGATTCCAAGAACCATACCAACAAACAAACTAAGGTTGGAGTTCAAAGCTAAACTGAATCCCGAGCTTAAGGAGCCTATTTTCATTGAATATGAAAAGGAAGATGGGTCTGCTAGAGATAAGGAGGGGTTGTTAAAAGAATCGGTGCCATAAGCTCCAACATCTCAGAAGACCTTGCAGAAGAAAAGCAAAAGAGTCACAAGGGAAATTGCAAAAAAGGACTAGATATGAATCCTTGCAGAGGAAATAGAGGTAATTGGAAATTGAACAGGGGAACTCCAAGTATCAAACCCTAGGGTATTTTGTTAAGGATTAGTTTTCAATGGGGATAGAATTTGTTTAGTAAATTGTATCATAAAAATATTTTAATATTTTATTGTCTCTTTCCTAGATATTATGGATCTTAAAGTTTTGTACATTTTGATATATAATGTATGAAAAAAAAATGAAAAGGTTTCAGAACTCTTCGAGAAGAAACTTGGTTGTATTGCATAGTTTTCAAGATAAATATAGTTTTCTCTCTATAGAAGTTTAAAAGGTTTAAAAGATTCATGTGTTACTAGTTTTTTGTGTATCCTCCTTCTACTTTCTTGTTCTCCTTTTTGTTGCTCATATGTTCTTATCGTCAACATTTAAATATAGTTGTAATGAACTAGAATTCATGTTTTATTCCTCACTCTCATAATATTCAAATTCTCTAAGTTTTTTCCCATCTAAAGGCTACAAAAAACACCCTAGGGTTTGAGAGTTGTAACCTCATATTTCAAACCAAAATAGGTATCCTCAATTTTGAATAAACATTGTATTTATTGAAAACATATTACTTTATCAAAAGAAAAACACATATTTCAAATGAAAAATAAAATAAAATACAAAAAAGGGATAAGCTATTTCTACTCCTTAACGTATCCAACGCTACATTGTTTATCCAAAATTATGTGAAATCATAATAACTATATAGCCATGAAAGTAACTCTAATCCTAAAATCACACGGTTATGAAAGATAATAAATAATTAATAGAGTATTCCTTCACAAAATATTGAAAGGATTAAATCATAAACTTCTGTTTCAACCTGTGGAGGATGATTCCTTTTAAATTTGACTTGGTACATTTTATCATAATAATTCTCTATCCATATTCCAATTCTATCATAATATTCAAATTTAGCAACAAGCAACCATTGAAAAGAGTTAGAACATACCTATTGAAATTTAGGAGTGAAAGAGTTCACAATACTACCTTAAATGCATCATTCATCATCATGAATGTCCTTTATTTCAAACATAAGTTAACAAGGACTTGATATAACCCTTAGTAGAGACTCATGTGTCATGTTTCCTTGAAATTGATGTTTCCTTAATAAAGAATTTTAAAATAATCATGGTGCTTAAATAATACAGTATTGAAATGATATACTTGTATAGGGAAAATATCATTCATGTTAATATTATAAAACAATTTATTATGTCAATAGAAAGGATCAATCTTTCACATCTAAGGGTATGCAAGGAGCTAGAAAATATATACTCTTACTAGTGTCCTTCATAGAAATACATTTTCCCATATAAAAGATTAACATGGAAGATATTGAGATGACTCCAAGGCAACCATTTCATCCTTTTCATTCTTTAACTAGAGATCATTAACAATTGTCTTCTCATTAAAATATTTTCTTGGAGAAAACACTTTAGAAATATTAGGTATAACTATCACCACATGACAAGAATTCCACATATTATGATATAAAGAATAATAACTATTAAAAATTAGAGAAGCAAAATATTCTCTACGAGGAGCATTTTCAAAATAAAAATTCCTTACAAATTCTTATTTGTTATTGATGAATCGTTAAAAGCTTTGAATTAGAAATTAGCACCAAATATTACATAACCAAACTTTTCAAATTCAGTACCTTCTCCTAAGCGAGATGTAAATTTTTTGATACCATTTACATTTAAAGGAACTTATTTAGTTTTCTGAGTAGTGTTTATCTCATGTTGTTTTAAAGATATTAAGACTCAAATGATTATGTATATCAACTTTACATTCACAAGAAATAAAAAAAATACAAAATCTTATCATAAAAGTTTTTAGAATAAAAAGATTCAAGAATCTTTTTAATGAAAAATCATTAACTTGTTCCACAATTGTAACTTGAAGAGATCATTCTTCGTTCTCTATAGTTAAATGAAAAAAGGTTTTTTCCAAAATACAATGTTGATTACAAGGGATGGATTCTCCCTCACAAATTTCTGATGTGATATTTAATTTTTTTTTATGAAGATGACATCTTTATTCATCTTTACATAGAGATTCTTTTCCTTTCTATTTTTCTTCTAATTCTATAGAAAAATGAAATCTTGACATAACCACTTCTTGAACTCATATTATCTCATCATAAATATCAAGTAGTTATGTGTTGGCCTCAAAAATATTGGAGCTCAAACTTTGTAAGCAAGAAATTACGTATCCATCACTAGGAAAAGTAGTCGGAGAAAGATCAAAATCTTCTATGAGACTAGAATTTTCATATGAATCACATCTAATTCAAAGTCAACATCGAAACATGATATCAACTCAGCAATAGCCAATTTACCTTGCTTAAAGCGAAAGCCTACCTTCTAGTAAAAAAATTGATTAGTGATATTTCGCTCACAGTTTCGAGGTTGTGATATCGGGCGCCAGCGTCAGCAGTTATTAGTTTGACATGTAATTGGCGCGACGTTGTGTAATTATCTGGGCGCATGGGAGAACTTTGGCGTCTGGTCGCAGGGGAGAACAAAGAAGGCACGCTCCATTTGAATTGGTTATTCAAAGAGAGCAGTTTGAATCAGGATTCAGAGTTAATGCAGTGTACACGGGCCGTAGTTCCTGTAGTTAATGCCTGCATTTTCCTATTCTTTTTTCGTCCTAATACGAACCAAACAGTTGCTTTTGACCTTATAAATACCATATTATGAGTTAAACAAAAATTTAATGGTGATGAAATGTGATACAATTATTTATCAATTTTTTAATAATTAATATTTTAAAAAATATATATTAATGAGTTAAACAAAAATTTAATGGTGCTGAAATGTGATAATTTTTTTATCAAAATTTTTAATTAATTAATATTTTAAAAAATATATATTTATAGTTTTTTTTTAAGACATTAGTAAGTCAAATTTACATTATAAAGTTTTTCATTATATTAAATGTATTGGCTATATTTAAATTAGATAACGGGGATTCGCTAGCACTTGTTACATTATGGTTTTGGTTTCTCATCTCTAATTATTTGCTACATTATAACTTGAACATAATTATTGTCATGATTTCTAATATGGTATTTGATGATACTCTTCTATTTATTTTTCATAATTTGTTTAAAAGATATAGTAGATATTCCAATTTTCTGTAACTTTCAATCTTTTACAAGCTTTGAATCATTTATTTTTATTACCATTGCAGGATTCATTAGTATATATATATATATATATATATATATATATATATATATATATATATATATATATATATATATATATATATATATATATATATAATTTGTTATAATATTATTTCACCTAAACAAATTAAATGAAAACAATTCTGTATGCAAATTAACTATATGAAAAAATGACATGTCACTTGGTAATTCTAATTTCATTTGAAGTGATAATCCTAAATTCAATTTAATAATGATTTAATAGCATATTTACCAAGTTCTCCGGCCAAAAAAATATGAAAATTTGTCAGTTCATATGTTCTTATTATGTTCTTATTATTAGTTAAAATAACATATAGATGGATTATTTGTTCAATAAAAGATGATACTAATGGCAATATTTACATACAAAAGGTACCAAAATACAAAAGAAAATGGAAAATTATAGAGGAATATGAAAATATGCTATTTTTTAATTTCATTTTTGCAGTTCAAAAATTTAGAAAATGGGAAACTAAAAGTAAGAAAATACAAAAGAAAATGGAAAATCATAATGGAATAAGAAAGTTTACCATTTTCTAATTTAATGGAATAAGAAAGTTTGTCATTTTTGCTTTTAAAGGCTTAAAAATCTTAGAAAATGGAAAAGAGAAAATAAGAAAATACATAAGAAAATGGAAAATCATAATTGAATAAGAAAGTTTACCATTTTCTAAATTCATTTTTGCTTTCAAACCCATAAAAAACTTAGAAAATGGAAAATGAAAAAAATTGTTTGTGTAAATATGTAATACATTGCTATTTTTAAAAAAAGTGACTACTTTTAAGATTTTATATATTTTTTAAATATAGTTATATTTATTGTGAAGAATTTTAGATGCCTATATTTTTAAATTAAAAGAGTATTTTAAATTTAAGTTTAAAAAGAAATATAAAATTTGGAAAAAAATAATAAGTATGGTTTTTACTTCAAAATAAATTTAGACAATAATACGTGAAAGTTATTCTTAAAAAAAAAAATTTAAATTTTTTAGAATGTATAGTGTCTAATTTTTTTAGAATTACAAAATTTTGATGAAAACTTTTATGAGATCAATCAGAATTGGAATTCAAACCGGATAACTAGACTTAATAGTGAAAAAAATTGTCAATTTCGTTCGATGCCGCACATTTCTCGTTCACCAACCAAATGCATTATGTGATGACATACTAAATTACTATTCACAAAGTTATGAGGGCCCAAGCCTTAGCACGATGGCATGGATATGAGAACCACTATGAGTAAGAAACAAAGAAAGCCATGAATTGTATCATATTCGTAGAAAGAGTTACGGTAAATATACATATGCACATCGCGTAACTGCTTGCGTCCCAGCGCACTGGAGACTACTAGTTCTCATTAGTATTATCATATACTTACTAACTAAACTATAGATGATTCTACCGATCCGAAAGTGTTTAATCACAACCGCAGTGTGACATGGGCGCCCGGGGAATGCCAGCACGAACGGTGACAGCAAGGCAGCAGTTCTTGAAATAACCAGAAAACCCCTGGTGGAATGCCTGCACGATACTCATTTTATACTTTCTCTCATACACCACATTTATTTCCTTCAATCACATACACCACATTTATTTCCTTCAATCATATAGGCTTTCATATTAACTCGATGGTTTCAATCACTCTCTAGATATTAGGATTTGAGATCTAAGATTAGAATCTCAATCATATATTCATCATAACAACAATCTAATTATGGCTTTTTCCATTACTTCCAACACTCCTCTTTAATGGAGAAAGGGTAATGAACAATAACATACACCCGTTGGTCTCACTCTCAGCTAGACTTACAATAAAAAACATGAAAAACTTGGTAATAGAGTTTTTCATTTTGGTATTTATGCTCGTGACTCCATACTTGTTCATTCCAAGGTGAGGCTTCATCTTCACTTTCCTCGACGTGAGGTAGTGATGTATTTGCACCTCATTTCTTCCCCAGTGATGAAAAGCGTGAACGCTTATCCTTGCCCTTCTCAAAGTTATGACAAGCTTAATAGAATAATGCTTTATCTCACTATTTCCAATGTCACGCATGTGAACTTCTGCAAAAATGTCTTCAACATGTATGGATGCAACTTTTGTGTTGATTTCATAAAGACATGGTGTTTCAAGCCATGCTTCATGAAACTTTAATTCCCTTTTAATCTTCATTGTTTCTTCTTTGTTGCTGTTAACATCTGCACACACAAAAATATTCATGAGATCATCACATTTTAAATTCTCTCTAGCTCTATCTTCTTCTGCCACGTCTTCACAATCAGGTTCATGTGGCTCGTCCAATTGAACTTCAACACTTTGTTCCTGTTTACATCATTCCTGAAGATCAACTCATGACTCTTCAATATCAAGGTCTTGCACAACAGATTGTGCCTCTTGTTTCTGGTGGTCATCAATAGAACCACATTTTTTTTCTGAAATCTTTTCAGACTTAAAAATTCTACTCATGCTAATGCCTCCAAATGTCCACATGAGAAAATCATCATCATCATTATCAGAAACAAAAATATCTAAAAATATAGACATTGTTAAAAGTCCAGCTTATCTGGTTTTGTCTTTCTTCCAAATTTTGACTCTAGTCGGTCCTCTAACGAGCTCCAACAACCCTCTTACCACGAAGGCGGGAAACCTCCCTTTGGCAGCTCTCAACAGTAGAACCTTGTAGACTGTGGCTTCTATGCCACGCAAGTCTTAGTGCCCTCGGCTCTTGCGATGAGAAACAAACGACCTCTCAACAAGCTGGCAACGTTATCAATGTCTAATTTTGATGCATGTAATTAGCAATTTCTCATATGACACATATTTCTGAAAAGAAGAAGAAGAAGAAGAAGAAGGAAAGAAAGAAAGAAAGAAGAAGAAGAAGAAAGAAAGAAAGAAAGAATCAATTAATATTATTTTTAATAGATGCTTTCCACCCAATTGAACTACAGAATTGGGCCTCCTTCGCATATAATTCTGCAATAATAGCCAAATGGCCATCACCCAACCGACGAGAGAAATTGAGCTGAGGCGATTTCTGTTAAGCCCATTCGAATCTATGGGCACAATGTTTGACAGATCGCGTGGACCAGTCCTTCACTCCTTCAACGCATCCACCAGTACCAGGCGTTCAGGAACATGGGATCGATGCGCTACGTCTGTTGCATATGTCCACCCTCCGCCTGTCACGTACTTCCACAATAGAATGGTCGACCAGGGTTCGAACTGAGATGCTTTCGTTTGCAAGAACTGGGATGGAGCTCCCGTGGACTCCTAGGATGAGATCAGTCACGAGAGAGGACCTCAACTCATCATGGCAGAAGAAGGTCTGCAATTTTCGGCCAGTATATTTAGTGACGTAGAAATAAACGACAGTCTGTTTCGTCAGATTTTTCTCAACTATAACCAACAACACAAACGGTCCCAACACGCCTCTACCAGCTGTTCCTCCACTAGTGTTGCAGTTGTAGAGTGCATTATCTTCGGCAGCATCAATGGCAACGACGTCCTCCAGATTGAATTTCTTGATTTATTAAACCAGAGTGTGTCCATATCAAGAGCATAAAGATCCGGCTTAGCGTTCTGTAATTTGGGGATGGAGAGGAATAACAAGAAATTAAAAATGATTGTGCTAATGGTGTTCATATGCTTTCCTTCAATGGCACTGGTGTGATCCAACCATGGATTAGCCTACAACGCATTTCCGTGCAGATCGGTAATAGCGAATGACACGTGCTATCAATCAATTGCTCAAAGCGTAATTGTACAGCTACTTGTGCCGATTACTAAATCAATGGGGTGTCCTTCACCACCCTCTAAATGTGCCGCTACTGGCCGCTGCAAATCTTGTTCTCTCTGCTCTTGCATTACAAGAGATTTCGAATCTCAGCGAATGATTTTAAGCTTCATGCACTTAGATCTCTACACAGCTTCGATTTCGACCTCAAGCTCTGATACCATGTTAAAAACCGTTAATCTATTAACTAAATGAAATGGCTCTCTAGGTGAAAACCTTGAGAGTGTACACCCTCACACAAGCACTGACTATTGAGTGAGATGAGCCTCAATTATATAGGCTTTCACATTAATAAAATGGTTTCAACCACTCTCTAGATATTAGGATTTGAGATCTAAGATTAGAATCTCAATCCTATTTTCATCATAACAAAAATCTAATTATGGCTTTCTCCATTACTTCCAACATAAATGTATTTAAATAAGAATAATATGATGCATAAAGTATAATAAATTTATTAAAATAAATGTATGTTAATACAAGAATCTATTTATTTTTTAATAAATCAAAACTAAAATAAAAGACTAGATTCTCCATCTAAAAGTAATACCTTATCGAAATAGTTAGCTGGAAAATAAATGCTCTTGATTGTAACTCAGATGGCCTCCTCAAATTCCTTCTGTATTTCTCTCTTGAGCGCCTGTTGTTGTCGTATAGAATGTTAAAAACCTTACAGATTAGTGGCCTACCATGCCACAAAAATATGGATTTTCCAAGAGTTAGGGGAGTCATGAGAGACAGGTCGATTAATTAGGGTTGTATGCAGTTACCTTCATAATGTCATGCCCATATTCTTGCTTCTAGCAAGAAAATGTAGGGTGTAGTTGGGAGACAAGTCTCTCGCTGAATATACGGATAAAAGTTTCCTCATCGGTTCCACATCGTCCTTCCCTCGCTTCGTACAACATCTTGGCATTGCATCTAGCATTGTTCATGTCTACTCCTTTCCATTCACATCGGTGTACTTTCAGCAGCGCCAGAAGTACCTGTGTTCATGAAATCGAAAGTCCATGATATCGAAAGGCAAAATCCATTAGCAAGGAAGAAATTTATGACTATATATATATAGTAGCTTTATGATTCGAGATATCCAGAAATAGGTCACGATAATAACAGAAATTTATTCACAACCTCAAAATTCCTAGACAATCACAAGATTAAGATCTACCAGTGTTGTTACACACTAATGCCCAGAGATATAAAAACTTTCATGGGGCACCTTTGACTTTGATTTGGGATCGCTGATTGATGTGTTTTTAGATATATTTGGTCATCTAACCTTTTGAAAGGGACCGTTCATTTTGCAAATAACATCATCATCGAGGTACCTCTGATATCATTTCTGGTAAGCTTCACGAATCTTAACAATTTGAGTGGAGGACCTTGTGCAAATCACTTCTATTAGAGCACGATCATCTGGGCACCGTCCTTCTAGGGCGGTTCCAGCAATGATAACGTCCCGATCGAGTGACCCGTGCATCGATAAGACTATGGCTTTCTGCAAGTAGTCACAAAAAAAACGAAACAAGATTGTAATGTCAAGGGAGAGACATTCTACAGTACAGTATGATAAGGCAGAGACATATTCTACAACAATACAGTATGATAAGGGAGAGACTTACCTTTGCATCTTTGGAATCTCTCCTCGCTAAAAGCCATTGGAAACGCAATTGGGAAATTTTACTGAGGGTGCCCAGAGACAGAGGAATATGTCAAAACCACCTATGCATACATCTGTGTAAAAGTGGACTTCAGCGCCGGATTCCCAGCTGAAATAATCGTAACAAACAAAGACTATGTATGGAACCAGAAACTTGACTATGAAAGTGTCCTCTTCAGATGTCGATCCTGCTTTGAAACATGCCATCTAACCAAAAATTGCCCAAAAGTCTCCCAGAAAAATTCTACTAGAAAGAATGACCATAGATCTACATGGTGGGAAGGAGCACAAAAGGAACATTACACTGTCATCAAGGAATAATACTCTCTAGAAAACTCTGAATCGTAAGAAATGAGGCAAGAAAGAAACAATCCTCAAGACAAGCAAGGGAAAGCCTCACCCAACAACAAAAAAACGAACTCGACAACCCCTCAAGCATAAAAAATTATGAGGATTCGAATACCATGCAAAAGAAATCTTCATTTTGCAGCAAAGCAGATCTCCTAGATTCCGAAGATAAGACACCAGTGTCCCAAGAATCAGAAGAGATGAAGGAAGGACCAGATAAAGGAAGTTGGAAGACCGTAGAGAAGAAAAAGAAAGCTACAACACCAATTTCCGCAAAAAAGACTAGAAGCGAGACAATTAAGAACTAAGGAAATTATAGGTCCGATAGACCAAATTCAGTTTGAGTGGACGTTAACCATCATCATCAATAAGGGAGAGACATATTCTACAGCACAGTATGAAAGAGGTGTCTTTAGTTATTGTGCAGATAAGTTTATTCTATAGCATAATATGATGATGTGTAAATATGCAAGTTTTTAATCAATAAAAAAATGATAAAAATAATTTTGGCTAATATAAATTTAAACAAGAATATAAATAAACAAGTAAAAATTGATGATATCATATCTTATGTGTTTAATAGTTCTTCTATCATATATTTTTGATTGTGAATGTATCATAAATTTATGTTAGCCAAAATTTGTTACCATATTAAAATTCCAAATCAGATCAAATTTTAAACATTACTCTATTTCTGAAATCAAAAGAAAAAGATTAATTCAATCCAAAATTTTATTTTTTTTCTAAATTTTTTAATATTTTTTAATTAAATATTTGTAAAACTAATATTTAAAAGAAAAAAACAGATACTATAGATATATAAAAATCTTTAAAACCATAAATATTTAGACTTTAACAATAATATTTAAAAATATTAATTTAATATAATTAATTTTGTTATAAATTATATTATCATGTCAGCATTAAATATAATCTTAATACAACCTTAGATCTAATCTTAATAAAACCTTAGATTCATGTAACTGCTATCTATCATGCTTTTAGAGGATCAAATCTAAAAAGATCCGCAACTTCTAAAAGAAGTAGAATTTTAAAACAATTTACAGTTTAAATTGATTCTTTAAAAAAAAAAATCAGGAATTAAATGAATCTATTCTTATAAATACAAATCAGGAATTAAATGAATCTAAACTTATAAATACAGTGAAACCTCACAATTATAGTTCTGTTCTATCCATTTTTTTTTTCTCTTAAAATTCCGAACAAGCCAAAATATCAACTACAGATTTCTTCCATGGAAGAACTCTGCCCTTAAATGGAACTATATGCTGACGAAGCCTGAGAAAGAGCGGATCCATCTAAATATCCTTATGAAATATACGTTCACGCACCTCTAATTTGCCGTGAAGTTCCTTCTGCAGCCTCTTGCAGAGGTCTTCCTTAAATGGAACTACATGGCACTACATGCTTACGAAGCCTGAGAAAGAGTGGATTCATTTAAATATTCTTATTAAATACACGTTCACGTACCTCTAATTTGCCGTGAAGGTCCTTCTCCAGCCTCTTGCAGAGGTTTTCCTTATACATTGCATAATAGGTTTCTCTTATCTCCTTCCGCTGCTGCTCATTTTTGCTTCCCAGTATTTCGATTATCTTCTCCTCGTCACTTCCCAGACCTATTATTTTTTACCAGAAAGGAATATCACTCAATCAAAGCCATAAAACAACATTATCAATTGATCAATATTTTGAGGTTAATGCAGCGGACTGATTGACCAATACCTTTGCAAGCGACACGGATTTCCTCACACTCACTTTCCAGGGGGTTGACGCCGCACGAGACATCACAAGAACAGGTAGCCATTTTTATGCTCTTAAAATGGGAGCTCTCTCAAACTGTGCTACTGACTTGTAGTTTTTGAGAGAATTCGAACAGTGATGAATGCTACTCTGGAACTGAACGTTCGTTATTTATTGAGAGAAGGAGAAGCAGGATGGAGGAGAATATTGCACTTTTCCAGCTGGACTCCAACTTTGCATGTATTCGAATAATGAATAGATGGGAATACCGAGCAATCATGGCGCATCAAAAATAATGGTGCGTGAAGGAATACAATTGCATCAACGTTGCTGCAACAATAACTGCCATCGCGTCTTGGGAATCCAACCAGCAATAAGATTCGATATCTACGTCATCTTGCTTTTCAATAGAATCGATGGACCTATCAAATGGGTGTACAGGGATTGTCATTATTTCGTTTCTTTCTTTAATTATAAATTCAATTCTCCTGGGTTATTGTTTGCCAGTTCTAAAAGTTATCCGGATTTTAGTTAGTTTCTAGTAAATTTTGTGTTATTGTTTGCCAGTTCTAAAAGTTATCTGGAATTTAGTTAGTTTTCTAGTAAATTTTGTTTAATATGTTATCCGGAATTTTGTTATAAGGTTTTTGGTGTCTTTTTCCTTTCATTTATAGTTACAATAGATTAATTTTCTCACAATAATTTAGAAGGAATTTGATGATATGAGATTTATTTAGTGGTTGTAATACCCCATGAGGAGATGATTCATGTTAATCCATAAAGATTTTTGTGGCCAGCGGCAATCTTGAACCTATATCATATGATTTAGGGGCGTTAGTCTTAGGGGCAATAGTCTTGCGTTTTGTAAAGAATGCGCTTGTTGTTTTAGCTCAACAAAGAAGAATGCAATTTTGAAAATGTCTTGGTTAAGGAATACATCGAATTCGCGTTGGAGTATTGTTGTTTTTTTTTTTTTTACATAAAATATTATTATTTATGATTTAATGTGTATAATTTCTTTCTCTATTTTACTATGCAATACGAGATCCCAAAAAAGCATAAATAGTAAAATATTTGTTGATAGTCTATTGATATTTGCAGAGAAGACGGGTTGTATTAGTCTCTAGATTTGGAGAAGCTCTTTGATAAATAGAAATTAACATAATGATGTTATTGCATATTTAGAGATTTACTAAGTTAAAGTGTGTGGTTAGGAAAAAGATACTTGGTTCATGCAATTGTATTTGGAGAAAAAAAAAGGAACATGCTGGCAATAAAGTTAGTTGTTGTGTCATAACATTATGGGAATTAGTATACAATTATAATTATTATGGAGTTGGGTTTTATCACATATAAATAGGTATATGGATCTAAGTTAGGTAGTGTGAATCCTAAATATAAGTAATAGAAAACCTTTATACACCAATAAAAACCAACGACAAAATAAGTGTTTATTACACATCGAATTTAAACGGAAAATGTGGACAGATGTTGGATAACCCCCAATACTCTTACATAATATTTAATGTGATAAAAAATTATTTGGAGTTGAAATACGAAGTAGTAAGCCGCTTAAATTATCTCTTAAAGGTTTAAGTAAACCCGGATGCAGTCACAAATGTAAAATGTAGGTTAAAAGGTTCAAGTGTCCGGATGTAGTCACAAATGTAAGATGTATGTTAAAAAACAATAATCTTGTTGTTTGTCACCCCATCACAACGTCGAAAATGTATTATAATTATTGTTATATTAAAATGTCTTATAATTACATTAATTTTGAAGCAAGGGTCTTTTTATGTAAATGTTTTTTAATTAATATATATATATATATATTTTTAATTTTATTTTTATTGATAATATTCTTAAGAAATATAAATGGATAGATAATATAATAGTGGTGTTCAAAATTCCATGTAATAAAGTTAAAATAATAATCACGATTGATAGGACACATATTTCAAGATGAATGGTGGGAAAAACATCCTTGCCAGTGTTCATTTGGTTTATTATGGATAAAGAAAATTTGCAAAGGAAATGACAAAGGCATGAGGCATTACTTGACACTTTATTTATGAAAATAATGAGAATTAGGAGAAAAGAAAGGTGAAAGGTCAGTGTGACCCAAGGGTAAGAGGCCTTAAAGGTTGGGTTAGCTCATGGCAGTGTCATTGATGATGTACAAGGTTTTTTTGTCATGTTTTCATTAGTTCCACTTCCTTAAGGTCATCTAGGAGGTTTAATATCGTATTAGTAGCATCTCGTCACATGTTTACCCCGGTTTTCCGGTTACTTGGATAGATGTGGGAGGAGGGTATTACAGAGTGGTATCATAGCATGGCTCAACCATTGGACTGGATGGGCAGTTTGTTGTTCATGTTTTTCAGTTGGTTGCATATGTGTTTCTCATACCTATAGTGTATGTGCTTTTTGCATCCATGTTCTGTTGGCCATGGTAGCAGTGGTGTCATCATAGAAGTGTTGATGATATTGTTGTGAACATGTTGTCATGAGTGTATGACTAGTTATGTGTTGCTCATGCTTGTGTATTGTCCATGCACTATTTCTTACATATTGTTACATATTTTACATGCAATTCTTGCTTATTCTTAGGTTACATATTGGTCATGATTTATTGTTATCCATGTATGCTTTCTTGTGCGATGTCATATGTTGAACATGCATTGGTCATTCATGATTGGTTGTACATGTCAAGTGGGTTCATATGGTAAATTTTGCATTGGTTTGATTGCAATTGTTATGCATAAGGTCATTGTATGAAATTAGGTCATCATGAGGCTATTGGTATATTATTATAATAATATGTGGGTTGAGATAGATCAAATGATGCAGATCATTAAAGTGAAGTTGCAACAATAGATTGTGGGGTAAGAGCAGATCATCATACAAGTGTGATGGTTTGGCATGCAGGTATGTGATTCATGGTTGTTGTAAGTATTAGGGTTACTTATATGTTTGTCATTTTATTGTTATTCTGGTTAGATGCATGGTAGATGTAGTGAATCAATGTGCTCATATGAACATGTGTCAAATAGTCATGCATCATAGTAATGTGTTGTTATATGCAATTTTGTTTGTTTGTTTTACATTAGTTAACTTGATGACCATGTTATATGTTGTTGATGCATATGCTATATGTTAACTTCTAGTTAGCTCAATTATTATGTTACATGTTGTTGATGAGCATGCTATATGTTAACTTATTTTTGTTATATGTTAGTTAACTTGATTATTAGGGTTATAGCATTAATATCTTGATGTTATATGTATTATGCTAATTTTAATTGGCCTAGGCAGATGGTTAGGGCTATGACATTCAGGTTTGAGTTGATTGAGTTGCAATATTGTGTTGTACTAATCTAGATTTAGTGTGCATATATGATTGTTATGCATGAGTACCAATTTTTTATGAGCTTATGATATAAACATGTTAGCTAGTTACTGTTATGGATATCATAATCTTATTTTTGTTTGAGTTTATGTTTCATGAAGTAATATTTTTCTAATCTATGTTTATTTGGCAGACAAGATAACCTCTCGTGAGATGCATTAAGGTATGACTTTTCTTATGTCTTATGCTTGGTGCTTGATTGTTTTGTGTGTTTTGATTATGTCATCTAGTTGATATATTTAGCATGGTATGTTTGCAAGTTGTTTGAATGTTTGATTAAATGCATGATATGAGTGTATGTGTCCATAAGATTGCATGAAAGAATGATATTTCTTTAAGGTGGTTGTGCTAACCCATATGTGCTGAGATATTTGGTATATACTTGAGTGTCAGTAGGTGATAGTCGTAACATTATGTATTACGACCGATGAATGTGAGCTGATTTTTTATTATGGCATGGTTGTTAGCATTAGTAAAATTTGATTTCAAATTAAGAGATATGTTGTATTGATGTTTGGTACATATGGACGACATGTGTGTTTGGTTACAAGTAAGTGTGTTTGGCACAAAAAGGTAATATAACTAGTATATTGTTATATTTATTTATGCACAGATAGTTATGTGTTTATGGCAGTATAATGTAGGGGATTCCATGGAAAACGAGATTGCCATGAAATCTTGAAGAAGGCTTAGGTTGAACTTTCCTTTAGAAGTATTGGAAATCATGGTGATAAATTCATGGTGTTTGTTTCTAGTCTTTTGTGATTTTTAAGCTTGATTTATGGTCTTCTTTATGCCTAGTGCATAGCTATTCCACTTTGGTTGTGGTTTCATATTGTTATTGTTTTTCATGGTTTTCTTCTTGCTGTTTCTTGTTCTTGTCCTTGTATTTTATGTTTTGAAAAAAGTCTTGGGAATTGGTTGGGAAGAAGGAAAGTTAATGGATATTGGGGAGATTTGTGTGGTACCCAACAGGTAATGTAAGACACATATGAAGCTTGGTGCATGAGTAAAGGGCAGCGGAAGGTAAGAGCATGGCATCCTGTTGAATTGCTTGGTTCCATTAACGTAAATGGAAGGTGGAAGAATAGCAGCAAGAAAGGTAACACAAAAGTTAAATTGAATGGATATAAAGTGTTAGATTCCTTTGTTATGTTGGGAAATTTTTTTCTGAACATTGTGCATGTTATGCACGAATAAAGGAAGTTCTCTTAACCTAGACCGTATGATATCTAGAAATTGTGTTGTGATCATGATTATGTTGATTTTTATATATGTATATATGTATGTATCTATGTTTGTATATGACATGGTTTTCAAGGATCATTCTTGTGGAGGAATGATTTCTTATGTAGGTGATTGGAATGAATGGGTTCCTGTTTATGAGGAATCAAGTGACAACGTAGTCGTCACAGATCTATGAGGTCAGTATCATGTGATATGATTTAATGTTATATGTTTGTACTATGCCTATCTTTATGTTATGGAAAGGTGATGCTAAGGGGTGCATTGGAGAAGTGAAAGTACTATGATCTGCAGCACACTAGGATAAGAATGGATAGTAGAAAGACACTAGAAGCAAGATTTATTGTGGGGTCAATGTGTGGTCTATGAATGTGCAGTATTGTTGTTGTGTATATGTGATGCATGTTGTATATTTAGTGATTGTACCTATGGTGATGTGTAATGTTGCATATGTAGTATTACATACATATGATGTTGTATGATTGTCGTATGTATGGTGTTGTGTGTATATTCCATACACAGTGCTAGGTATAGATGGTGCTATGTATATGTTGGATATGTGATGTTGTGTACATATTGTACTGTGTCCATGTTGGATATGTGGCGTTGTGTGCATATGGTGTCAATGTGCATATGTTGGATATGTTGTACTATGTATGTAAGGTGCTAGGTACATGTTGCATATATTGTGCTACGTAAAAATGGTGTTGTGTGCGTGTTGTACATATGGTGCTATGTACATATGGTGTTGTGTGCATGATTGTAGATATGGTTTTGTGTGCATGTGATGTTGTGTACATGTTGTACATATGGTGTAATGTACATGTCGTGTATGTGGAATTGTGTACATGTGGTGTTGTCTACATGTCATTCTTTTGGTGTTGTCGACATGTGGTATTGTCTACACATTGTATAGGTAGTGTGATGTACACTTACCATTGTGCGCACGTTGTGTAGGTGGTATCGTGTACATGTGATGTTGTGCACAAGTTTTGTAAGCACTGTTGTGTATGGGTGGTATTGTTTACATGTTGTGCATATGGCACTGATATACATGTGGTATTTTGTGCATGTCGTACATGTCATGCTGAGGGAATGTGGTACTATGTATGTGCATGGTGTAGTCGTGGTATCATCACATATGTATTTGTGCTATTGTACTCTGTATATTTGTATGTATTGTGTTGTATTATACACCAGGTTTAGATGTATGTGTTGTATGTCAGTGTAGGTGTATGTATTTTGTTGTATTGTACATTAGGAGTGGCTGTATGTGTTGTATTTTAAATCAGATGTAGATGTGTGTGTTGTGTCATATGTCATATGCAGTTGTATGTGTCATGTTTCATGCCAGGTGTACATGCCTGTATTGTGTGGGTGTATGCATATGATTTACAATGTGTGTATGTGTACGTGGTTGAAGATAATGAAAAGCACTGGGTGTTTTTCGGGTATGGAAACTAATCTAGTATGTGGATGCAAAGGATAGAGGATAGAGGTTGAAGTAAGGACCGATGAAGGATAAGTATCTGTATTTTATTCCAGGCTTGTTATGCATGTGACCTACGACTATGAACTATGATTTTTAAATGTGATTTATGATTATGGTTTATGATGATTCTATTTCATTTATGATTTTGACCTATGATGGTTTTGTTTTGAACTTACCAGATGTGATATGTTTATACATGATGATTTGATCAAACAACTAGTTTGACATGTTGTAATAGGAAGTGAACAAGATTGCAAGTGTACCTTGTTGATGAGCTACCAATGAGGTATGATTTGAGCTTATTTCAATTTATTTTGAATCTAATGGAGGTTATGTGCTTGGTATAGGAAGAATGCATTTCTCAGTTTGAATGGTTTAAATTGATTGCAAGCATTAACAACAACAATAAAAAGAATTGGAACATGCAACAGTATGTTGGTGAAGCACATCAGGAGTAGGGCCATTGTGGGACACTGGTACCTAATATTGTCCATTAATTTACATGAGGAGGTTATTTTGGTATCTTCCAATGTGAGGAAGCCTTGCCAAGGGATGGACTTCCAAATATGGGGGTGTCAATGGAACATATAAAGTGAGTGACTGCATGGAAAGGGGTGATCGGATTTCCTGAGGGACTATGTAGTAGAGAAGGGAAGGTCGAGAATGGATTTTTTCGGTCATTATCATTTCCAGATGGAATCAAATGCACATTGGGTGTGTGCCTTGGAACAATGAGTTTGTAACTATTCACTGAGAGGAGAAGTCATGCGATATTGTAGCATTGGACATTAGACATAGATTTTACTTTAGCAGTGGATTCTAGACTTTTTGGGACGGAGGTGAAGCCTGGTATTTCCTTGAGGGTGGAGGTTTGAGCCTTTGGATTCCATTTTTGATGATACACACATCATATCATTTTATTTTCTGGTTGAGAAAATGTGCATGTGTATAGATGTGTATATTATTGTAAATATTGTATCGATTTGTATTTATAAAGCTCCATATACAATATGGTTATGCGCAGGTTGAAGCGAATGTGTATGAGTATATGTGGTTTTTATTGTAAACATCATAATGATTTGTGTTATAAATCTCCAGTAAACAATATGATTTTCATGTTTTACTAGATGGTCATTGTAAATACTGCAACGAGCTATGTTATAAATCTCCATGTGGGTAGTATGTTTTGTTTTCAGCGGTATTTTTGGATATAGGTGTCATTAAACACTTAGGACGGTGTTATCCCAAGGTGGAGGGTTCTGTAAGAGCCATGGTGAGAACTCCATGTAATAAAGTTAAAATAATAACCACGGTTGGTGAGACACGTATTCCAAGATGAATGGTGGGAAAAAAATCCTACGAGGTTTTCATTCGGTTTATTATGGCTAAAGGAAATTGGAAAAGGAAATGGAAAAGGTACTGGAAAGATTAATTGGCATTTTATTTATGAAAACAATGGAAATTAGGAGAAAAGGAAGGTGAAAGGTCAGTGTGACCCAGGGGTGAGATGCCTTAAAGGTTGGGTTAGCTCTTGGGGGTGTCACTGATTTTTTTGTTGTGTTTCCATTGGTTCCACTTCCTTAAGGTCATATAGGAGGTTGAATCTTGTTTTGGTAGCCTCTCATTACATTTTTACCCCGGTTGGTCGGTTACCTAGATAGATGTGGGAGGAGGGTGTTACAGATAAATAAAGTAAATATAAAAGTTTGATTTTTAATTTATATTTTATAATAAAAAGTTATTTTTTCTTGTTTATTTGTAGGTAATTTTCATTCTAAATAATAATTGGTGACGAGGTGTTCTCTTAAAAAACTCTTTATGTATTGATTAAAATCTCAAGCCTTAATATACTCATGCCTTAATATAATCATGCCCATAGAAGGGGTATATGTCAATACATAGACATTATAATGGTGGTGTCCATGGAAAGAGTATAAGTTGCAACCTACAAAGTATAATGGTAGTGTCCATGAAAATTGTATACTTTAGCACATAAGCATTATAGTGGTAGTAGTAAGAACCATGAAAATCATATACTCCACCTAACCATATCTTGATAATAGTCAAAACCTTTCCATACCACACATATATGAATGTAATTTAATTATCAATTGTTTTCACTTAGGTAGATATATATATATATATATATATATATATATATATATATATATATATATATATATATATATATATATATATATATATATATATAATTTAAAATTTATAAATTATAAAAATATTTTATGAATAAAAAATGATATCACATTAATAAACACATATTTAAAATAAAATTATATATATATATAGATATCATCACAATGGTTTCTCACACTACACAACCATTGATGGAAGGGAAATGTTTTTCAACATATATAAAACTTTTAAAGGATTCAAAATTGTAATTTAGAAAAAATTATTTAAGATTAATAATATTTTTCTTTTTTAAGAAAATTTATATAAATTTTTTGATGGCTTATTTCTCCCATTTAAATGATAAATACAAAAAAAATTGTAATCTCTTTAATAAATTTTATGTTTATGGTTTAGTGGTTACGACCCTTTAGAATGTGCACCTTACTTGGGATGGGTATAAGTGTCAGTGAATATTAGATTTTAATAATAAAATCTACATCAAATTCAAATTTATCTAATATGGAAAATTATTTTAATGCTCCATACCACCCCTTTAGATTAAACTTGGGTGAATGGGAGGTATTAGCTTCAATTAACCCAACCTCTACTATCATCAAGGAAAAGGGGTTACAAAATATTTCCCTTCCCTAAGGATAGTGTAATTAAATCTAGATATCATCATTACTTTTAGCTCTTCGATAACTTGCCAACAATATAAACTTTATTTCAACCCAAACTCTAGTTTAGAATTTATGCCTATTTTATGTTTAGGCACAGTTACCCTTGACACATCGATGAGGATTTTCCATGAGGAAACCAGATGGCCTTGCTACATCATGTCAAATCCAATTTCGCACCTAGAACATCTTAGTGCCTTAGTGTAACATCATCTATACATTAGAGGAAATTTCAGCGTAAAATTGGCCTCCTATAGAAAAATTATAAAATAATACTTAAAATAATAAAATAAGAGTTATGAATTTTAGACGGAAGAGAATAAAACTACTTTTTTAATTGTATTTTTTCTTATATTGTTATAAGTTTAATCAATTTGAAGTGTAGACACTTTTTGGATGCAGAATTAAATTTTGCATCCAACGAGTATTCATTATGCATACTTTTGAGAAGACCCACATTGATCAAAATTGAAAATACATTAAAAAAACATGTTGAACATGTTTTTTTGAATTCATTTGCAATTTTTATCAATGTTGGTCTTCTCAAAACTATCCATAATGGGTAATCATTGGTTGTGAAATTTAATTCTGCATGAAACGAGTGTCTACACTTGAAATTTGAGTAAACCTATAAAGAGAAAATCCAAAAATACAATTAAAAAAAGTAGTTTTCTTCTTTTCAATCGAAAATATTTACATGTATCTCTTTTTAAATTTAAATGATTGTTATTGGCTTACATATTATGACATGGAAATTACGTGAAACTTTCATGGCCATTTTTAGACTAAAATTTTCTCTAATGAATCATTTCCTTATTATGACACTCCATTTTAGCCTCGGTAACACATCACACCTTTTCATGTCAAATGATAGGGGCAGACACTGACTTAATCTTCTCTCTAATATGGACACTAAGTACATACAATTATATAACTTGCGATACAACATGAATTGTTTCCTATCTGGTAATGGAGATATTTTCATTTTTTGGCTTTTGTCTCTTCTGCGGATTTTGTCAACTCTACACCAAGTTATAAAGGGGAAGCACATACTATCCTTTATGGTCTCATGCTATGTGGTGAAATGGTTCCCCTCAACACATATCAACACATTAGTATTGAGTGCCAACCCCATGCCAAGTGGAATCACAATCTAATCCCACATGTCTTCTATGCTCTAACAATTAGTCTTCTGAAAAGGCTATATCTAAATGTCACATGTCACGGCATTAGTGTGTCACAACAACATCTTATTCATGTCATGTATACACGTTACTCATGCTCCACATGGCATTTCCCACTTCTTCTTAGGTCTTGGGTCCCACCAGGGTCCCAAATCCTTGTTTGAAGGTATTGATTTCCTATTTATGGATCGAGAGGGATATTTTTCATGTCCTCCATCAATAGCACCAATACACATATTCAACATAACTCATCATCATAAATTTGTGTCATGACAACAATATTGGTGATAGGTGACATGAAGTTTCTCATCCCACACCCTCTATTAGATGCACTCCTTTACACTAGCCATCTTCCAGAATTCCCGGTGAAGCGAAACTTGAATATATTACATCAATTAATGGGTTTTACCCCATCCCATGTTCTCATATCTCATCACCTTAATAAATTTTACAATTCTTCCTTGAAAATTCATCAAGCTCCATTCGCCTAGAGTGATAGTTAAATATTTACAAACCTAGCCTTGAATTCTTAAGGGCTTCAATAGTCATGCATGGTTATTCTCAATAATTGTAATGAAAATTTTAGTAATGGAGTGTGTCCAACATGAATAATAGAGACTCAAACAATCCTTAACAATTTGTAAGTAGCAATTTGAAAAATAAATAACATCATCTCTAAGGCATGTACACTTATTTTCTTTTGCTGCATACAACTTGTTGGCTTTCCACACACCATGATCACTCAATAGGATATATTAAAATTATGTTTATAGAAGTATTGATAGGCCTCCAACAACCTTTACACAAATTTTATTTAGTATATTGAAGCATAATCTGTTATGAAACCAACTCCAAAAATAGAAGAAAAGAGACATCAACGCCTTAGAAATAAGCCACTTCGAGGGGGAAACCTCCCTTACATTACATAAATGAATAATTATTGGATGATACAAACGAAAAAACCTCTTTCTATATATTGGAGTCCATGGGGTCACAATATAATCCTAGCCGACCTAACAATAGTAATGTAAGGGCGCAATAATAATAATGTGGGGGTTATAGGGGTATAACAATAATAATAAGGAGGCTACACTAGCAACAATTAGGGACTACACTAGTAATATAGGGACCTAAAATGCCCCTCTCCTTCAAAAAAGTGTTGTCTTCAATGCTTGAGTAGCTCTGGATGCTTATGTATAAAATTCTCATCCTGCCATGTAGAATCTTTAGTGGGTAAGTTCTTCCACCTGATGAGATACTTTGAAATTGATTGATTTCATAGCTGTCGAGTTCTTGTTTCTATGACTCGTTCGAGTTCCACTACGATTTTTCCTTCTTCATTAAGTTCTGGAAATATTTTTTGAACTGGAAGTTTGTCACCTATAAACTTCTTTAAGCGTGAAACATGCAAAACTGGATGCACTCACAAAGAAGCAGGAAGCTCCAATTTGTATGCCATAGTACCAATATTTTGCAACACATTGTAAGGACCATAGTACATTGGTGATAATTTATTATCCTTCTGTTGAGGCCTCGAAATTCATTGCAACAACATGGGGGATGACCACCCGGTCCAAACCTTAAAGCAGTTCCTTTTCCGTTTGGAATGCTGGCTCCAACTGGTTTAACTAGGTCTAGTTACCTTGTCTCAATCACCATTGGCTTAAAATATGACTTTTATCTATTAATGGGAAAGAGACATCAGATCATTTCTCTTGCCAACTGGACAAGAAAAGTGGTCCTTAAGCTAATTTGGGCTTAGCCAAACCACGACTAAAATTTTTCCTCTTTGGGAAGAGGACTTTTGAGGGATGTAGAATTTAATATAAATGCAATATTATAATAAGATGCAAGAAAAAGAAACTGTTTTAATCCTATCTCAATTAGGCAGATATAGATCTATCCCAACTGAGAGCAAGATGTTTTAGATAATTTAGATTTAACTATGTTTGTTTTAAATGAATATCAAGCTAATGAAGTAGTTTAAATAACTGACATTGTGTATACCAAACATGTTCTGTCTAGAGACCTCTTAACTGAAATAATCGATCAACAACACTCAAAAAGTAGTTCTTAAAATGATATTGATTATTTAATCAGTAACTTGAATAATTAAACAATAACATGCAGAAATAACTCACAACATATCACTATTCAATAAATCTATTTTATAAGAAAGATTTCTAAGTAAATGGTTACTCAGAAATCATAATTCAACCAATAAGAGTAGAGACAAATACTAATATAAATTGAGGCAAATTACTCATACCGACAGAAGTGCACAAGTATGTGAATAAATTGACACATCCATGTTATCATAGAATGAAACCAACATTTAAAATAATAATATTACAAATACCAATTTATTAAGTCCATTTCTCCAACTCCAGTCTCTAACAGTCTTTAACAATGCCTGAATTTTTTCTTTCAAAATCATAGCTATAGTACCGTAAGACTCTGTTCATTATACATAACTCAGAATGTAAAAGAAAAACCTCAATAATCTCCAGATCTGAGATTCCTCTCCTCTCATACTACAACTCTAAATTCATACTACAGAAGTGCTTTTAGAATTCCAGAATTGCAGAGGAGAGAAGCTCTTATTACATTTTGCAATCTACCATTTATAATATTTGCAAAGGAATTATTCATAAGAAAGTTTATTAAAGATTGGTTTTGCTCCATAAATTTTCATTGGTTCAAAATCATATTCTTCAATTTTTGTAGCCTTCTCATTGATTGAGAGCTTCTTCTTCAATTTCTTTCCTGCAAAAACAAATCAAAACAAAATTAAAATGTAAAAATAAAATCAAAATGCAAAATCTAGAAACTAAAATAAATCCAATCAAAACTTAATTAAATAAATAATTGAAAAAGGAAATATAAGCTTTTTTTTTTATTTATGTGCTAATATAATTGGCCAAAGATATCATTGACGAATGGTTCTGCATTTAGAAAGAAGTTGTGGGCAAATTAAAATGTAGAAAATAAAACTCATAAAATTTATTTTGTTAAAAATTCGGAGCATGATCTTCTGCTGAATTTTAGACCCAATAAATGATCAAATCTGGAAATCAAACAACTTTATAAATGTTCTGCATGATTTTATCTATCTAATCAGCCATCCTGGGCCTCATTTGGCCAAGTAAAACTTCATTTATGAGCTTCCAAAGTTTTTATATTAAAATTTCCAGAATTCTGGAATTTTTGTTGCTTGGGCTAAAAATCAGAATTTTTTAA
This sequence comes from Pinus albicaulis, assembly GCA_034641835.2. Lineage (NCBI taxonomy): Eukaryota > Viridiplantae > Streptophyta > Pinopsida > Pinales > Pinaceae > Pinus > Pinus albicaulis. Next base: position 862,638,051 of record CM076574.1, read on the forward strand.
TTAAATTCTAATCCTAAATTAGATTATAGTTTTTAACTAATTAATGCTAATTAATGCTAATTATATTATTAATCTAATTCAGATACAATCTAATTCTAAATTAAGTTAGCATTATCAATTAATTAATTATAATTACATTATTAATTTTGATTAATAAAAACTAATTTGAAAATAAAATTAAACTAATTAACAAAGATTTATTAATTAATTAAAATATTAAAATATTATATTAATATTAGAATTTAAATTATATTAAAATTATAATTAAAATATAATATTAATTTGTAATATTATATAATATAATATATTTTAATTAATAATTCAAAAATTATATGAAATACACACCACGTGAGAGAGAGAAGGGAGGAGGAGAGGTGAGTGAATGGGAGTTATAAGGGTGAGTGGAGAGTGACATGAGGGTGATGTCAAGTAGGGAGTTATAAGGAGTGGAGAGTATGGAGTGTTACGTAGTATGTATTAATGGTGAGGGATAATGGAGTGATAAGGTGATGTGAGGGTGCAGTAAGGTAAAAAATTTGGGAGGTATACGGAGGTCAATCCAACCTTACATTAAAAATATAACCCCTTGCATAAAAACTAAATCGCACATCGCAATATTTTTAAATGACGTGCTTTGAAATCTTAAATAATTTACGATATGCAATGTGCGATGTATCGCATTGCATGTTTTTTTTTAATATATATTTCATCTTTTTAAAATATATGTATTGTGAAGTGGGGTCCATAAGGGATTAACCATCCTACAAATTAGACTTAATCCATTTTTCAAATTTGGGGTTTTGGGTTTGGAAATTTGTTTTAAAATAACAAGTTGGAGTATATTATCAATATTCCGAAACGTATTTTCGTCCATTGTTCAATTTAGCAGGGTCATTTTGTAGAACCGTTAGTAAAAAAATGAAAAATTAGTAAAAATGAACTAAAATTTAATATTTACAATGAATGACTATTTTAACTACGAGAATTAAAATATTGGTACATTTATACATTTTTTAACCCAAGAGAGAAAATAATCAAAACTTCAAAGGTGTTTTATTTACAAACCGTTTGACCAAATGAAGTGAAACAAGTATCATTGGAAAGCTTATAGAAAACTAGATTCAATGAAATAGTCAAAATAGAAATCCGATAAAAATTAAAAAAATGACAAAATTACAAAATAATTAACTTAATCAAAATCCTAAAAGGTGTTTAGCCAAAAAATTTGTAGAAAGGGTCCCCATTATTTGAAGTACATAAGTAAAAAATGGGGGGGCGGGGGGGGTTGTGTTTTACCACAACACCTTCTTAGCTTACTTGAGGGACATTTGTTTGTATGCTTGTAGCCGTAAAAATACCCAGTCTCCTACATCAAAAATTCTCTCCCTACGATGTTGATATGCCTTTTGTTTCATTCGATTTTGTGCCAAATTTAGGTCATCCTTTAAGATTTGGAGAACTTGTTGTTGATGCTCGATGTGATCTTCCACTACTTGAACCTTAGAATTTTCTCTTAAATATGATGTGATGGGTGGTGGATGATATCCATAAAGTTCCATAAATGGGGTCATTTTTGCTGTAGTATGGAAGGAAGTGTTATACCACCATTCAACAAAGGTAACCACTTGACCCATTGTGTTTGTTTATCAGATACAAAACAACAAATATATCCTTCCAAAAATTTGTTCACTATATTAGTTTGACCATCAGATTGAGGATGATAGGATGAGCTATGAGATAGTTGAGTACCCAAAAAAGAAAATAATTTCATCCAAAAATTTCGAGAAAAAGTGGGATCTTTGTCACTTACCATAATCTTTGGGTTTCCATGTAGCTTTTGAATTGTTTCCATAAATGCAATAGCAATTGTACTTGCTTTAAATGGATGAGATAATGCATAAAAGTGTGCATACTTGGTAATTCTATCAAATACCACCATGATAACAGTCTTTCTTTTGGATTTAGGTAAACCTGTGATAAAATATATTGAAATATCCTCGTAATGTTAAATTGGAATGGATAAAGGTTGTAGAAGACTCGGGGTCTTAATTGTCTCAACTTTATTTTGTTGGCAAACTAAAAATTCTGCCACAAACTTTTGAATATCAGATTTAATGTTAGGTCCATATATGACTAGTGTAGTCCCTTATTGTTATTAGTGTAGCCCCCTTATTTTTATTTTTGTACCCCTGTAACCTCGATATTGTTATTATTGTTTACTTACATTATTATTGTTCGGTTGGCTAGGATTATATTATGACCCCATGGACCCCTATATAAAAGGAGGTTTTTTCATTTGTATCATCCAAGAATTGTTCATTTATGTGATTTATTGTAGGTTTCCCCCTCGAAGTGGCTGATTTATAAGGTGTTGATCTCTCTTTTCTTCTATTTTTGGAGCTGCTTTCATAACATTTGGTATCAGAGCTCTGGATTCTAGGGTTTTTCTGCTCCAAACAGGACATCATGTCATTTTCGCTATAACATTTTTTCTACGAAGGCTCAGAAGCTGAAATAATTACAGCGTGAAGCCAAAATCCTGAGGAACGTCATGGTAAAATTTCAGATCTTGGTTTGCCATATTTTCAGAGATATGATATCTGGAAGTTAGGACTTTTTCCAAGCTCCTGAATTTAACCTAGATAGTTTATCGTGGAATTTTTGTTATAAATTTTTTTCTACGAGGGTTTAGAAATTGAAATTTTTACAGAGCAAAGCTGAAATCCCGAGGAATGTCACGAAAATATTTCAGAGCTTGATTCACAATACTTTCAGAGATAGGGTATGTGGAAGTTAGGGATTTTTCAGGATCCCGAATTTCATCTCAAAGAGGTGATCATGGGAAAATCATCATAACTCTCTCTTTAAGCATTAGATTGGAATTCTATAAAGTGTGGCCACAAGTACATAGAATTTAGTTTCTTTTGTATCGATTTCAGATCCGAAGAAGGAAACATTGACACATGGCACACCGTATGAGTTCGCTCTACTGAACCAGTCCATAATTAGGTCATTGTGGGAGCTTGGGCATAAATTTGCATTGAAGAATCCAAATCAGTCACACCTCTAGCATTTGAAAGAATATTTAGACGGATACTGTATGGCCAAATTATAGATATTGAAGATCCGAAATCATAGAGATAATTCATTTTCAATATTAAGCTCCTCAAAATCAAGAAAAAGGTGTGTATTTTATTTATTCAAATTGCTTAAGTATTGTTGGAAAAATCAGTTTTAAGTGATTCCAAAGTCCTATTGAACATAGATATATATATCAGGTTCTAAAATGCCTCCTAAAAATAAATCAACACCCATTAAGACCTCAAAGTAATCTACCATGACTCATGAAGATGAATAATTTCAACATGATGTATCAAAATTATAAGAGCAAGTGCACCAAATTTCACTCTTGCAAAGAGAAAAAAAAATGAAATGGAAGTTTTGAAGAAAGGCGTGGAAGCCAAATTCATGCTTTGAAGAATAATATGGATGGTTTGAAGAGAGGTGTGGAAGCTCAGATGGATGGCATGGAATCTAGCATTGAAGCTAAGATGGATGGCATGTAAGAAAAAATGAAAGACAACATGGAAAACATGAAGAATGATCTAAAAGCAGACATGGAAGGTTTGAAAAAGTTAATACAAGAAATGTTTCCTAATGGAGAAAATATAGTAGAGGAAACTCATAATGAGAACAAAATAAATGTTAATCATGATCTCATAAACTCTAATGTTGGATGGAAGAACCACCATATTCCAAAGATGGATATGAGGAAGTTTGATGGCAAGGATCTCGTAACATGGATACTACAGATGGAGCAATATTTTGATATCAATAATGTGGAAAACACACAAAAGGTACACATTGCAACTTTACATTTAGAACAAAATACATCTGTACTGTATCGATAGCTTTGCTCCAGTAAAAAAAATGTCACTTGGCCAATTTTTACGGAGGAAATTATAGCACATTATGAGGATTTAAAGAGAAACACCTTCTTTAGCCAATTGATAAATCTCAAACAAAAGGGTTCAGTGAGCGAGCACATTGAAGACTTCCAAAAATTCAATATAAGGGTAACTGATATTCCAGAGGAACATAGGATTGATGTCTTCATAGGGACTTTAAAGGATAACATCTAAGATGAAGTTTGAATTTTGGAACCCGATTCATTGGAGAAGGAATTCAGGTTGGAAAGAGAAATTGAATGTAAAACTATCGCGAGAAGGAAGCCTACCACTCACATCTATAAAGATGGAAGTGTTACTACTCCTAGACTTCCACAACCTACAAGGTTGGCACCACAGCAATTGGAAGAAAAAAGAGAAAAAGGGCTTTGCTATATTTGTGATAGAAAATACACTAAAGGTCATAAGTGTGATGAGAAGAAATTATTTTACATAGATTGTGAAGAGGAGGAAGAAAATGAACAAGAAACTTCAAAATAAGAGGATATACAAGAGGAACCAACCCTAGAAGAAGAAGAAATGAGTCTGGCCATATCGTGTAATGCATTGGAAAGAATTACCACTCCTCAAACTCTCAATATAAAAGGACATATCAAGAAGAAAAAGGTAATAGTGTTGATTGATTCGGGTAGTACCCATAATTTTATTCATTGTAAGGTAGCCAAGGAATTGAATTGTTTCCTATACCCAACACTAGAATGTCAAGTGATGGTTAAAAATGGAGGAACTATAAATTGCTTTAGAAAAATCCATAATATAAAGCTAACCATGGTGGAATATGTATTGAGTATTCCAATGTTTTCCATTCGAATGGGAGGTGTTGATGTTGTACTAGGAGTACAATGGTTAAAATATTTAGGGACAATAGCTTTTAATTTTCAAGATTTTTTCTTGATTTTTTTTTCGAAAGGAAAGGAAATAGAATTATGGGGCATCACAAGGAAGCCAAGAAAGATAATAAACTCTAATTTCATGGAAAATCCTTTGAAGAAAGAACAATGATGTGTAACTGCACAATTATGCGCACTAGAAGTTCCAACATCAAAATCATCTATTTCTCCAGATCTCCAAAAATTCTTGGATAATCATTCCAAGGTGTTTGAAACTCCTAAAGGACTCCCACCTATTCGTGATCATAATCATGCTATTTAGTTGATTCCAAGAAGTGTTCCTCCAAAAATCATGCCTTACAGACATCCTTATGTCCAAAATAGAGAAATTGAACGTACGATTGCAGACATTTTAGTGGATGATATAATTCAACCTAGTCAAATTTATTTCTCTGCTCCAGTAGTATTGTTTCACAAGAAGGATGGATCATGGTGCATGTGTCTGGATTATAGGGAGTTCAATAAGCTCACTGTTAAAGATAAATTTCCCATTCCTGTGATTGATGAATTATTGGATGAATTATATGGCACAATTTATTTTTCCAAGTTGGATCTTTGTTCAGGATATCATCAAATTAGAATGAAGACTGAAGATATTTTGAAAACAACATTTCACACTCATGAGGGTCATTATGAATTTTTGGTCATGCCTTTTGGCCCTTACCAATGCACCTTCTACATTTCAAGGGTCGATGAATTCCATTTTTAAACCCTTCCTTAGAAAATTTGCGATAGTATTTTTTTATGGCATACTAATCTACAATAGGTCTTGGAAGGATCATGTTCAACATGTTGATAGGGTGCTCAAACTATTGGGAGAGACAATCATATCAAAAAAAATCCAAATGTTTCTTTGGAGTATGAGAGGTGGAATATCTAGGTCATATTTTATCTCATGAGGGTGCTAAGGTAGACCCTAACAACATTAAAGCCATTAAGGAATGGAAAGTCCCCACAACCATAAAGCAGTTGCAAGGATTTCAAGGGTTAACAGGGCATTATCGCAAGTTTGTTAAGAATTGTGGGAGAATAGCAGCACCTCTAACAACATTATTGAAGAAAGATGAATTTTCATGGACTCCTGAAGCAACTGAGGCCTTTGAACATCTTAAATAGGCAATGTGCCTAACACTGGTCTTAGCTATGCTAGACTTCACAAAAACCTTTATTGTGGAATGTGATGCCTCAGGAAATGGAATTGGTGCTTTTTTAATGCAAGAAGAAAGACCCATTGATTTTGAAAGTCATCCAATCAAAGGAAAGTATTTACAGTAAGCTATTTATGAGAAGGAAATGTTGGAAATACTACATACACTAAAGAAATGGTGACCTTACCTAATGGGAAGGTACTTCAAGGTAAAACCTGATCATGATAGTCTTAAACACTTTTTGGAAAAAAGACTATCTTCAGAAGAGCAGCAAAAATGGGTCACAAAGATGTTGGGTTATGACTTTGAAATAATTTACAGAAAAGGGAAGCTAAGTGTTGTTGCAGATGCACCCTCAAGAAAGGATGAAGAGGTGGAAGCATTTCTTTGTGCAATTTCTATTATCCAACTAGATTGGATAACTGAAGCAAGAGATGAATGGAAGAAGGATGAAGAAGTGTGGACACTCATTCAAAAGTTGAAGCAAGATCCTAGTACAACTGATACATTTAGTTGGAAAAATGATTCCTTATGGTACAAATATACCTTATATCTTTGTAAGAATTCCCAACTAAAACAAAATATTCATTTAGAATTGCACACTTCTCCTTTAGGAGGACACTCAAGATTTTTTAAAACTTACCATAGGGTGAAGAAAGAAATTTTTTGGGATACTATTAAATATGATATTCAAAAGTTTGTGGTAGAATGTTTGGTTTTCCAGCAAAATAAAGTTGAGACAGTTAATACCCCGGGTCTTCTACAACCTTTATCCATTCCAAGTCAATGTTGGGAGGAGATTTCAATCGATTTTATTGTAGGTTCACCTAAGTCCAAAGGAAAGAGTGTCGTCATGGTGGTAGTTGATAGACTTACCAAGTATGCACACTTTTGTGAATTATCTCATCTATTTAAAGCAAGTACAGTTGCCACTGCATTTATGGAAACAATTCAAAAGCTACATGGAAACCCAAAGATTATGGTAAGCGATAGAGACCCCATTTTTAATTGAAATTTTTGGATGGAATTATTTTCTTGTTTGGGTACTCAACTAGCTCATAACTCATCTTATCATCCTCAATATGATGGTCAAATTGAGATAGTGAACAAATTTTTGGGATGATATCTTCCTTGTTTTGTATTTGATAAACAAACACAATAGGTCAAGTGGCTACCCTTGTTTGAATGGTGGTATAAAAATTCCTTCCATATTGCAGCAAAAATGACCCCATTTATGACACTTTATGGATATCATCCACCTTCCATTACATCATATTTAAGAGAAAATTCTAAGGTGAAAGAAGTGGAAGATCACATCCAGCATTCACAACAAGTTATCCAACTCTTAAAGGATAACCTAAATTTGGAAAAAAATCGAATGAAACAACAGGTAGATCAACATCGCATCGAGAGAAGTTTTGATGTAGGAGACTGGGTATTTTTGCAGCTACAACAATACAAAAAAATTTCCCTCAAGCAAGCTATGAAGGATAATAAATTATCGCCAAAATACTATGGTACTTACAAGGTGTTGCAAAATATTGGTGCTATGGCATAAAAATTAGAGATTCCTACTTCTTCGTGAGTGCATCCATTTTTCCATGTTTAATTCTTAAATAAGGTTATAGGTGAAAAACTTCCAGTTCAAACAATATTTATAGAACTTGATAAGGAAGGAAAAATCATATTGGAACCTCAAACAATCATGGAAACAATAGCTCGACAGCTATGAAATCAATCAATTTCAGACTATCTCATCAAGTGGAAGAACTTACCCACTGAATATTCTTCATGGGAGGATGAGAATTTTATACAGAAGCATCCAAAGCTACTCAACCGTTGAGGACATGAATTTTTTTAAGGAGAGGGGCATGTTAGGTCCCCATATTTGTAGTGTATTTCCTTGTTGTTATTAGTGTAGCCCCCTTATTGTTATTGTTGTACCCTTGTAACCCCCATATTGTTATTATTTCTTACTTACATTATTATTGTTAGGTCGGATAGGATTATATTGTGACCCCATGGACCCCTATATATAGAAGGAGGTTTTTTCATTTGTATCATCCAAGAATTTTTCATTTATGTAATGTATTGGAGGTTTCCCCCTCGAAGTGGCTGATTTCTGAGGCGTTGATCTCTCTTTTCTTCTATTTTTAGAGCTAGTTTCATAAAATTTAACGCCATCCCCAAAAAATTCTTTCTTCACCCTGTGGTCAGTTCTTAAAAATATTGAGTGTCCTCCTAAAGGAGAAGTGTGCAATTCCAAAATAATATTTTTTTTAGTTGGGAATTCTTACAAATATATAAGCGATATTTGTACCATAAGGAATCAATTTTCCAACTAAATTTATTAGATGTACTAGGATCTTACTGCAAATTTTGAATGAGTGTCCACACTTCTTCGTCCTTCTTCCATTCATCCCTTGCTTTGACTTCCTTTCCTTCCTAATTTTTTTTTAAGAAAAATTATTGAAAATTAAAAGCTATCATCCCCAAAGATTGTAACCATTGTACTCCTTCTACAACATCAACACCTCCCATTGGAATGGAAAGCGTTTTACTATCCAATATATATTCCCCCATGGTTAGCTTGATATTATGGAATTTTCCAAAGCAGTTTATAGTTCCTCCATTTGAAACCATCACTTGACATTCTGGTGCTGGGTATAGGAAGCAATTCAATTCCTTGGCTACCTTACAATGAGTAAAATTATGGGTACTACCCGAATCAGTCAACACTATTACCTTTTTCTTCTTTATATGCCCTTCTATATTGAGATTTTGAGGAGTGGTAATTCCTGCCAATGAATTACACGATATGGTCAGACTCAATTTCTTCTTTATATCAAGTTGGTTCTTGGTGTATATCCTCTTCTTTTGAAGTTTCTTGTTCAATTTCTTCCTTCTCTTCACAATCTATGTAGAATAATTTCTTCTCAGCACACTTATGACCATTAGTGAATTTTCTATCACAACTATAGAAAATCCCTTTTACACTTTTTTCTTCCAATTTTTGCGGTGTCAACCTTGTAGGTTGTGGAAATATACCAGTAGCAACACTTCCATCTTTATAGATGTGAGTGGTAGGCTTCCTTGTCACCATAATTTTACATTCAATTTTTCTTGCGAACCTGAATGCCTTCTCTAATGAATCAAGTTCCCAAAGGTGAACCTCATGCTGGATGTTATCCTTTAAAGTCCCTATGAAGACATCAATCTTATGTTCCTCTGGAATATCATTTACCCTTATATTCAATTTTTGGAAGTCCTCAATGTGCTCCACTACTAAACCCTTTTATTTTAGATTTATCAATTGTCTAAAGAAGGTGTTGCTATTTTTTTTCCTCATAATGTGCTATCATTTCCTCCGTAAAAATTGACCAAGTGATCACTTTTTTACGGGAGAAAAGCCATAGATACCATAAAAATGTATTTTTTTCTAAATATGAAGTTGAAATGTGTACCTTTTGTGTGTTTTTCACATTATTGAGATCAAAATATTGCTCCATATAAAGTATCCATGTTATGGGATCCTTGCCATCAAAATTTCTCATATCGATATTTGGAATATGTTGGATCTTCCATCCAACATTAAAGTTTATGAAATGAAGATTAACATTTATTTTTTTCTCATAATGAGTTTCCTCTACTATATTTTTGTCATTGGAGTCATTTCTTGTATCAACATTGTCAATCCTTCCATGTTAGCTTTTATATCATTCTTCATGTCTTCCATTTATTCTTCCATGTCTTCCATGTCATTCTTCAAAACATCCATATTAGCTTCCATGCATTTCTTAAAACCATTCATATTATCTTCTATTCCCTTCTTCAAACCGTCCATCTTAGGTTCCATGACTTTCTTCAAAAGTTCAATTTCATTTTTTGTTACTCTTTGCGAGAGCGAAATTTGGTGCACTTGCTCTTGTAATTTTGATATATCATGTTGCACTTCTTCCTCTTAAAGAGTCATAGTAGAGTATTATGAAGGCTTAATGGGAGTTGAATTCTCTTTAGGAGGAATTATAGAACCCAATACTGATATCTAGGCTTCAATATGCCCTTGGAATCACTTCAAACTGATTTTTCAAACAAGACTTATACAATTTGAAAAACAAAATACACACATTTTTCTTGCTATTGAGGATCTCGGTATTCAAACTGAACTATCTCTATGATTTTGGATCTTCAATATGGGAAATTCAATCTTGTAGTAGCCCTCTAAATCTTCTTTCGAATGCCATAGGTCTGGCCTGATTTGGATGCTCCAAGACAAAGTTATGCCCAATCTCCTACAATGACCTAATTATGGACTGGTTCAGTAGAGTGAACTTCTACGACGTGCCACGTGTCACTATTTCCTTCGTCACCTTTGAAATTGATACACATAAAACTAAAATCAGTGTACTTTCAGCCACTTTTTACAGAATTCCAATCTGATGTTCAGAGAGAGAGAGAGTTATGAAGATTTTACCAAGGTCACCTCTTTTAGATGAAATTTAGGAGCCTGAAAAAACCCTAAATTCCACATATCATATCTCCGAAAATATTTCAAACCAAGATCTGCAATGTTTACACGAAGTTCCTCAGGATTTTGGCTTTGCGTGGTAGAATTTTAGCTTCAGAACTTTCGTATAAACAAATTTATAGTGAAAATGCCACGATGACCCATTTGAAGCAGCAAAACCCTACAATCCAAAGCTCTGATACCAAATGTTATGAAACCAACTCCAAATATAGAAGAAAAGAGAGATAAACACCTTATAAATAAGCCACTTTTAGGGGGCAACCTCCTTTACATTACATAAATGAATAATTCTTGGATGATACAAATGAAAAAACCTCCTTCTATATATAGGAGTCCATGGGGTCGCAATATAATCTTGGCCAACCAAACAATAATAATTTAAGGGCGCAATAATGAGAATATGGGGGTTACAGAAGTACAAAAATAACAATAAGATGGCTACACTAACAAAAATAAGGGACTACACTAGTAATATAGGGAACTAACATAATGTATGATGTAAATTAGATACAACCATATATGACTAATCATATCAACATTCAAGCATAAAAATATAAATAACTTACTATTCAAGAACATATTAGTAGCACAAGGATTCAAAAGTTCCTTAAAACCCTAATAATATTTTGAAACCGTTAAAATACAACATGTAGGAACTAAAATCGTCATTTATAGTATCGATACAAAAATGATCACCTGATGAAATTTAACATTATTTACACTACATAATCATCTACAAGTTATAAGTAAATGGTTTATCTTAGTAGCAGGATGATGAAAAAGAGAGAGAGGGACTTCCACACACCACAAAAACATAAGTAAACTACATTGTAATCTTATTTTTTTTTTACCACCCCCAATATGGATTTATAATATAAAGATTAATTGCGCGAGAGAATCAAAATCAATGTCAATAAATTTATCACAAAATACTCCAGAGGCCACCCCACCTCCACCCCCATGTTAAGGATTAAATCATCAAGTGTCTCCACATATTCAACAAGGAATCCAAAGAGACTTGATGTCCATTTTCTAATCCTACAGATTTCCTAAACACACATTTTTTTTTCCTCTACAAATTAGGGATCTAGAGCACACCATGTTCCACCTGCACCACCTCACAGTATTTCAGAAGGTATAGTGTCTCCACCTATTTTGTTTCTTCAACGACGTCTCCTAGTGTGCTCATGATACAGTTCCTAAAATTTTTCTCGCATTCTTATTCTATTATGCAAGTTCACTTTCAAACAAATGTATGCCTAAACTGATATAAAACACCCACAACATAGCACTCATTTTTTCTACATTAATAATATCCACCACCAAGCATCATTCCTACATACAATTCACACTTTTTCACTCAAATTAATTATCCTCTTTTTCCATTGACTCCTCCGTTCTCCCCTACTAGCCCCCTCATTAACGTTGTGTGTTTACCACACAACGCAACCCATGAAGAAAGAAAGAAGGGATATGGGGTTATCCTCCATTCAGGAAGTCCATCCTCTACCACCCTTCCTACCATGCAAGCCATTAAATTTAGAAATATGGTTTCCATTAAATGAATAGAGTTGACTTAACCAATTCCCAAGAAAATCCTCCTAAAAAATATAAAGTTGTTTATAATCTATTATAAAATTATATATTACCGAGAAATGGAACACATAAAAACATGTGGAAATACAAACACAAAAAACATATAAAACAGTAGAAACACATATATATGTTGTTCACCCAACTTGGGTTACGTCCACGGAGAAACAACCAGTCCTTACTTTCTATTATCCAGCAAAATAAAGAGACACAACCTAGAAGAGATACACTAAAAATATCCTCTACTCTCTCACATATTCTGCGTTTCTCTTTCTCACTCAGAATACTCATTCAACACACAACCACAATACAATTTTCTCATGTGAACCAAGGGGTTTCCTTCTAGGGGAAAAATCCCTAAATTAAACATAAATTCTACCAGAAAATCATTCACCTAATGAAAATCCCAGATTGACTACGAAATTACAATATTTTACAAGTAAATTTTACATCTATTTTTTATCTTTGGGGGCGCTACCTCCCAACCCACGACAGGGGACTATTGGCCCCCAAACCCCCCAGCCAATGGGGATGGCCCCCCTCGAATCCCTACAGGGGGGACAAGTGCCCGACCGCCCGCACCCCCCCCCCCCCCTCCCCCTGCATGTGAAATCATTTACAGTAATCCCAGGGTATACATCTAGCTCAAACAAAGACCTCTAAATCAAGATGATAATCAGGTTCCACACCCAGCAATATACCACCTTGAGATTGATTGTAGCAACTCCATCACTACTTCATTTTCTGGACTATGACTCCACTTTGGACCTGGTTGTTTCTCATATTCATTATCATACTTGAATACCAACTGAAACTGATCAGAACCTCAGTTTCTCCGTGGTTACCACTTTTGTTAACATATCTGCAGGATTCTGGGTAGTCTGTATCTTTTCCAGCTTCAATTATCCATCTTCCAAAACTGACTGTATGAAATGGTATTTAATATGTATGTGTTTATTCTTGGAATTAAATGTTGAATTCTTTGCAAGATGAATGACACTCTTGTTTTCCATGTATAACCTTACCATCTCCTGCTTCTTACCCAATTCATCCAAAAACCTTTGCAACCAAATAATTTATTTACTATCCTCTGTAGTAGCAACATATTTTTCTTTCGTTGTTGAAAGTAAAACAACACTTTACATTTTCAAAACCCAACTGATAGTTTTTCCACCTACAGTAAATACATACACTGTAGTACTCCTCATGTTATCTCTATCACTTGCCATATTTGCATCAACATATCCATGTACACATCACCATACATATAATCAATGAATGCACAACATGAAAAACATATACACAACTATAATGCTGCACATAAATATACCTCACAGTGACGCCATAAGAAACCTTTCTTCTAGTATCTCTTCACTATCCATGCTTATCTTAGCGTGCCATATATCACAGTACTTTCACTTCACTGATGTACCCCTCAGCATCACCTATCTATAACATGGACATGTACATAGGATAATAAAAAAATAAAAATGCTTACCCACATGATACTGACCTCATAGATATTCCAAGGCTAATCTACCACTTGATTCCTCATAGCCATGAACCTCTTCCTGTCATTCACTTGCATAAGAAATCATTCCTCCATAATAAATATCCCTGAAAACCTGTCATAAAGTGACATAAATACATATATAATCATTAACATAAAACAACAATCATCTTGTCTTACGATGACATACATACACACATATATACATATATTCATTTAGCATAAAATAACCATTATCCATGATGACCGTGTTAGACACGACATACATACATACATACATACATCTATACATATATAAAAACCAACATAATCATGATCACATCATAATTACCATATAACATAAGATAAAGGTTAAGATAACTTCCTTTATCCATGCACAATGTGCATAACATAGAGAACAATGGTTACCAACATAGCCAATACATCTAACAACTTATATACATTCACTTTACCTACTCTACAGACTATGACTACCGATTTAACCAATGGAATCAAATAGTACAACCGATTTTCATATTATTATCTTCTGTTGTGCTTAATCATGCACTAAGCTTCATCTGTGTCTTACATTACCTATTGGGTACCAAACAACACACCCTGAGCTCTATTAAGTTTCCTCTTTCCAAACCAGTTCCCAAGACTCTCAAAACATAAAAGGAAATAATAATAACAAACAATAATAATACCATGAGAAAAAAAAGAAATATGACAGTACAACAAAGCGACATAATCATGCACTAGATGCAATCATGACCACAAATCAAGCACAAAAAATCATAAATAGACCAAATGCACAAGACTAGAAACAAACACCATGACTCCATCCCCATGGATTCCCAACACTTCCAAAGGAAATCTCAACCTGAACATTCTTCAATATTTCATTGCAGTCTCATTTCCATGCAATCCCCTGTATCATAATGCCATAACCACATAACTGTCAGTGCATAAATAAATATAACAATATACTAGTTATCTTACTTTTTTGTGCCAAGCGTACTTCCTTGTAACTAAACACGTACACCTCTTAGAAACCTCCAATTCCTTGATGAATTCATCCATAAATAGAAAGTATTTTTACACCTGTGAAATACATATTCTAAAATAAAATATATATTCACATAATGCCAAACAAGATTAGGTTTAAGAAGACGTCCTATATGCAAAGCACTCATTTGTTTGGAATTAGGGTTTCCAATCCTAGCCAGATGAATTCTTACCCAATTATTATTTATCTAAACACAAAAACTATTACCTTGTCATGATAATATCAAGCATGTTTCTCTACAATTGTTCACACATGTCATTCACATGTTCAAAATATGAATATATCATATATATTATAAAAAATCAGCCTCTACGAAGACTAACAACCATGTCATAATCAACTAATAGTCAAGATCATAATACTACAACTATCACTTACTTACACTCAAATACATATCAACTATTTCAGCACATACGTGTTAGTACAACCATCTCAAAACAAGATCATTCATTCATGCAACCCTATAGATACAAACTCATGTCATACAACTATTAATTTTTCATATTTTTCTATGTTGTATCAATTACTTTAGCCCAAATTACTTATTTATAAATAATGCATTCAAATATAAGCATTGTAAATAACCATAAATTGTAACTGAATATACAACAATGCATGCATCGACAAAGAAGATAATAGAACAACCATAAGAGATAGCATATTGGTCCAAGATGAGGGAAAACCCCCACTATGGGGGAAACCCTTTCAAGTCTTCTTCTTTAATAGATCATCATAAAAAGTTTTTAGTAGACAGCACAAAGAGCCCAATACATATATGCAGCAGAAATAAATATATCTAATATATATATTTGAAGATCTACAACATCAAGAGCATGGATCTGATGGATCATCAAAGCCAGGTGATATCAATTGGCAAGACTTAGATCTAAAACTATAATGTTGTTAAAAATTGATCTGAAGTGATTTTGAGTGACCGACAAATGAATTAAGGCACTGCACAAGAAACTAACGATGATTCAATAGAGATTAGCCATAAAAATATCTTAGCCGTGACCTTAACACTATGAGCATGCAACTATAACAACCATGGATGTGACCTAAGCACTTTGTGCCCCTGGCCCAAGTCAATATAAGCATGATCTGACTTAGAAGCCTTGACCTCTCCCTGAACACAGTCATCCTACAGCTATACCAACTCATTCGCAACCTTAAGATTGTCTGCCCATGGATCTGGCTTGTAAACTGATGAACTATGCCTATGGCCTTGGCTCAGGAGACCCAAATCAGAGAGAGCCTCTCAAGTGAGATCTTGAACCCTTGCATGAGCTTCTCCCGACGAACCTGTGCGAGTCAAAATAGAAAATAAGAACCAATACCAAGAGAGTAAGAAGAAAATTTCATGAGCGAATGTGTGAGAATTATCTTGGGGTAACTTCTACTATAAAATTTATGAGGGACTACTTGGGGCTTTGATCGAATCCTGTAAATGCAGAAGTGTCCTTAGACACATACCTTTATTGATCATAAAAAAAAAGATTACATATCAAATTGCAGGAGTTTACAAACGTAAATTCTCACTCTCACATTACACAATGAAATTAGGAAACACTCCTATTTATAAGCTCTATGTTCTAACTTAATCTAGTTATGGATCACTTGGAAAATCAACAAGTGTCCATTTAAAATAAATGACCTTCTAACCATCCAACTAACTTTATTCCTAATTTAGAGCCTAGGAAACGACTCTATTCTAGAGTCCTATTTTTACTAACAAAATACTATTTCTAAGTACCTCAAATATTTATTAAATATTCTAATTTAATAAATATATTTATCCTAACTTTACATTATTTAATTTATGTATTTTTGGATTTACAATTTCCTTTATGAAAGAGGCTAACATTCCCCCCTTAAAGGATAAATCCAAAAGAAGAACGAGGAACCATCTTCCAAGTTCTCAAGTTGATGCTGCAAAAATAAATAAAAAAATCTTCAATTTCAAGAGACCATGAGTCAGCTGTATGTCTGATTCATCTATGAATGTTGCTTGACAACTCCATCAAGTGCCAATTTGCAAAAGGATCCATCTATCCTTTGCATGAAATCAACATCAAAGCCCACAAGCTGATGATGTCAAAAACAACTCACTATTGCTTTTGTTGTCGACTGCCCACTGGGAAATTACTTGATGCCCACTGGCTGTTGAAGATTCCCACTGGCTGCTTTTGCTGGTTTTGTCAAGACTTTCAGTTTGACAACCACTGTCAATCTCATTGACATTTTCCCCCCATTTTCAACTAAAAGGAGAGACACTTCTCTTGGAAAGTATTCTTGAACTCCCCCCCTTCAAGTGTAGGAGTTTTACACTGTTGTACTCCCCCATTCAACTGCATGAGAGTACCATCATCTCTTCACTGTTGACTGCACAATGTGTGATCGTATGCAGTTGTAGAACTGAAGCAATATTTTAACTATGGATGACAATTCCCAAGGGTCGATCCATTCATAATGTATCTTTAATATAGCTGATTTGTGTTGATTGTGACATTTTTCTGAGGAATGATTTTACTTTCCACAATGGTGACATGGATGGAGATCAAAACACTGATCTTCCATATGACCGGTTCTCTAACAATGAGAACATTTCAGTTTGACTTCAAATTCAGGTTTTGTGGAATTCTGTTTTTCTGCAACTTTGGGTTGCGTGCATTGCTGGTTGTCTGCAACTGTCTCTGAATGTGCTGAGGGGATCTGTTCAAGAAATCCCGCACTGACGAACTGAATGGGCTTGGAATAATCAGGAATATGTAATTTGGCCTCATCTTGGACATATCCTAAGCCTCATCGATTCTTGTTATTGTGAATTTCTTCCAAGGGCTTGATGATGGGCTTGGAAGAAATTTGAACTGGAATGACTTCGACACTTGAAGTTGTCTGAATGAATGAATTATCATCTAGATGGTTCAAAGACTTATCATCTAGATGGTTCAAAGACTTGAAAGTATCACTCTTTTCTTGCAATTCAATCCTTTGAAGTTGCAACTCGAGTTGAAGAAACTCAATGGTGTCATGTGTTTTTTGGAGATGCCGTGAAATATCAGCAAGAGTGTCTTTTCTGACGTGCACCATGTCTTCATCACTTGAGATGATCAAATTGTGAATAATTTTTAACAACTGAATATGTTGCGCCATCTGAAATTGCGCACTTGAGAAAAGGCTCTGTTTTCATATATGTCATACTTTTAACTGTTTCACTTGAATGACAGGCTCGCTTGAATGTGGCTTGAATGGCATGCTCGCTTAATTTGTTGCTTATTGCTCTTGCTTGGAACACTTGCTATAATTGTAGAATTTTCTCACTTAAACTGAGGAATTCATGCTTGCTTGATGACGATCTCGTTTGTTTAAGCGCTCACTTGAATGAATAGCCACGCTCGCTTGATGTTGATGTGCTTTCTTGATTGATGTCAGAGTTAAACTTGTTTGGTTGCTTTTGATGGTCGCTGCAATAAACTTCACTCTAGCTTTCTTGATGGTTTGATCTTTGTACTGTCTTGACGCAAATTGCTTTGAAATCACACTCACTTGGAGATGTAAATTTGTTGCTTGTTTGAAAAAACTCATGTACTCAATTTATTTTGTGTAAAGGAAGGGTGTCGAACACTGTCGACAATGCACCCAAGAAAGCTTACAATGATTCACTTTAAAATAATGAATTCACTTGTCTTTAAAAATTCATTAACAATGAATTTTTAATGATTGACTTAAAACAATGAATTTGATTACATGTAGACTTTATTTGAGTGTGCAGGTACATGAACCTGATGAAGTGAATTGGCTTGTTGATGTAAAATGATGATGCAGACAATCTTCGATTATATGTTGTAGTTGTGTAGATGCATGTGTTGATCTTGCAGCTATTTTTTTATAAGTGTTGTGCTTGTTGATATTAAAATTTATGTATGAAATTATTAATGTGTCACAACTAGACACAGATAAAAAAAGCAACAACATGAAGCCATAAAAAACATGCGCCATCAAGCACACATGGTGTACCTAAGATCCCCTTATTCAATTTCGGGCGGATCTAGGACACATCAACACCAAAAAAAATGATATCTTTATTAATCACTGAGTACATCACCTGAAGCAATGATAATTCCAAGCTGACAACCCTTTGAAACAACGTGCCTTCAAAATATGACTGGATAGTGACACGATCTCTCTCAAAGTAAAACAATAATTTGAATTACAACAATGAATTTTCCTTATCACTCCAAATACAAATGGAAACACTCCTTAACTCTCCAAATTACAAGATACAACTTATCACTCCAAGAATTTTACAACATCACCCTTATGAATCTCCTCACAAAAATATTTTTTCCATTTCTTATATCTCCACAATCAATATTTAAAGAGCCACTATAATCATGCTTTTTACATAATTTCCATTAAAATAATGGAATGAACATTATGAAGTCACTTTAAAGTGATTGAAAGTTTTGTTGTTTTTTAATGTCACTTTCAAAAGGTGAATTTACATTATAATATAAATTCCCACTCATTATCTCTCCTCCCACTTATTATCTCTCAAAAATCACTTTACTACCCTTTTCAATTTTCCATAAAAAAACATTTTAGTGGAAATCACTTTAGAAAAGTGAATTGTTTTCGATTTTTTGA
This sequence comes from Pinus albicaulis, assembly GCA_034641835.2. NCBI lineage: Eukaryota > Viridiplantae > Streptophyta > Pinopsida > Pinales > Pinaceae > Pinus > Pinus albicaulis. Next base: position 862,657,383 of record CM076574.1, read on the forward strand.
AAATCACACTCCATCTCTTTTATCTCTTTATGACTCCATAAAAGCACTTCAAAATAGATTCTCACATATACGTCCACTCTATTAATGCACTGTCTCACAAAATGATAATAAAAGTATTTATTTGCTTTTAAAACTCATATGGAGTCATTTTACTAAAGTGAATTAAAAATTGAATTCACGCTTATGGAGTCACGTGAAAAAAATGAACGAACCTCTTGTTTGGAAAAGCACCTTTAAAAATATTCTTGGGAGAAAGTGGCTTACTTCACGTTTGGACGTAGCAGAATCTTGGAGACTTCACGCACACAATCAAAAATTCGCAGCTTGTATTCTCTTCTTTTTAATATCCACTTTTGGCCTTCTTTGGTTCGTTTCATGTTCCCTGCTATTTGGCCTCTTATGAATCACTGAGATGGCAATGAACAGGGCAAGGAGTAAAACGCTGAATTCAACATATTACCCGTATTTAGCTGTCCGCCGACGTTCTCTCTGCTTTAACTGATGGGAAGTATCTGGATGTACTGATATATACACAGTAATATTGTTTATGCCATGAAATTCACGCTCATATTGGCTGTTAGTGTTGTGTATTAAACCACCCATACAATTCTTCATCTACTGCAAATGAAACTCCAACAATGATTTTGCGGCTTCAAATGATGAAAAATTGAACCAGAGATATCTCATACATTTATAGAAGTACAAAAAATGAGACCCGCAACCATCAGCTCCGGTTCTGCATGTGAAACAGTCGCATTCATGTATGCAACAATATCACAACACGCAGATCTCATATCCACCACACAGTCAAAGATCCATTTCATAGTTAATGCCCAACAAACCTTCAAACGTTGCTCCACGACCTGCAGAAATATATGTTTCTCACAAAGTTGGTAGAGGGGTCAGATTTCGAGAAAAATGTTTCACATCAAACACAACGCAGCATGTGGTTGGATCACCGCAATTTTCTTTGAGTGATAAAAAAATGACTGTAGATCTGCCAGACAAGAGAAGAAGGATAAAAAGTGATGAATGTCGAAAGATTATCCCCCAATTTACAAAAAAAAAATGAATTCAATGCAGAGCAGTTGAGGCCAAAGGACTGAATCTAAAATGGTTTGAAACTCTGCAACCTGAACCTACAAAGCTCTGTTTTTGTAGGCGGGTTTTCTTCTCTACTCACGCAGAGGATTGAAGTAAAATCTGCCTCCACATAGCCATTTTCTCCACAAAGCCGTTTTAGCTATGTCGTTGAGCACAAGTGTCAATGTTTGACAGCATTTGACAGCTACACATTTTTGCTCCAAATACACATATTTTAATGCTGCTTCAAAAAAATTTAGCGCTGCATCAATTTATTTAAAAACTAATTGCAACAGTCTTTCCTGCATAAAAACAAATCGAATACATTGCTACAATTGAAACATTGTTTCAGTGATATCTTCTGCATATTTCTAATTCAATGCTTCTTCAAACAACCTCCTATTTAACGCTAGGTTCTTCAGGGATTTCACTTAAATTTTCTGGAGATTAAAAAAAAAGTTGCAGAGTGATCGATCCCTACCAACTTGTGTTCTCCACGGCCTGCAACAAACCTGATGCTAGAGAATGCACTTCAAACCGCTGTTAAACACTATCAAATGTTGTTAAATCATTTTTAAACGATGTTTCAATTATGATCATCGTTTAAACGATGTTTTCAACACTTTCGAATACACTGCTACAATTAAAATGCTGATATCGTTCAACCAAACACTGTCTTGAAAGCATAATTATAGTATGGAATTATCACAATTATTAAAATTCTTCAGTGCTCTAGGGACCAAATAGTGGCACTGTCTTGAAAGCATAATCACTGAACAAATAGAACCAGAAGAAAACCAGAACAAGTTGTTTCCATAGGGGCAGCGATTGACTTATTACGGAGATACCAGGCGGGGCAGAGGCTCAGTAGCCTGAACATGAGATTGGTGAAGGACTTGTTTTGTTTCTAAAATTAAGATTCAATCACACAGATTTTTCCTTTGTTCTTTGATAATAAAAAATGATTTTAGAATTTACAAATCTAAAATCAATTAATCAAATTTCTGTTAAAAAATTTGCAAAATTCATACCAATCTTTTGTTGATCGATTCAACGGAGTTGAGTTTTCCACGACTTGGTAGAGCTGGAATATCCTCCTCATAGCATTACCGTGGCTCTGATACCACATGTAAATGTAGAAGTGTCCTCAAACACATACCTTTATTGGTCATAAAAAAATATTACATATCAAATTGCAGGAGTTTACAAAAGTAAACTCTCACTTTCACATTACACAATGAAATTAGGAAACAATCCTATTTTTAAGCTCTATGTTCTAACTTAATCTAGTTATGGATCACTTGGAAAATCAACAAGTGTCCATTTACAATAAATGACCTTCTAACCATCCCACTAACTTTATTCCTATTTTAGAGCCTAGGAAATGACTCTATTCTAGAGTCCTATGTTTACTAACAAAATACTATTTCTAAGTACCTCAAATATTTATTAAATATTCTAATTTAATAAATATATTTATCCTAACTTTACATTATTTAATTTATGTATTTTTGGATTTATAATTGCCTTTATGAAAGAGGCTAACAAATCCACATGTACTAGGGGCGACCCATAAAAATAATAAAATAATTCATAACTTAAACTTCTTATTAACCTATTGGGGCAATCTATAGGTCGATTATGGTCCTCTAGAAAAGAGGAATCTAGTTAAATTATAATATTAACCATCTGAGTTCTCCAAAGTTTAATTTGACACTATTTTCCAAAGTTAACACTCCCTCTCAACTAGGAACAATTCCACTTGGTAATCTCTGCTAGAAGATCTTTACATCATGATGACATAATGGCTCAACCCTATTCATTGAAACTTTATTCAATCTAGAAGAAGAAGAATCAGGGAGCGAATGCTTCCACCCATACATAGCGACAAGATAATTTGTCATATAGAGGAGCACATCTCTGACCTTGGAATCTCATTGGGGAGTCCATTCTCAACCCGAAATCACAAAAGGGGAGAAAATATCAACTCAATCTTGTTGTCTTCCAATATTCCCATCAATGAATCTCATGAGTCATGTAGTAGAACATTTTCATCATAATTAACTTGGATTGTACACCCGAAGTACACTCCCAACTCATTGGAAAAATTTAGGAGCAGTATTCCCATCAAGCCTTTCTTGAGGGTATGATGCCAACTGGGGTATACTTTGCATAGAATAGATAGGGGAGTAACATCTTTGACCCTATGAAGATAGGGGAGCAAGATCTCAACTCTGCGTAATAGATAGGAAGGTGCCATATTTTCCAGATATCCCTCAACCCCAAGATCGCTCTATCTCAATTCCTCACCCCAAGAGCTCTATCGGGGTAGCAAGAGCTTGCTCAGTGTCCTCAATCAGTGCGGTCCCTTATCAATAGGGGCTAAATCCATCAGTCCAAGTTATTATCTTAAGATAAATAACTTTCCTTTTAGGTGTTCCTTGGTTAAAATATATGTTATCTGTTTGTCATTCCATATGTGGTGGAGTCTAAAAATGCCTCTCTACACCATTTCATGAATAAAGCGACATTGAATCTCTATATGATTTTACTTTTCATCAAATACATGATTATCTATCAAATAGATCATGGTGAGCCGTAGTATTGGAAAAATAGTGATGCAACTCCGAGAGGCTACTCTAGTTTATTTTATCAACCCAGTGTTCATACAAACTTGGAGGTGATAGTGCTATATACACAACATATGCATTCTACACATGCCATCCTTTTATGAGTCCCACGAAAGGGTGTTATTGCTAGGGTTTCTAAGTGAAGTCTGTCACACTTTCGAATTAGACCTAGAAAAACAAGTGACTCAAAACCATTACTCTATTAACCATCAAAGGACTATTTTATAGCAAGAAAATACATCTAGTTATTCTGCAAGGAAATAAATTGGCAATTTAAATTATGGAAAGAAATAGAAGCAAACTAGGAATCTTCATGTACTAAATGGTTGAATTGAAATTGTATAAATAAGGCTAATATAATCACATATTGTTGGGGAAAATGGATAAACACATTGTGTCTACTTCATGCATTAAATATCATTCTTTTACTCATGCATCTAATCATTACCTAATTATGCTTGTAAATGCATTGTTTTGGAGCAAGAACAAGAAGGTTCCATGGTGGCTTAGGAAGGTTTTGAACTCATGGATGCATGGATGAGGGTCTATTGATGGTTATTTAAGGTCTAGATGAGGTTGATTATGGTTTCTAGGCTTAATGAGAGGCCCACGGGTGCTGGTACAGGGTCTCCTACAAGTTTCCTATAGTGCTACATGAAAGTCCTCAATTGCTACAGGAAATAGTCTGAGGGAAATCTGAGGCAAAAAATCATGGAGAAAAGTGTAGAGAAGTTGGAATAAAGGTGTACTTGATGGATGGAAGATGGCCAACCCATTGGCCAAGCTTAGAACCTCTTGAAAATCTCGTCTTTCACTTCTATGTTCGCTCATAGTGTGAAGGTGAAAATATCAAAAACATGGTTGAATGTGATTTGGTTGAAAGAAGGCTGATGAAAGGTGAGAAATGAATCTAGAGGTGCTGATGAAATCCTCCTCTACCATGCTACTTGAACCTGCAAGAAAACTACATGTTCATGTAGCAAAAATTAGAAAATATATGATGAAGGAAATGGAAAATATGAGTTAAATTTGGAAACAAACATACTTAAGAATTAAAAAAAATCTAACTCAGTATTCTAGACATGTTCATGACACTACAATAACCTAATTATTCTTTCCAAGAAATCATAAATTAAAGAGAAAATTTGGGCTTGTGGTGAAGATCTTCCCTCCTCGATCTCCAATGAAAGAGATGGGAGAGGGAGGCTTGACACACATATTTCTGAGTTTATATGATATTCTACCAAAATTTATACACACTTAACTACAAAAAAAGACAAAATTGAAGAAAACTGAAAATAGTGAATTGAAATGTAACCAAAATAGATAAAACTCATAAAGAAAACTAGCTACAATGGCATAAAAATAAACATGAATACACAATAGATACCAAGGCCAATGGATTAGGCCCTAACCCACAAGCCTAGCCCTCTACAACTAAATCAATGAAGTACAATCTGAATACTCCTCTTATTGCAAAAATAATCTCATTATATAATCATAAATTAAAAAAACCTATTACAAGAGCTAAGAGTATATTAGCTTCCTTGAAATTTTGAATCTTAATGAGCTCTTGTTCTGCCCTATTTAACCTAAAGGGTAGCTACCAACTACTCCCTAAAAATTAGGTGATGATTCCCCTTTGGCTGCAAGAGAAGTGGAGCTTTGGTGTTCTTGATCTCCCACTTTCTTTGTTTCCTTTGATTTCGAGTTGTTGGTGGGAATATCAAGGATCCCTTGGCTTCCTTTGGGAGTTAAGGAGGTGGAAAACCCTCCTAGAATATCTCCTTGTTGTCTACTATGAGATTTAATTGAAAAATGTTCAACAAAAGTGAAATATCTTTGTGATTATCCTGCATTTAGACCATATTAGGAATTCGAAGTATGACAAGCCTTAATCACCATCTACACTAGCAACATATTACCATAATATAATTAAATGTGGAAAAATGAGTCTTATAAGGCTAAAAATGTGATAATTAATCCGTCCAATTATACCTAATGATGGAGCTCGTCATCACCTCCCTTCCAAATGGTTTCTCATCATCTGAGAAACATAGTATTCCTTATCCATCTCTTTCAGTTCTTTATTTTTCCCTCTTACTTCCCAAGGAATAAGTGAAGAAGTTCTTTCAGGAGGGTAGAAACCAACATTCTTTTTTGCCTCTTCCCATTTTCTGTTTTCCTCCTCTCGGTCTTTCTCTTCACCCATTCTCAGCAACAAAGGTGGACTGATTTTAAAGCCAAGCCACACCATTTTCATTTCTTGCATTACCATTTTGTATAGTGGTGCCCTTTCTAGAGAAGTCTTCAATCTCTCTCATGTGTGGTATTCCATGTTTCTGATACTAAATGGGAGGCCATTGCAACTCCTTTGACTAGACATTATACATTCATCTCCCAGCAACCTAGAAACATAATCAAAATGGGAAATGGATTCTGCTTGTGTATTGAGGTACTTTTCTACAAGTGTAGCATCCTTTTCTATCTTAAGATGGTTGTTGATGACTCCCCTAAGGCAGAATAGTTTTTCCCTAATGTGTGGAGGCTCCCTGTTTTCTCTTCTCATTACCCTCCTTACTTCTTATGCTCTTGCTTCCTCATTAGCCATCCAAGAGGCTAATTCCATCAACTACATATCTCCCATTCTAGGGTTAGGGTCCCAAATTTTCAAGTATTTCAACACAATATTGTCCATGCATAAATTTTCCATGCTTGACTGGCTGCAAAATTCAATGAATTGTTTGTAGTTCTGAAAAAGTAAGGACCCATGAGAGGCTAGTGTCCTAATTTGAAATAGGATCCATTATTATTTGAGGTATATTTCATAGGATTCTGATGGGTATATGTGTTTAATGTCCTCCATGCAAAAATCTGCCATGGTGTCTGTTTGTTTGTCTTTTTGTTGAAGCTGATCTTGTAATCTTACATTCACTGTCTAGGCTTCTTGAAGTTGCTCTTTCAACATGGATTCTTAGGGCCTAACATAAGACAAATACCTTCCCAACCCAGTGACCTTCTCCTCCATGATCCCTATGTCATGCACAACTTTTGTTGTAGAATTTTTCATTCAATGATGAGTGTGTGATGTTTCTTTTTCTAACTAATAAAATAAAGGGATTGTAAAATTCCGAGGAATCAATCTACCCCCTTCAATAAATGTATAGTAGGAGCTAACATTTGGCTGAGGAATATGGTGTGACACTATTGATATATATTTGGGGATAGGTTTTGTTTAGGTAGGCTCCTCCTTTCCATCTTTCTCTTCCTCCCCTTTTGGATCTTTCCCTTCATCTTGTGCTTTTTCCTCAACTTCTTGGGCCTTTTTCCCACCCCTTGGTGTCGTTTCTCCCTCATCTAAGGCTTCCTTCTTTGATTCTATCCCTTCTGTAGTTTCCTATAGCAAAAATATAGTTTCTTGTAGAATTTGTTTTTTTTTTTTTCCTATTGCAAACCCTCTCTTTCTTATTTTTCCCTCTTTTCTGTCTTTTGAGGGTTCGTGGGGGTTGATAGATGTGTAGGGGATGCCAAAATTGATGAATTTATTCTTATATAGGTCATAGGGGTCCTCACAAGTGAGGTGACCTCTTGAACCTTTCCTTCTTCTACCCTAATTTCATCATCCTTCTTGGGTGACTCCTCAATGGTAATAGGGAATTTAGTAGGAGTATGTGGTTTCCCCTGCCTCACCATTTGGATCTTCCTATTAGTGAAGTACATGGATGCTTGTATCTTCCTCTTTTCTTTCACTGGTGTGCTCAAAGTGGCTAGGGTAGCAACTACATCTATCTCTATTATCTCAGTTGATATGTTGGTCTATTGAGGAGAGGTATCAGTGCCTAGCACATGGTCCAATATTTCCTTCTCCTCTATCTTCTCTTCTTTCTTCCCGTCAGTCTCTTCCTTCTCTAATTCATTTCCCTCTTTTTCTTTTTTATTTCCTTTCCTCTAGTTATAGTATTTATGTGTTTTCTGTTTTAGCCTCCATCTCTTCTTCTTCATCCTCATCTCTAGCACCCCCCCCCCCCCCTCTTCTTCTTCTTTTATTTCCCTCTCTCTAAGAATAGAGGCATAGGTTTGTCCAGTTTAGGTGGATATAAAGGCTTCCCTATCCATGTATATGGATGACGACCAATACACAGGGAGGTTTAATCTTCTCAGAGAATCACTCAATATTGGTTTGATGAGGCCATGATGAGCCAAATGCTAGTAATTCTTTTCCCTCATCTTTTTTCTAATCTCTGTTATTGAGTTCAAGAGAAAATGAGGGATGCTCAATCTTTGTTCTAGAGGGATTTTTCCTTGAAATCTAAGTTCATTCAACAATATGAAATGATATCCATAGACTACACTAAACCTACCCTCACAGGAAATGAATTTCATGATGTGGAAGGCTACTTCATCCCAGGGATATGGAAGGCTTTCTTTTCTTCTCCTACTAGAAACAAGTTTTTCATGGCTGCAGTGCTAGGAATTATATCATCCTTAATCCACTTGAATCCTCAAGGAAAATGGTGATTCTGCTGATTAGCTCAGTTGAAAGTGTGATGGCTAGGCCTGTAACCGCTTTGGTGGCTCTCTCCTCTGAGTGTGATTGTAGAGCCACTGAAAAATATCGAGCTATCTCCTAATCAAAACCCTTTATAGGCTTTAAGAAACGTAGCCACTGGTGGTTTCTAAAAATATCCATTACTTGAGGGTGCAGTCTTATTATTTAGATGTCAGTGGGCTCCCTTATGTTAAATCCCCATCCCATTTTTTTGGTTGTGATAGGAAGGTCATAAGATGGATTTTTTTTTATATTTACTTGTGAAGAGGTCTTGGAGATTATGGTCTCAAATAAACTCATATTTCACCATTTAATTCCCAAATTATAACTAACTGTGTGTAAATTTCATGGAGAAATTGAAATTCTAGAGGGTGGAAACCACTTACCTCTATCCTTTGGTGTTTTTTCTTGGGAGATGGTGGCCTTAGGAGGTAATATCATCCAAGAGTGGCTCTTTTTTTCTCTCCTCAATGCTATTTATCTTCTTGTGTAGTTTACTATATAAATTCACTATTTATTGTAGCATGAGGCTATGTGCAAGCCTAGACTTGATGCTCTTCTCTCTAATGGCTCCTCTGAATTATTTTTCTCCCACTTCTCTCGAAATACTAAATGAAGTGAGCATAATGAGCCAAAACTTACCTTTATGTCCTTTTAACTGAATTTCGAGAGGAGTGTTGAGTTGTACTGGGCACGAGTTTTCCTTTTTAGGACCATTGGTCCCATTCTAGTTAATCATTGCCCCTACCTCATAATCTCCTCCTTGTCCTTGTTAACTCTCCCTTAACTGATTTGACTTGCCCAGGTGGCAGGAAAACTTAACTTTTCATCCACTTTAACTCTACGAGGGTGGCCAAGTTAAGTAGTCACATTTTTTCCTTTTAAGTCTCTAAACCTCGACATCAAATAATTTTGATCATTATGAGTGCATAGCGAGAGGTGAAGGGCCATACCTGAGCCTACATGGTGATGGTGTGTTGCATAAATGATCTAGTGTAGGGAGCTGGAGTTTGGTGACAACCATGGCTATCTTTCTCTTCCTGTGTTTTTATTTTTTTATTTTCTCAGTGAGAAAATTATTTTCTAAGTGAGTTGCTTAACCTTTTTATTTGTCTTTTCTTCTTGCAGGTGCTGCATGGAGGTACTAAGGTGTCTTGGTTGGTGTGTTCACACTCATGAAGTATGTTGGTGGTCATTTCAAGCCATATTCATCAAATTTACTTCATATTTTAACCTTTTTGTTCCATACATATAATCGCTACACGAAACATTCCAACATCTTGTAGCAACCTTCTCTCTGCTTCTTAGGGATCGAAATTTCTTAGAGATGAAGTGAAATGATTTATGGACGTCAGGGATAGAGTGATGGAATGAGTGGAGTGATGGAGAAGTAAGGGGATAGGTCTCATGCCAAGGTATAAATGATCTAGCTGTTAGTGGCACAACATAGGTTTTAGAGAGTGAATCCTTGTGCATGTAGTGAACTGAGAATTAGGAGTGGTAGGTATAAGAAAAAAAAAAAAGTATCATGCCCTTTTTGAAGTTTATAAACCTTTGAGAGAGCTTATTTTCTCATAAATAAGTTTCCTATAGAAATTACAGGGTTTCCTGTAGTGCTACAGGAATCCTATAGCTACTAGATTTTCCTGTAGCAATTATAGTCACGGGAAAAAATGGAGATTTTTTCCTACCTGTGAGGTGAAATGAATGAATGGGTGCATCCTGGAGTGGTCCATGGAGTTTGTAAGAAGAGGAGAGGGAGGAGTGATGAAAAACTGCTCCTCTGGATCTAAAAACCATCTTTGATCATAGATATCATCTTTATCTTTATCTTTTTGTTTCTTTTCTATTTTCTTCTTTGTTTTTTTTTTTTAAGGCAGGTGGGCTGCCTCCACAAAGGTTTTCACCTCGTAAACCTACCTTGGGTGCCTCCAGAAGGTTTTCACCTAATTATATTTTATTCTTTGTTCTTTTCTCTTTTTTTTTTCTCTAGGATTGCCTCATGGAGGTTTATAGTCATGGGGTTTGCCTTGGGCGCCTTAGAAATGTTTTCACCCATGCCTCTTTTTTTATTTTTATAGGAGGGGGAGATGCTGGAAATTATGGAGTCTCCAATGAAATACACCTCCCCATTTATGGAATTTATAAATTTATCCCAAGACGGGGTCTTTTTGTAACCTTTGAGCCTGTAACCATTGACAAGCAGGGGAATCCCCTCATCTATGGTCCTGATATGCACTACGCCATTATCATATAATTTTTCCACTTTGTAAGGTCCCAACTATCTTTTCATCAATTTGTATTTGAAATCCTTGAACCTTGAGTCATACAACATCACATAATCACCTTCTTGAAAGGTCTTCTCCTTAATGTACTTTCCATTCCATACCTTCCTTTGCAGCTGAATCACTTATGTGTGAACGAGTGCTTGCATCCTCAACTCATCCAACCCATTTAATTTCAGAAACCTTTCTTGTTGGGCCTTTGTTATATCTAGGTCTAACTCAGCTTCCATCCTCAAGGAGTTGAATTCAAACTCAATTGAAAGTAAAACTTTTTTCCCATAGACAAAGTCATAGGGAGTGAACTTTTTGTTGTTTTCCAAGTAGTGTTGTAGGCCCAAGTAGCTTCTACTAATATTTCTGCCCAATATTTTATGTTTTTACCCACAAGCTGGGTGAGGTTATTCTCCAAGGATCTTCTGGTCACTTCCACTTTTCCATTTTCTTGAGGGTGGTATGTAGTGGAAGTCTTATGCTTTATCTTTTTCCTCCTCAGAATATTCTAAATGAGATGATGTTATAGCATCATTTCTCACCTTGACATGATTCATGATTGCTTCATGGTTTTTGGGCACCCATTCCTACAGACTTGGACAAATTCACTTAAAAACATTGTAAAATCCCCAATACGCGACTATGCTCGTGTTTTCCGCGTGTATACACGAGTCCAGCTAGACTTTTCCGTGTATGCCATTAAAATGATTAAAAAATATATAATTATTCCCTATTTTCGGGCTGGGTTGATGGTTACTCAGGTAGTTCAACCACCCCAGCACGTGGCCAACTGTTTCCAACTGTTGAAACTACTTGGAGGGAGTATAAAAACCCCTCATGTGTATGGCCTAAGGGAGAGAGAGAATTTATTGATATTATACTCCGTTGGTATTCCCTATCCAAGTCTGATTCCCCGTGCCTCCTGCACTTTCCTTACCATTGTTGAAACCCTGTTTCCCTTGAGATACACATCCCTATATGTTATCTCGTATGCACCAGCTTGAAAGGTTTGCTTAGGGGCAAGGGCCGGGACGGATCCCACGACGGTCTCAAGGCCTTGGAAGGATCGTGTGATCTTTCCACGTGTTAGCTTTTGTATATGCTATTTATAATAGAAGTACCATGCTGTTCCCGAAATAAACGTGTTAGTGTATGCTTATATCTATGAGAATATTTGTTATACAAGCATTCATTATGATTTATTTAATGTTTTATATGAATCTCACTAACATTTAGAGTAGATATATGCTGTACAACCTGTCCTTTGTGAAAGGGTTGCTTTTTTTAATGATATTTCTCTTCTCTTTGGATGAGAGGTTCGAAGGAAAATTTTCAGCAACCAAGTAGTTATCGATGTTAGTAAACCATGGAGAGAGTGCTAAGATAGCAAACATGTGTTCATCCAGGAGCTGGTCATCGAAAGGATTATCGAAAATGGTTAGGTAAAAATGTTTTAATAATAACAACCATCTAATTATTCTAGAATTAACATGAGGTTTATTCATTAAATATTTTATGGTTGCATGGTCAGTGTGTAAAAAGGTATGATAATCAGTGATATAATGTCTAAATTTGTTTAAATCATGGAAAATGGCTAACATTTCCTTGTCTGTGACAATATAATTGAGTTCAACCTTGGACAAGTTCTTACAAATGAAATAGATTACATAAGGTAATTTGTCTTCTAACTACCCCAAGGCTGCCCCGACAACTTTGTTGATGCATTTGTGTGGATGTGGAAAGGCAAAGCCCAATTTGGACCTTGGAGAATTGGGGCAGTATTTAACTTTCCCTTAATGAGATCAAAAGCTTCTTGACAAAGACTAGACCAGGTAAACTTCGAGTCTTTGGCCAAAAAAGCAAATAGTGGTGAAGCCAACTTGCTGAAATCTTTGATAAACCTTCTATAGTAGTCAGTTGAACCTAAGAAACTCCTGAGATATCTCTTCTTTTGAGGATCAGGAACCGTTTTGATGATGGTGATTTTTTTTCTGGTCCACCTATATTCCTACTTGGGAGATTGAGTGGCCCAATACTACTCTTTCTCTTTTCAATAATTCACACTTTTGTGGGCTCAGGGAGAGATGCATCTCAATGCACCTTCGCATCACTTTTCCCAAATTGGAGAGAGATTCTTGGAAGTCATCCCCATAGGGTGTGAAATTTTCCATGTAGATTTCAACCGAGTCATGGACTAGCTTAGAGAAAATGCTTAAGACAACTCTTTTGAAGGTAGGTAGGACATTGTACAACCCAAGGGGTAGGACTCTGTAAGCGAAGGTACCCCAAGTCCATGTGAAAGTATTCATGTCCTCATATTCAAGGCTAATTTGGATTTGGTTATACCCACTAAACTCATATAAGAAAGAAAATAACTTATTTCTTGCAAGGCCATCTAGGAATTTATCTATAAAGGGAAAGGGGAAATGGTCCTTCTTCATTGATTTTTTTGAGTTCCTAATAATCAACACAGACTCACCATTTTAGATTCTTATTCATGACTAGGACAAGAGGAGATACCCACTCACTATCTGACATAGGATAAATGAAACCGACATCCAAAAATTTCTGTAGTTCTTCCTTGATTATGTCTTTTAGAGCTAGGTTCATCCTTCTTTGGGGTTGGCACAAAGGCTTGCACCCCTATTTAATGTAGATATGATGTGTGCACATCAAGAGATGCACCCCTTTCATGTCCTTGTACTCCAAAGAAAATGCATCAAGGTTTTCCTCAAAATTTGGCATAGCTGCTCTTTGTCTCTAGCTGAGAGAGAGGAGTTAATTTTTAGAGATTTGGATGGGCCAAATTCCACAGCCTTGGTGGTTACAAGGGTTGAATCTAATATGTGTAGTTCCATACAAGGGTGGCTTTTAGACTCTTTGAATAGGTTTTCAAGTGGACTGTCAGTGGGGGGCTGGTTCTGAATGATTTGGTTGATGAATTCATATTCATCAAGCTAACCCCCTCTAAGAACATTATATATGGTACAAATGGGGTAGTTTGCAATGCTTTATACTTCATCTTCTTATTCTTCATCCTCCAACGATATAGGTAGGTCATGGTCAATGGAAGGCTGGGCTGGAGGATATAATACCAGATCTTTATAAAAGGGCCCATTCTTAATAGTCATGTTCTTGGCCTGAGAGCTAATATAAGCATTGACAGTGGTTAACCAAGGTCTCCAGAAAATGACAGGATATCCATTAAACTTATTTTTTGGCTGGAGAACCAGGAAATATGTAGGATACTACCAAGCGTCAATTAAAAACCATAACATCATCAAAAATTCCTTTTGGAGCTACTGTGGACTAAAATGCAAGTTGGAGAATCCTTGTGGTTTTCCTCAAAGTCCATTGGAGGTTGAGATTAAGTATAGTTTTGCTGGTCATTACATTGAGGGAAGCCTCGAAATCAATCACAGTATTGGGGACTATTCCATTATCTATGTGTACATCTAAAACTAGACTACCAGGGTCTAGGTACCTTGGGAAGATCACCCTTCCCAACATTAAGTCAGACAACTATCTTATTACATTGATGGTGGGGGTATATTTCTTATTTCTCCTAGGTTTCTTGAAGAAATTTTCCTTGATGAGTCTATTTTAAAGAGGGGCATCCTTAATGGCCTAGAGAAGGGGTATTTTTACACACAATTTTTTTAGTTCTCCCAAAATTTCAGTCTCCTCTCGGGTGTGCTCACTAGAGGGGATCAAGCGCTCAGGAAAAAGGAGTTTGTTGAATCTGAGTGTTACTTTCTTCCTTTTTCTCCTCAACCTCTATAGGTGGGGATGGAGGATCATTGTCTAGGATTAATATTCCTGACCTGAGATTAATCTCCTGTATCTCAACAACATAAGTTCGATAGGATGTCTCTCCACTGTAAACTTGTTGTGCTTGTTTGTTGTTCAGGTTTAGATTGGGTTGTGCAGGCATTTGAGGTGGCTTGGGTGGACCAGAATGAGTAATGTGAGGTTGAGGTTGAACTGGAGGAATTAGATCAGGTGGGTGATTATGTTGAGGCATCCACCCTTGTGACGGGTTGTTCCACTGAGGTGGTTGAGGAACATACTGCTAAAATGGTTGGTTCACTCGCCGAGGATGATAAAAATAGTTATAAGGCCAAGTAGGAAGTGTAGGCCATGATGGAGGAGTGGGGGTGTACCAAGATTGCATAGGTACATTCTAATTTTTGCAATAATAATAATAATGTCCACCTTGCATACCCTTCTAGTATGTCTGAGGGCCTTGAGGCCTTCTTTGGTTGATGAAATAAAGTTTCTTTGGTACTACTTCCCCAACTTGATATACAACTCTGAGCCCAGGTAAGGAGTGACACTTGTTTATGGCATGATTCTCTTCACAAAATAAGTAAACCTCTATGACATTGAATGGAAATTCATTTTGAGGGTGTCTCTTAGAACATCTAGGGAAGAATATAGCCAAGTTTGTTTTTGCTTCATCTGCATTGTGTCCATTTGCAAACAAAAGGTGTGCCGCATCTCACCCTTGAAGTCCTCCAACATATTTCCAATCTCATACTTGATGGTGGTGGAAGAGGAAGGGGTATTGGTCATACTTTGGCTAGCTCTACCTTTCCACCTAGCAGCCCTATAATGGTTCATGGAGACATTTTTTATTTCCTCATAAGGTAGCTAGTAGATATCTCCTCCTGATAACATATGGAGGGTTTCTATCAACTCCTCCCCGATCCCTCAGAGAAGTACTTTTTAAGTGACCTAGGATCAAGGGTGTAGTTGGATCTTTTATAATTTAACTTGAATCTCTCTTAATAATCCTCTAGGGATTCATCAAGCCCTAGAGTCATCCTGAATATTTCCTCTTTAGTTTCCTTGGACCTACAGTAGTCCCTGTACTTTTTTTTGAAAGCATCTTGTATATGTGCCCAGGTAGTGATGTTGTTCCCAGGTAGACCCATGAACTAGTGTAAGGCTGCATCCTTAAGGGTAGATGGGAATAGATTCAACTTTTGATCATCAAAAGCATAGTCATAGGTCATATAGACAGGAAATAATTCAAATATGAATGTGTTAGGGCCTTTAGAGGTAAATCCATGGAAATGTGGAAGGGAAGAGGGTCTAACTTTATTCATATTAGTTTCCCCATTTGTCTCTCTAATGGGAAAGACTCCCTCGACTTTATTTTGAACCATGGATTGAATAGCTGAAGCATGTCCCCTTGGTAAAACACATTCTTCTTCTTCTCCAATAGGTTCTTGGAAATATTCAAAAGGCTCACCAATGGTGTGTTCAACCTCATATTCATTGAAGAAGAGTGAAGGGTGACTATGTGGGGATGTGGGGGTTTTTGGAAAAAAAAAAATCCTTGAGTATCCCTACTACTACAAGGCATGAAAATATATTTTTTTTTTAATTGTGTTTTTTCAATATTTTTGAAACAACATGTAAAATTAAAGAATAAAATAATGCTAAACTTGAATCAAAGCATCTATTAGACACCTCCCTGACAACGAAGCCAAAAAGTGGTGAGCCCTGATATTGCACCAAGAGTGATGCAACTCGCAGAAGCTACTCTACTTTACTTTAGCAACCCAAGGTTCATATAAACTTGGATGTCATAGTGCTATATAAACAGTAGATGTATTCTACTCATGACATCATCTTCCGAGTCCTACGAAAGGGTGTTATTGCTAGGGTTTCTGGGTGAAGTCTGTCACATTTCTGAAATATACCTAAAAATACAAGTGAATCAAAACCATTACTCTATTAACCATCAAAAGACTATTCTAAAGCAAGAAAATACATTTATATATTCTGCAAGGAAATAAATATGCAACTTAAACTATGGCAAGAAATAGAAGCAAACTAGGCACCTTCATGTAGTAAAAGGTTGAATTTAAATTCCAGAAATAAGGCTAACCTACTCACACATTGCTAGGAAAAATTGACAAACACACTCTTTCTGCTTCATTCTTTAACTATCATAATTTTAATCACACATTTAATCATGACTGAATTATGCTTGTAAATTCATTGCTTTGTAGCAAGGACGAGAAAGCACTAAGGTGGCTTAGGAATGTTTTGAACTCATGGATGCGGGGCTGAAGGTGTCTTGATGGTTGTGGCAGGTCTATATGAGGTCTATGATGGTTTATGAGCTTAAGGAGAGGCCCACTGTTGCTGATACAAGGTCTGATACAGGTTTCTTGTAGTGCTACAGGAAAGTCCTGAATTACTACAAGAAATAGTCCGAGGAAATCCGAGGCAAAAAATGATGGAGAAAAGTGTAGGGGAGGTGGAATGAAGGTGTAATTATATGGATCGAAGGTGGAAAACCCCTTTTCCAAGCTCAACACCTCTTGCAAAGACTGTCTTGCACTTCTAGAGTTTCTCATGGTGTGAAGGTGAAAATCTCAAAAACAGGGTTGAAGGAAATTTGGTTGAAAGAAGGTTGATGAAAGGTGATAAATGAAGCTAGGGGTGCTAGTGAAGTCCTAATTTGTTGTGCTACTTGAAACTGCAATAAAACTACTTGTTCATGCAATAAAAATTGGCAAATCTATGATGAAGGAAATGGAAAATATGAGCTGAATTTGGAAAAAAAACCTACTAAAGAATTCAAACATAAATCTAACTCAATATTATAGACATGTTCATGACACTAAAACAACCTAACTATTATTTCCAAGAAATCATAAACTAAACTGAAAATTTGGGCATGTGGTGAAGATCTTCCCTCCTCAAGCTCCAATGAAAGAGATGAGAGAGGGAGGCTTGACACACAAATTTTTGAGTTTATATGATATTCTACCAATAGTTATGCAAGCTTAAATACGACAAAGAAAAAATTGAGGAAAACTTAAAACAATGAATTGAAATGTAATAAAAATAGCTAAAACTCATAAAGAAAACAAGCTACAATGGAATAAAAATAAGAATTGATACACAAGAGAGACGAAGGCCAATAGATTGGGCCCTAACCCACAAGCCTAGCCCTCTGAAACTAAATCAGTGAAGGAAAATCTGAATACTCATATTATTGCATAAAATAGTCTCATTACATAATCATAAAAGTCTCAAAAATGTATTACAAGATCTAAGAGTCTCTTAGCTTCCTTCGAATTTTGAATCCTAATGAACTCTTGCTCTTCCCTATTTAACCTAAAGGGCAGCTGCCAAAAACTCGCTAAAAAGTAGGTTATGTGTCCCCTTTGACTGCAAGAGAAGTGGAGCTTTGGTGCACTTGATCTCCACCTTGCTTGGCTACCTTTGATTTCAAGTTGTTGGAGGGAATCTCGAGGGTCCCTTGGCTGCCTTTGGGAGTTAAGGAGGTGGAAAAAATTCCTATAATCTCTCCTTGTTGTCTTCTCTGAGCTTTAATTGAAAAATCTTTAATAAAAGTGGAATATCTTCATGATTATCTTGCATTTAAACCATATTAGTATTTCGAAGTATGGCAAGCCTTAATCACCATATACACTAGAAAAATATGACCATAATATAGTTAAATGTGAGAAAAAGAGACTAATAAGGCTAAAAAGGTGATAATTAACCTCTCCAATTATACCTAATGACGGGGCTCATCAGATCCCACTCTTGTTATCACAATGTATCACTGTTGTATCTAAGGCTTGACCAAATAGCTCACCGAAGAGCCTCATTAATAACACATCTTCATAACTAGTTGATATAGAAGCAATGTGTTATGCCTCCATGGTGCTCAATGCTACCGAATTTTTCTTCCTACTCATCTAGGATATCATGGCAAAACTAAGAATGAAACATCCCGATGTACTATGTTTTTCAGTGACATTACCTTCCCAATCAGAATCAGTCTATCCATGAAGTTGGATATCTCCAGAAAAATATCTCAAACCAAGTCTGGTTTGTCAATGTAAGTATCTCAATATATGTTTGACCACAATCCAATGCGCATGAAGGGACTAAGTCATTAATTGAATTAATGTGTTAACTACATAACATATATATGGATTGGTGTTCACATGGAACTTGAGAACCCGAATTAGTTATCAATACTCTCATGGATTTTCCATATCAGGTCCAACTGCTTTTCCACATAGCTTCTTCAAATTCATCTCCATCGTAGTATTCATATATTTGAATTTAGTCATACCAAAACTTTCCAACAGATTCACTACATACTTTTCCTGTGAGACAAATTTCTCCTTAAGCCTTTGCCACACTTCAAGGCCCTAAAAGTAGTGCACTATACCAAGATATTTCATCTTGAATTAATAGGCTAAATTCCTCTTACATTCGATCATCACCGGTTCACTTCTTGTTAAGAATAGATTGTTAACATATAGAACTAGAATCAGTGGCATACCTTTTACAACCTTAAAATAGAGGTTTGGATCAACATTGCTTCTTCTGAAACATAATTTCATTAGATAGTTGTTAATGCATGTGTACCAAGATTGGAGAACTTGCTTCAATCCATACAATGCTTTCTTCAACCTCCAAACACGCATTCTGCATTATTTCACTTGAAATCCCTACGGTTGTTCCATATACACTTCTTCTTGTAACATACCATGGAGGAAAGGAGTATTTACATAAATTTGGTGAAGGGTCGAACCTGGACTAGCAGCAAGGGAAACTATGAAATGGATAGTTATGTATTGAGTCACATGAGCAAATATGTCATCGTAGTTTTCTCCCTCTTTATGATAGAAACCACAAGATATGAACCTCTATTTGTATTTCTCAATGCTGCCATTGATTTCATGTTTGATCTTAAATAACCATTTCAATGTCACAACATACTTCCCATGTGGTCTCAACACAACATCCCATACATCATTTTTCGCAATAGATTCGTATTCCTTCGCCATAACATCCTTCCAAATTTTTTCTTTAACTGCTTCTTCGAATGAGGATGGATCAAATTGGATCATAGTGCTCATAGCAGCTAGATATCCCTTATAACTGCAAGTTTCATTCCTTTCTTTGAAAGATCGATGAATGGGAATGTTTCTTTCACTATCATGTAGAGTGTCGTGAAGCCAAAGAGGCATTTTATTTATAGGAGGATGAATAGGATGTGGATCTAGAGGATCCATAAGCTCCATGGGAGTATCAAAATCATCTGACTTAGGAATAGAAGGACCATATAGGATATCCCTATCATAATCATCTTCCTTGGGTGGCAGAGGAAGGTCTCTTTCTTTTCAAAGTTTTGCATTTTCATCGAAAGTTACGTCCCTACTAATACCAACCTTCCTTTCACCTCAAATATATATTTTGTATGCCTTGGAGTTTTCATAGTAACCCATAAACATACCTTTTCTATCTGTAGCTTCTAGCTTGTTCATTTTGTCTTTATGTACATGAAAGAATACGGGAGATCCAAATATAAAAAGATGACTGATTTTGAGTTTGTTACCTGAAAATATTTCTCCTGAGGTCTTTTTCTTCAATGCTTGATGAGGCACTCAGTTTTGAACACATATAGCAACATGTATGGCTTCATCCCACATAAAATTTTGTACCTTATGATCATGAAGCATGGCATGAGCAACTTCCAATATCGATCAGTTCTTCCTTTCAGCTAAGCCATTCTATTCAGGAGTGTAAGCTGTTGTAGCATAATTTGATTGAGATAAAATTCAAGAGAGGTTATGATAAATTCAAGGTTTTTGAGGAAAAGATGTTAAAATTTCAAGAAGACTTGCAACATGCTCAAAAGGATAACCACAAGCTCAACAAGGATTTATCATCACATGTGAAGTGGAACCAAAATTAGGGAAGCAACAACATTGAATGTGTAATATAAGCCAGAGGAGCAGAAAAGAAGAAAAGCATGTAGCAAGGGTCAAGTCAGGCTTATTCGCGTGGAAAATAGTTTAGGAGTAAGGACAGTTGATGCATTCAAAACATTGCACACAGGTCAGGGTTGAGTCGTGCAAATATACGTGCAGAACAATGTTCAAATGCTTAATCGGAATCGCATGAGGAAGGTCTGATCGCATATAAAAATCACAATCGTAAATCTTAGGAGGAATGACGCTAAGGAATATGTTATAAATTCTGAAATGTGAAATGCAATATGAGAAATGGATGCAATATATTTCAAAGCTCAAATCTAAAGTTTTTAAAGTCCAATCATGGGACCCTCTCGCACATTTCACATCGCACATTGCAAGATCAGGAGGAATGATGCTCATGAATATGTTATGAATTTCAAAATGTGAAATGAAAAAATGAAGCAGATGCGATGGAAGTTATCACTAAAGTCTAAAGGTTTTTAAGTCCAGTACATGGGCTTTTCCTTTGTAAAAATCTCATCGAAGGGAAGAAGCGGATTATAACGTAGAACATTGGAATGCTAAAATTTGAAGAATAAGAAGACGCGATACAAATTTTCAAAGGTAATGGAATATCTCTTAAATTCCAGTCTTACGGTAGTTATAAAGGAAAATTTGAACTCATGGCAGACTTAGGTAAGAAAATACCCGACGATACGTACGGAACATTGGTATGCATTTGGGACAGTTCATTAATAAAAGACAAAACACTGTGGGCTCGAGTGGAAGAGCTAGAGTCGGGTGGTAGGTGACATGATGACAATGTTCAAAATGCAAAAGCATGGGCAGAGTGAGGTGGAGATGCATTTATGCAGACTGTTGGGATATCATAGCAGAAATGGAAGGAGACACATCAACAACAAATCAGATTCAGCAAAAGGATTATATTTCAAGTTTCATTTTCTTTTCTTTGTAAAGATAGAAGCTACAATTATTTCTTGTATTGCAATGTAATAAGTAGTTTAACAGTTTAGGCAGTCTAGGAGTTTCAAGAAGCTCGAGCAGTTACAAACTACTCTTGTTTGCATTTAAGGAAGAGAGAAAGAGAGAGGAAAAGTTTTGAGTTCCGGACCTCTTGGAGACCACATTTTGTACTTCCTTCGAATGGGTGAATGAAAGAAGTAGCAAGTTTCCTACAACTGTTGATGGTGATTTGTGTTTCTTGTGTCATTTTATGTTGTTTCTTCCTTGAATGAAGTGAAGTAAAGAGGCAGTTAGTCTCTGATTTACATTTGTAAGTAAGAGTCAAATAGCCTTAATAAGCGCTCCTTCACTCCATTTCCTCTCCCTTCACAAATTCTCTCTCAAAGTTTAATGTAATATTTTTTGTGTTTATAGCATATTATTTTGAGTTCTCTCTCTCTCCATGAATTCTCTCTGAAACTTAAAAGTAATAGATTATGTGTTTACAACATATTACATTGAGTTTCCTCTATAGTTCTTCTTTTCCATTTAGATATCAGCAGTCAATGGCATTGTGAAATATTTTTTTATTCCAGATCACTAGGGGTTTTAGATACTAATTTCCATAGGGATAGAATAGAGACCTCATGATAAAATTATTTATGTGACAAAATTTTAAAATGTTTTAAGCACTGATTCCTTTCACAACCGAGGGATTGTCTCTTAAGATACAACATTTTTTAGCGTTGTTGCTGGGGAGGAAGGCACAAAGTTATTTTTCCCTGGGTATTGAGATTTATTTCTTGATGGTGAACAAGATTTAGATAAAAAATTTGGTTGTTTATTATTCACCTGGCAACTCCAATAATGAATATTTCATTAGATAAGGAATTTTGCTGGCAAGAAAATGTGAAGGCATCGTGGGAAATATGGGTATCAGAGTTTGAATATTTTAAAGGAAGTTTTATTTTTCATTATAAATTCAGTGGTCTATTTTCCCTTGCATATCAAGAATATCATTTCCTTCTTTATATTTTCAGAAGATTATAAGGCCCAAAAGTACATTCTTTATTGGAGAAAGAAAATTCTTCTTCTACTTCTATTATTTATCTTGACACAACTTTATCTCGTAAATATGAGAGGAGAGATGACTACTGCATTACAATTGCTGAAGATAATCTGTCAGTTTGGGCATAAAGATGACAATTCATCATCTTTGGGTGATAATATTCTACCTCATAAACAATCCTCTTCTTTCTAGCGTGGAACCAAGGTGATTTTCAAACCCTTGGTGCTGCCTACAGTTCTTCATCAATATCCTTTAAAAGCTTTAAATTTCTACCAAGTTTTTTTGGAGAAAGCAATGAGGTTGCAGCCGGAAAACACCTCCTAGAATTTGAATAATTTCTAGAAATATTTCAAATTATCTATGAAAATGTGGCTTTAAGGATGTTTTGTTATTCATTAAAGCGGGGTGCTTAGGATTGGTTCTAGTTTTTGGAGGAAGGTTAAATTAGTTCATGGCAGAGTTTTCCAGAAATATTTCTTAGATATTGGGGCAAGCACAAACTGTACGAAAAACACATTTTGGAGTTATATTCTATCGAGAAGAAGAGCAAGGAGTAAATCGATGCATTTAATAGGAGGTTTCAAAAAGTATATTTCAGCATGCCGAAAGAAATTCAACCTTGTGAAGTTGAAGCTATGATATACTAGTTGAGGGCTCTTTCTAGTGTCTTGGATTTTTATCTCATGGAGAGAAATCCTTGCACTCTGGAGTTGATGTTTCTTTATGAACATGAAATCGAAGATAATGTGTGGGCTTGTAGAAATTTTTCCTGTCCCTTTGAAGGAACAAGTTTTGTTGAATATAAGAGGGTCTATCAAGAAAACGTTGGAATTTCTTTACAAGAGGATGCAAATTCAGAGATGAACAAGGATTTTCAAAAGGTGTCAAAGGATTCATGTATTCCTAAAACACAAGAATTTAAGCATTCCGAATATTCTGGTCAAAAATTCATTGCAACAACTGAACTACATGTTGAAAGCCTGGAAGATCATTACAATTTTCATAATTTTAATGATTTTTTGAATAGAGAAGAAAATAGTGGAGCTACTCAGGTGTGTTCCTAGGAGGGGGAATAGTTTTCTCAAGAATTGGCATTATACGAAGAACATCAACATTATGAGGAAAAAACCTTAAATTTCTCTTTTCGGCCTAAATGGTTGTCAACAGAAAACAACATTCAATATTCTCATATACAACCTCAAATTGAGGATTCAAGCAGTGAAAGAAGTCTAAATCAACAAGATGTTCAAGAAAAGGAGGCAGCAGAAAATTTGTCTCATCAGTTCTACAATCCAGTAGCTTATTATATGAAAACTTTCTTTTTTCAGCAACAAGAATTTATGCAAAGGTATGTGCAAAGATTTGTATCTGGAAAACTTTCATTGTACCTCCCTATTTTGATGTTCAAATTTCAACAGTGTGGAGGCATTAGGTCTAACATGCAGATGTTGAATTTGTGCCATTGGAAGACTGAATTCACCTGATTAAGTCCAGATATGAATACATATATAGGAGTTGTGCATAAATAAGCTCAGAAGTTGAGCATTTTTAGTTGTAGTCTTTCTAGTTCGGTATTTTCAATTTCAAAATAAAGGAAGAAGTCCAAACTGTAGTAGGTTTTGAGAGGATTTCATATTGGATCAACTCCCATTTACGATTGTCTCCTTGCCCAATAACGGATACTGATCTACATGTGCTCTTTGACTCCATGCCCAATAAACGCTATTGATCTAGAAGTTCTCTTTGACTCCATGCCCAATAAAGGCCACTGATCTACAAGTTCCCTTTGACTCCATGCCCAATAAAGGCTACTGATCTACAAGTTCTCAGCACTTTTCTACCAAATTGTTGTCCCCAATTGGAGTTAGATGTTGTAGCATAATTTGACTTAGCTAGAAGTCAAGAGAGGTTTTGAGAAATTCAAGGTTTTTGAGGAACATTTGTTAAAATTTCAAGAAGACTTGCAACATTTTCAAAAGGATAACCACAAGCTCAATGAGGATTTATCAACACAGGTGAATTGGAACAAAAATCACGGAAGTAGCATCATTGGAGGTGTAATGTAAGCGAAAGGAGAAACAAAGAAGAAAAGCGTGCAACAAGGGCCAAGTCGAGCTTATTTGCAAGCAGAACAGTTCAGGAGTTAGGTCGATTGATGTGTTTAGAACATTGCACATAGGTCAAGGTCGATTCATGCGAATATACGTGTAGAATAGTGTTTGGAGGCTTAATCAAAATCACATGAAGAAGGATTGATCCCATATCATAAATCACAATGGAAAATCTCAGGAGGAATGGCGCTAAGGAATATGTTATAAATGTCGAAATGTGAAATTCGATGCAAGGACTAGATGCAATATAGTTCGAAGCTCCAATCTAAAGTATTTAATGTACGATTGTGGGACCCACTCACACATTGCACATCGCAAGCTCAAGAGGAATGTCGCTCATGAGTATGTTATGAATGTTGAAATGTGAAATTTGATAACAAGGAAAACACGATGGAAGTTATCACTAAAGTCTAAATTTTTTTAAGTCCGGGTACATGGGATTTTCCTTTGTAAAAATCGCATCAGAGGGAAAAAGCGGATTATAATGTAGAACGTTGGAATGCTGAAATGCGATGGAGAAGCAGACATGATACAAATTTTCAAAGGTAATGGAATATATTTTAAATTCCAGTCTTATGGTAGTAAAAATGGAAAGTTTGAATGCATGTCAGACTCAGGTAAGAAAATACACGATGCTACATGCAGAACAATGGTATGATTTTTGCGGTAGTTCATTAATCAGAGACTAAATGCTAGAGGCAAAATCAGAAGAGGTAGAGTCGGGTGGTAGGTTTCATGATGACAGTGTTAGAAATGCAAAAGCATAGGCAAAGTTGGGTGGAGATGTGTTTATGTAGACTGTTAGGATATCAAAACAGAAATGGAAGGAGACACATCAACAAAAAATCATATTCAAGAAAAGGATTATATTTCAAGTTTCATTTTGTTTTATTTGTTAAGATTGAAGATAAATGATGTCCTCGATTTCAATGTGATAATTAGTTTAAAAATTTAAGAAATCTAGGAGTTTCAAGAAGCTCGAGTAGTTACAAACTTCTCTTGTTTGTATTTAAGGGAGAGATAAATAGAGAGGAAAGGTTCCGAGTTCTAGACCTCTTGAAGACTACATTTTTTACTTCTTTATGATGGCTGAAGGAAAGAAGTAGCAATTTTCTTACAACTGTTGATGGTGATTCATGTTTGTTGTGTCATTTTATGTTGTTCCTTCCTTGAATGAAGTGAAGTAAAGAAGCAACTGGTCTCTGATTTAAATTTTTAATTAAGAGTCAAATAACTTTAATGAGTGCTCCTTCACTCCATCTCCTCTCCCTTCTTAATTTTTCTCTAGAAATTTAAGGTAATAGATTATGTGTTTACAACATATTATTTTGAGTTCCCCCTCTCTCCATGAATTCTCTTTTAAACTTAAAAGAAATAGATTTTGTGTTTACAACATATTAATTTGAGTTTTCTTTATAGTTATTCTTTTCCATTCAGATATCATCAGTCAATGGCATTGTGAAATATTTTATTTATCTAGATCACTAGGGATTTTAGAAACTAGTTTCGATAGGGATAGAACATAGAACTCATGATTAAATTATTTCTGTGACACATATTTAAAATTTCTTAAGCCTTGATTCCTTTCCCAACCAAGGGATTGTCTCTTAAGATACAACATAAAGCATACCTTTTTCCTTCTTGATCCCTTCTTCCTTTTAGAATGCTATTTATTCTTTTGACATGTATTCAGCTCCGTTTTCATACTTGAAAACTTTAATTCTTTTCCCTCTTTGATTTTTGACCAAAGCTTTGAATTCCTAGAAATTTTCAAAGCCTTCATCCTTGTGCTTGAGGCAGTACAACCATGTATTTCTTGATTAATCATCAATGAAGGTGATGTAGTAGAGATGACCCCAAATATAATGCATAGGAATCATACCACATATATCTGAATGAATGAGATGGAGGATGTTAGTTGTTTTGTTCTTACTGGAGGGGAATGGTCCCCTTGTTTTCTTTCCACTTACACAACTTTGACAAACTCCATCATACTGAGCTTAAACATCGGGAATACCTGAGACGAGTCTCTTCAATTTTGGAAGAGAATCATAATGTAAATGAGCCCTCCTATGGTTCCACAATTCACTAAGTTGATTGGTGTTATGAACCAATGCTATAAGTTGAATTCTTGTGACTTTGTAGAGTCCCTCAGATCTCATACCTAATGTGAATGCATCTTTCATATGTGAATCAACAAGCCAAGTTAAGACCTTTCCATTGATGAAGGAAATTGTCATCCCTTTTTCTTCTAATGTGGATATAGAAATCAAATTCTTCATTAGACCTGACACGTACATAAAATGATGCAACAATATTGATTCCCCAGAGTTCAACTGAAACTTAATAGATCCAAATCCTTTTACAGGATGAGTGGAATTATCTTCAATAATTATTTTTAATTTTGGTCTCCCTCTCTACTATATTAGAGAGGACTTATTTGTATCCAGAGAAGTGATGAGTGGCACCATTTTCAACTAACCAACTATCCCACGAACCTGGTCGAGAAGAACTAGTAAGTGGAGAAATGATAATATACTCATATTTATTCACAACATTACTTTATACATGGGAGCCCTCGAATTATTTTGAGATCCTCATAATGTAAGACTCAACAATTTCACCTTTTTTCATCTTCACTTCCTTGATTTGATCTTTAAATTTGATGATATCATCTATATTGTTGACTTCATACATGGAAGATATCTTGTCATACATGTCTTTAGACTTTCCTAAATTCCCAACATATGCAAGTAAATGATCTTGTAAACCATCAACTATGATTTGATTTGTTTTGGACTCACCTTTTTTATATATGTTCTTGATGGTGGTAGATGCATTTTTTGGAGGCTCAGGTGTCCTTCCTTGAATGTATTCCAGCACATCGTTGTTGTCATCTATGATCTCCAATCTCACTTTCCATGCAAAATTTTTTGATGCATGACCAAATTTCTCATACTCCTTGAAGGTAGAGGAAGACATCTTGACTTTAACTTGTAGAGCCTCTTCCTGATAATGAGGGATTTGCTTCTTGTCTTCTCTTGGGCTTCTCCTTCACCTTAGCTTTAATAACATGTTAATTTTTCATATTGTTGTATGTCATTTCAATTATGTTAGCCCAAATTAATTCCTTACAAACAATGCATTCAAATATAAGTAGTGTAAATAACTATAAACTACAATTGAAGATGGAACATTGCATGCAGCGAGGAAGAAGATAATAACACAACCATAAGAGATAAAATATAGGTACAAGACATGGGAAAAACCCCGTTGTGGGGGAAACCCTTTCAAATATTCTTCTTCAATAGATCATCATAAAAAGTTTTCAGTAGAGAGTACAATTATCCTAATACATATATGAAGCGAAAACAATATGATCTAGATATTTTCATATCTACAACATCAGGGGAATGGATTTGATGGATCACCAAAACCATGTGATATCAACTATCAAGACTTCAGTTTGAATCTAGAATATTGTTAAAAAGTTATTTGAAGCGACTGTGACTTAGAGACAGATGAATGAATGCACTACATAAGCAACTGACTTTGATCCAATATAGATGAACCATGAAAATATCTTATCCATGATCTTAACATTGTGAATCTGCGGTTATACCAGCCTTGGTCATGACTTAAGAACTATGTGCCCGCAGCAAAAGTATATATCAACCCGATATCACTTAGAAGCCCTAGCTGTGCCCTGAACATGGTTTTTCTGTGGCTATACCAGCTCAGTCATGAACTTAAGATGGTATTCCCATGGCTTTCACCCGGAAACTGAAAAACTATGCTTGTGGCCCTGGCTTAGAAGACCCATATTGGAGCGAGCCTCTCGCTTGGGATATCTTACCCTTGCACGAGATTCTCTGGACGACCTGGGTGAGACAAAACAGAAAATACGAGCCAATACCAAGAGAGCAAGAAGAAAATATCATGAGCGAATGTGTGAGAATGATATTGGGGTTGATTCTATTTATAAATTTGTGAGGGACCACTTAGGATTTTAAAAAATCCACATATGTTGAGGCGGACTCGTAAAAATAATAAAATATTTCATAACTTGACTTCTGCTTAATCGATTGGGGTGATCTACAGGTCAATTTTAGTCCTCTCAAAAAGTAGAATTTGACTCTAGTTAAAAAAATTAACAACAACTAATAAATCATTCAAAAAAATATGGACAACATAATAAACAAAAAAGACTCAATTACTAAATAGATGACATAATCGAACATTCAAGCACCAAGTATACGATGTAAGAAAACTCATACATAAATGCATCTCAGGGGAGGCCATCTTGTCTGCACAACAAATCTAGTTAGCATGATATAACAACACACCATCTCAAACACGAATAAGATCATGACATCCATAAAAGTAAATAATTAATGTGTTCACATCATAAGCTCATAAACAATTGTCATTCATGCATAACAATCACACATATGAAGTCAACATAGATTATTATGACATAATATCATAAATAAGTCTACTCATACCTGAATGTCATAACCTTAGCTAGCTTCCTAGGCAAATCCAATTTAGCATGATACATATAACATCAAGATATTAATTTTATAACCCTAATCATGTAGTTAAATAACATAACAACAATAAGTTAACACATAACATTCTCATAATCAACATATAACATAATCATTGAGCAAGGTAAAAGTTATCCTATAACATGCTCATCAACAACATATAACATTCTCATTGAGCTAAATACAATTTAATATTTAACATATTCATAAAAAAAATATAACATATTCATCAAGTGAATACCATTATTCACTAACCAATCCATTTACATATGATCACACTGATTTACTAAAAACTATCATGTATGTACCCATAAAATCAATAGAATGAAAGGCATACGAATAACCATAATGCATATGACTACGCTGATCAACCAGCATTTATCACATATGTAATCATAATAATTACAGAATGAAAACATATAAGTAACCCTAATTCTTACAACAACCATGAATCACATACCTACATGCCAAGCATACAAACTCGTATGACAGTCTTCTCTTACCTGAAAGTTTATTTTTGCAACTTCACTTTAATGATCGGCATCTCCTAGTCTATCTTAGCCAACACATTATCATCATAACATACCAATATCATCATGATGACCTAATTTTATACCATTATCTCATGGACAATAACCTTAACCATGAAAATTCATGCATAACACATATAAACACCGACATGCATAAAAAATGCATATACGACCATATAATCATGAAGACACATCCCACAACAACACCATCAACCTTCACATGGCGACATCACTACAAACATGATCAACACCACGAAAATGTAATAAGAACATGGACTACAACATAAGGAACACATATGCAACTAAATTGAATGCATGACCAACACATTTCCCATCTACTCTAAGGGTTGAACCATGCACCGATACCACTTTGGAACACCCTCTTCCCGTATCTACCCAAGTAACTGGCCAACCGGGGTAAACATGTTATGAGAGGCTAATATGGTCAGACTCAACTTCCTAGATGACCTTGAGGAAGTGGAATTGATGAAAACGCTTCACAAAGAACTTCTACATCATCAATAACACCGGTAAGAGCTAACCAAATCATTTAGGCACCCTGCCCCTATGTTGCACTAAGATTTTTAGCCTCTCGACGCATGCACAAGCCTGCAACCCAATGTCTATGGCTCTTTGGATGCATGCATAAGGCCACAAGCTAGTGTCTAGGGACTAAATTCCTCAGTGTTGTGCCAGCGTCCGCAAGATTTGAGCCACATTTTTTAGGCCAAAAACCTAGTGCTATGCCTAGAAATTGAAGATAAGTTTAGAGATGAATTATAATGACCAAACAATGCTCTATTTATAAAAATATCCAGAATGACGAAACTAGATGCCCACTAGCCATGACAGGCATTTCATCAAACATGTCACAAACATGAAAGCTACAGGTATAAACAACAGAACTGAGCATATGGGTCTCATAAATATCTGATAAATGCTAAGAAAAATTTCTTGCCTTCATCATAAACTGCAATACAATCTATTTGAAAATAGATACATTGTGCATTCATTTACAAGTAAAAACATGGGGAGAGCCATACCTCATCACTAGTAAAATACTTGCTTATAACTAGCATAATAACAACAGAAATAGAGTGGATACAACAACAATATAATCCAAATAATAACAAATGAATTTATACATCAAATACCAAAGGAATGAGCTCTTCATTAATGAATGTAGAAACCAATCGGAGAAGGAATTTCCACATTTCAGCCGACCATAGATTGGTTGAGCCAAATCTCTCTTTAGCCAATCACCCCCATGCCATATTCCATGCATAAATGTGGGACTGAAACTGATAACCAACCAGGGAATCTAGAGGCTAAACCAAACCCTTATCAATAGAAATTATGCTTTATTGTAAACCACACTGGATCACTAGGCCAACACAATAAACTTTTCATAACGGGCTTTACCATGATCTACACCTAATCACTAGGCCAACACAAGCATGGATATCACCAGGTTCTCTCTGCCTAAAATGTGAATAATTTTCATGTCTCCTAGTCTCTTAGGCTTTACCACAACCCACAGTCTGAATCAGGGGTCACTAGGACATAAACCAATACATACTCTCTAGGCTTTACCATATATCCCAAACTTGGGATTCCTGGGCCCGATGGAGAGAAAAATACCCCTTATGCTTTACCACAATCCAAACCAAGATCACTAGGCCCTAAATCGAGGCAACACTTAAACCGTTTCTGTGTCATATCATTTGGAGATCCACCTCATTCAGCTTTGAATCCATTTGGTAATCTAGCTAAACCAAAACATGGGAACTCCACAACACCATGGCTAACCATAAATGGCAAGGCTAGGATGAAAACATTGTCACACCTAGAAAAACCCATGCCAAGGTAGAAAAGAACCACATGCAATACCATGCATTCTAGATCTAGCAAGTAAAACATACATGCAAATATATACCTGCCAAGAATCCTGATGTACATGCTTGATTCCTTCCCCTCCTTGCTTTCTTCCTCCTTCTTCCTTGTTTTTTTCCTTTCTCTCTCTAATTCCAAAGTGCTCCAAGAAACTCTAAGTTTCCAAGAGTGAGAGAGAGAGAGAGAGAGAGATAATAATGAGAGAGCTCCAAAAATGCATTGACAAAAA
Source organism: Pinus albicaulis (assembly GCA_034641835.2). Taxonomy (NCBI): domain Eukaryota; kingdom Viridiplantae; phylum Streptophyta; class Pinopsida; order Pinales; family Pinaceae; genus Pinus; species Pinus albicaulis. The sequence goes on from CM076574.1 coordinate 862,689,012, forward strand.
GTACCAACTCATTCTCAGAAGCCTTTTTATAAATGAGGCCTCTATTTTCTTCATTTTCCATTATTTTCCTTCAGTTTCCTCTTCATATGCAGCTTGTGACCATTTATATCCCTTTTCTCCTAAGTTCCATTATTTTCATAAATAAATGTGCCAAAAATACCATTCTTCCTTTCCAAAGCCTTTGCCTTTTCCTTTGCCAATTTCCCTAGCCATAATAAACCAAATGAACACCCACTATGATGTTTTTCCTAAAATTCTACTTGGAATACGTGTTCCATCAATCATGCTTATTATTTGTAACTTTTATTACATGGAATTGTCACCAAGACTGTTACAAATGTATTATGAAAATAGTAAGGATTTCCATCTTTCACATCTAAGGGTATGCAAGGAGCTAGAAAATACATATTCTTACTAGTTCCCATCATAGAAATAACAATTTCCCATCTAAAAGTTTGACATGGAAGATATTGAAATGAATCCAAGGCCACCATTTCATCATTTTCATTCTTTAACTATGCATCATTAACAATTGGCTTCTCATTAAAATATCATATTAGAGATAACACTTTAGAACGTTTAGGTATAACTATCAGCACATGACAAACATTACACATATTATGATATAAAGAATAATAACTATTAAAAATCAAAGAAGAAAAATATTCTCTACAATGAGTAATTTTAAAAGAAAATTTTCTTGCAAATCTGTATTTTTTATTGATGAATCGTTAAAAGATTTAAATTAGAAATTAGCACCAAATATTACATCACCAAACTTATGAAATTCAATGCCTTCTTCTAAGCGAGATGTAAAATTTTTGATACCATTTACATTTAAAGAAACTTCTTTAGTTAACTTAGTAGTGTTTATCTCATGTTCTTTTGAGATATTAAGACTCAAAATATTATTTACATCAAGTTTACATTCACAAGAAATAAAAAAGTACAAAACCTTATCATAAAGGTTTTTAGAATAAGCAGATTAAAAAATCCTTAGATTGTTCCACAAGTGTAACTTAAAGAGATCCTTCTTCATTTTCTATAGTTCAATAAAAAAAGGTTTTTTTCCAAAACACAATGTTGATTGCAAGAGATGGATTCTCCCTCAAAAATTTCTAATGTGATAGTCAAATTTTCATGAAGGTGGCATCTTTATTCATCATTAGATAGAGATTCTTTCTATTTCTATTTTTCCTCTAATTCTATAGAGAGATGAAATCTTGGAATAACCACTTCTTGAATTCGTATTTTCTCATCATCAATAGGAAGTAACTAGCACAATCACATTTACCAATGTGGTTGATATACGCCGATAGGCTTATATGAAATAGATTTACAAACACATTCACCAATGTGGTTGATATACACCAATAGGCCTATATCCACTACCCACCACTTGTATTTCACCAAAATAAATATTATATATTTATGATTATAATTACGAATATATTTTATATATTTACTTATAATATATTAATAATATTAACTATACACATACTATATATTAACTTAATATATATATATAAATGAATATAATATATTAGAATATATAATATTATATTATTCAATAGTAAAATATATAATAAAATTATATTATTAAATTATTTTTTAACTCAAACTATAATATATTTCAAAAATAACATAATAATAATATTTTATTAATATTATAATAATTTTATATCTCTTACCAATATCTCAAGGGATTATTAATATTTTACACAAAAAGAAATAATAAACCCAAGGGTTTAATATTATAAACCCAAGTAATTGGTGAAGAAAAAGATAAATATTAATATTATTAACCAAGAAATAAAAAAAGTCCTAAGAATAAATAATTTAATGTGAAGAGATTAAAAAACTTATAATGCTTAAAACCCAAAAACCTAAGAAAGTAATAAACTCTAAGAATTAATATATTAAATTCAAGAGATTAATAAAGCATATGAAATAATATTTAAAAACCATAAACCTAAGAAATTAGTAAACCCTAACAATTAATATTTTAAAGTCAAGAAATTATTAATAATACAAACCAAAAGAACTAATAAGCCCAAGGTTTAAATATTATAAACCAAAGGAATTGGTGAACCTAAGGGATAGATATTAAAAACATAAGACATCAATATTAAAAACACAAAATATTAATAAACCCTAAGAATTGATATTTTAAACTAAAAAACCTAATTAATTAATAAACCATAAGAATGAGTATTTTAAACTTAAGATAGTAATAAACCAACGAGATTATTAACATTATAAACCAAAAGAACTAATAAACCCAAGTGTTTAATATTATAAATCAGCGAACCCAAAGGATAAATATCATAAACCTAAGGGATCAATAAGGACAAAAGATCAATATTAAGAACAATAGAGATTAATAAACTCTAAGAATTAAAATATTAATCTGAAAAACCTAAGAAATTAATAAAGCCTAAGAATTAATATTTTAAACTCAAGAGATTAATAAACCCATGGGGTCATTAACATTATAAACCAAAAGAACTAATAGACCGAAGGGTTTAATATTATAAACCAAACGAATTGGTGAACCCAAGGGATAAACATTAAAAACCTAAGGGATCAATAAGACTAAGGGAAATATTAAAAACAATAGAGATTAATAAACCCAATAATTGATATTTTAAACTCAAAAGCCTAATAAATTAAAAAATCCTATGAAATAATATTTTAAACTCAATAGATTAATAAACCCAAGGGGTTATTAATATTATAAAACAAAAGAACTAGTAAACCCAAGGGTTTAATATTATAAACCAAAGGAATTGGGGAGCCCAAGGATAAATAGCTTAAACCTAAGGGATGAATAAAGCCAACGGATCAATATTAAAAACACAAGAGATTAATAAACCCTAATAATTAATATTTGAAACTCAAAAACCTAAGAAATTAATAAACCCTAAGAATTAATATTTTAAACTCAAGAGATTAATAAACTCAATGGATTATTAATGTTCTAAACCAAAATAAGTAATATTATAAACCAAAGTAATTATTAAAATTATAAAGGTAATGAACAAATAAACAAAGCATTTAATATTATAAACCCAAGAAATGAGTAAATCCAAGGGAAATTTTTTATAAACCTAAGGGATAAATATTAGTATTATAAACCAATAAATTAATAAACCCTAAGAATTAATATTTTAAACTCAAGAGAGTAATATACCCTAATAATTAATAGTTTAAACCCAAAACTTAAGAATTTAATAAACCATAGCATTTAGTGTTTTAAACTCAAGAGATTAATAAACCCAAGGGATTATTAATAATATGAACGAAAAGAAATAATAAAACCAAGGGTTTAATATTGTAAACCAAAGGAATTGGTGAACCTAAGGGAAAATTATTAAAAACATAAAGGATAAATAAGGCGAAGGGATCGATATTAAATACACAAGAGAGTAACAAACCCTAAGAATAAATATTTTAAACTCAAAAACCTAAGAAATTAGTAAACCATAAGAATCAATATTTTAAAGTCAAATAATTAATAAACACAATGGATTATTAATATTATAAACCAAAAGAACTAATAAACCTAAGGGTTTAATATTATAAACCAAAGGAATTGGGGAACCCAAGGGAAAAATATTAAAAACATAAGAGATTAACAAGGCCAAGGGATACATAGAAAAAACAAAAAATATTAGTAAAGACTAGGAATAAATATTTTAAATACAAATGAATGAGAAACTCACATGATTAATAAAGAGATTAATAAATCTTAGGAATCAATTTTCTAAATAAAAGTGATTGATAAAGTCACATGATTAACATTATAAACCAAAAAAACTAATAAACCGAATGGTTTAATATTATAAACCAAAGGAATCGGCGAACCCAAGGGATAAATATTAAAAACATAAGGGATCAATAATGCTAAGGGCAATATTAAAAAAAATAGAGATGAATAAAACCTAATAATTAATATTTTAAACTCAAAAACCTAAGAAATTAAAAAATCCTATGAAATAATATTTTAAACTCAATAGATTAATAAACCCAAGGGGTTATTAATATTATAAAAAAAAAAGAACTAGTAAACCCAAGGGTTTAATATTATAAACCAAAGGAATTGGGGAGCCCAACGATAAAAAATTTAAACCCAAGGGATGAATAAAGCCAACGGATCAATATTAAAAAGACAAGAGATTAATAAACCCTAATAATTAATATTTGAAACTCAAAAACCTAAGAAATTAATAAAACCTAAGAATTAATATTTTAAACTCGAGATTAATAAACTCAATGGATTATTAATGTTGTAAACCAAAATAAATAATATTATAAACCAAAGGAATTATTAAAATTATATAGGTAAGAAAGAAATAAACACAAGCATTTAATATTATAAACCCAAGAAATTAGTAAACTCAACGAGAAATGTTATAAACCTAAGGGATAAATATTAGTATTATAAACCAAGAAATTAATAAACTCTAATAATTAATATTTTAAACTCAAGAGAGTAATATACCCTAATAATTAATAGTTTAAACCCAAAATCTAAGAATTTAATAAACCATAGTATTTAATATTTTAAACTCAAGAGATTAATAAACCCAAGGGATTATTGATAATATAAACCAAAAGAAATAATAAACCCAAGGGTTTGATATTATAAACCAAAGGAATTGGTGAACCCAAGGGAAAATTATTAAAAACATAAGGGATCAGTAAGGCAAAGGGATCAATATTAAAAACACAAGAGAGTGACAAACCCTAAGAATAAATATTTTAAACTAAAAAATGTAAGAAATTAATAAACAATAAGAATCAATATTATAAAATCAAATAATTAATGAATACAAGGGATTATTAATATTATAAACCAAAATAACTAATAAACCCAAGCGTTTAATATTATAAACCAAAGGAATTGGGGAACCTAAGGGAAAAATATAAAAAACATAAGAGATCAAGAAGGCCAAGGGATACATATAAAAAATAAAAAAGATTAGTAAAGGCTACGAATAAATATTTTAAATACAAATGAATGAAACATTAAAATCATATATGGTATTTTTCAAACCATATAAAGCTATGAAAACATAAAATTATATACAAATGAATGAGAAACTCACGTGATTTATAAAGGGATTAATAAATATTAGGAATCAATTTTTTAAATAAAAATGATTGACAAAGTCGCATGATTATTAATTTTATAAACCGAGGGGAATAAACATGGTTTACCATGCTTGATTTAAACATTGAGACAATTGTTGTCACAATGCGATGTTGGACCAAGTATGACCATGGCTGGCCATGGGTGAATTTCATATCGAGACAATATTTTTCAAAATGTGACATTTGACCATGGATGACATTGATCGACTATAGCTAATGCTAGTTAAAAATGGTTTCCCATGGTTGATTTTCATATTGAGTCAGTGTGTTTCACAATGTGACATTGGACCATGCATTAATATTAAACTCTAGGACTAATAGTTAAACCCCAATATTTGGATTTAATAAACTGAAGGGAATAATATTACGAACTGAAAGGATTCAAAAAATTAAGGAATCAATATTATAAACCCAATGGATCAACAAATACAGTGAAATATTAATATTATAAACATAAAACATCAATAAAGCAAAGGGACTATTAATATTATAAACAAAAAACATCAATAAACTGAATGGATTATTAATATTATAAACCTAACAAGTTAGTATTAGAAACAAAAATTATTAATAAACTCAAGTGATTAATAAAGTCGAAGGATAAATAAAATTAATAAAAAAATACTCAAGTTGAAGAAATTAATAAACATTAATAGTTAACCAAAGAGATTATTCATATTATAAACCAAAATAAATAATAAACCCAAGGGTTTAATATTATAAACCAAAGGAATTGGTGAATCCAAGGGAAAAATATTACCCAACAAATTAGTATTAGAAATAAAAATTATTAATAAACTCAAGTAATTAATAAATTCGAAGGATCAATAAAATTAATAAAAAAAAATATAACAACCAAAGAAATTAATAAACACTAATAATTAACCCAAGGTATTATTCATATTATAAACCAAAAGAACTAATAACCCAAGGGTTTAATATTAGAAACCAAAGGAATTAGTGAAATCAAGGGAAAAATATTAATAACCTAAGGGACCAATAAGGCCAAGGGAACAATATTAAAAACATAATAGCTTAATAAAGAATACAACCCAATATTTTAAACATAGAGGAATTTTAAAGTCACATGATTATTATTATGATAAACCACAAGTGATCGATCAACCTTACTGATTGTTAATATTATAAACCAAATGAATTAATAAACTAAAGTGATATTCAATTCCACCATCAGTGAAACCAAAAAAAATAACATTGAAATTAACATATTTTTTTGTTGTCTTTACATAAAGAAATCCCATTACAAAAATGGACTCGAAACTCTCCATCAAAGGTCATTTATCAAATAGCCTCTTTGAGAACACAACCAGACCGACCACAAAAGGAACCCCAATTCAAATCAGCGGGATAATGATCACGATACTTAACGCTTTCCAACCAATCCCTTCCTGTTTTTCTCCCAGCCTCCCTCAAGTGCACATGCAACAAGTATTTTACATTCATTTTCATTTCATCTAGCACACGAAGATGCTCATCAATAAAATCAGGATGGAAGCCATGTTTTCTATCGAGCTTGTTCCGAAGATACGAAAGAAAACTGATAAGTCTAGAAATATTTTCCATCACTTGATTATAATAGATGGCATCATTATTATCCATATCTGCATTTGAAAGGAAAAACGACAAAATAAAAATTAACACAAAGAGAAAGAAATATATATATATATAATAGAACACCCCATTTGTATTGTTGTTAAAAAACCTAATCTTAAAAACGTCATGTTATAAAATAACCTAATGCTACATGAACCAAATGATATAAATTTCCTACAAATATAAACCTCATTAGAAATACATATTGTACACATGAAATGAGTGATAAAATTGAATGAGTGATATGTACCCTATTACAATAATCAACAATAAGTCACAAATTTTTAAACTTAATGTTTGAAATGAAATATTAATAATGCTAGTAATTCTATGTTTGTATATAAATTAATGTTAATGTATATATTAATTTTAGTTTAATATTATTATCAAACATAAATATGTTGTCATTAAACCAAACCACAACATATTTAGCAAACCAAATTGATATATATTGTTAGTTTCATGTCATAGGGATATGGACTTCAATCTTGATTTTTAATGATTGGCTCATATAACTGGTTGTGTATGTCTGAATGGTTCATTCTAAACAAAAGAATAGTAGCGACTTAAAAAAAGCACGTAAATTGAACAACATGAAAAATGATGCAAGAACTTTCTCATATATTACTATATTGTATTTCATGAATGTATTCATTTCATAAATACATGAAAATAATTATTATACTAAATGAAAATAGAGAGGACAAAAAAAAACAATTAAAAAACATTCTATAAATATGTCACAATACTATTAGTTTCATGTCATAATGATATGGAATTCCATCTTGATTTTTAATGATTGGCTCATATAACTTGTTTTTAATCTCTAAATGGTTCATTGTAAGAAAAATAACAAAAACCACTTTAAAAAAATAAGAAAACTAAACAACATGAAAAACGATGTAAACAACATTCGAAAATACTACTATGAATTTGATGAATGTATTCATCTCATTAATATATCAAAATCATTATTATATTAAAAGTAAATAAAGAGGACAATAAAAGAAATTCAAAAAAGATTCTATAAAGAGCTAAAAGTATCAATATTTGCATGTGCTAATGATATCGACTTTAATCACTCCTCTTCTTTCTTCCTAATTGTAACATATGCACTATCTTTCATCTTGGCATAACACTGACAAGAGAAAGTTGGTGCAATGCATAAACCATCTATTGATTTCACTCTTGATATGGCTATGAAGGTCATGCCTTGCTGCTATTTATTCCCGATATCAATTGGTGCTGGTTCTAAAGTCAAACCCTATGACTTGTGGATTGTAAGAGCACATACCATCTTTCAAGGAATTTTTTTTCGATTTCCTCTTATCACTAGTGTGATAGGTAGAATGTTTGGATTGCTTGCATCAAATAGAACACCAACATACTTATCAAAAACAATAGTTGTGAACATTGGAAGCTCAGGTGACTTAGAGGTAGACATATAAAATATTTCGTTCACATACCCAAGTGCACCATTCACCAAACCAGATTCAACCCACAAATTGAATGTCAACATAACACGTTGGCCATGACAGAAGAAAAACTCACAGTCCAGTTGATTATCATTAGAACCACTAATTTCTGAACGCCTTGAATTCACAGGAAGACATCGTGCAATTGGAGAATTTAATGATTTCAACATATCCCTGTTATGGAAGGAGACCAAATTATTTGTTGGAAACATGTGAAGTACTGCATTAAATAAATCTCTTTCTCTATGATGCAACATCATATCAGCTCGCGACATAAGAAACTCCCAATCTTCAAGAACAGGTTCTGCATTTCTTATGTTATTGAGGATCTACAAAAACATGATTGTTTCTCATTACTCCCTTCTTGGCAAAATATTGGGTCAAGAGTGACAACAATGTTGAATTTTTTCCACAAGACTTTCCCTGTTGTATTACCTGCATATAAAGGCTTATCTCTCACAAGAGGTAGTTGGCCAAGGTCATCCACAAGGATGATGGATCTGCCACCAAAAGGACAATTTTTTTTCTCTAGAAATGATTCTCATAATCGAGCATCTATTCGCATGAATAACCTTGATCCTAAAAATTTCATTTCATCAATCAATATATATCGAATATGCCTCATTTATTCTTGGAATAATGCTAGCAAGTGACCCTGTAGTGGTTTCATATCTTTAATCAGAATTTTCAGATCAGAGTGTATTGCTTTTGCATGTATATTAAAACGGGCTATTCCTGTTGGGGCAAGAAGAAGCAAAGGAATTTTTCCATTACTTGACGGATTAGAAAGAGCTTCAAAAATACAATGGATAAGGAAAGAATTTCCAGTGCTTGCAGTGCCCTGAAAAATCATAAGAAGAGCTTCACGAATCTCATATTCAAAAAAATGCCTTAAAACAATTTCAAAAGAAAGTCGTTTTTTTCTGCCAATGAATCTGGAGAGACAAATTTTCTATTTGAAAGGTCAAAAATATCACCCCTTGATATTCCATTCCATATAAAATTAATATATTCTTCAGCCACATCATCAGAAATAGTTTTACTTTGCCGGTCAAAGGATATATCAAAATCCCTTCGACCAAGGGTGTGAAGATTAGAAACATTGACATTACTTGGTGGAACCAAGTGAGAGAAAAGTTTCCATTCTTGAAAATCATCTTCAAGATTCATTTCCTGGATAGAAAAATCACCATCTTCTCCATATTCAATATTTTCAACAAGTGATGGATTTCGATCAACATGCCATGCTTGATATCGGAAATTCCTCCAATTTTCAACAATAATTTTGCTAAAAGCCTAGTCTCCGCAGAAATGTTAGGAAATGGTTTGTACAAGAGCAATTCTGTCCAGAAAAAGGTTTCAAATTTGTTTGAACCATCACTAGGAATAGAATAAAAATATGGCCAAACCCGAACAATTGCATGAACATCTCTAGGCTTCCAGGGATCTTTTTTACGCTTTCTATCAAATGTCCAAGATCTTACTGTTTCTATCAAAGATAGTTGTTCAAAGAAAAAAGGCCTCTTTTGATAATTTTGAACAAAAAGTATTTTCAAATGAACATTGCATGCCATCCCTTGATATTTTCTTGAAAACCTTTCTTCCAAAATTTAATGAAACAAATTTTCGACTACAAACAACAAGAGGTAGCTTGAGCAACATATGGCATGTTTCTTATGCTCCAATGTCACATTCAACAATTGTTTCTACAAGAAACCTTCTGTAAGCACATAAGGCATGATCCTCAGAGGCAATAAAATTTGAAATTCTAGTTAACATATCATGATAGCTTTTAGACCTTTTCTATGCTTTTGATGCATACTTAGCAATATATTTCAGGATAGCATGTCGAGAAAGCACTGGTTGGCAATCAAAATTTGCACACGACATTGTTAGAAGGTCAATGTTATGTACATTGAGCCTATCATCATTTCTTGTTGGGTCATATTTTTTTCTTCCTTGATCATCTATGAACAATATTTATTCCTCAGAAAGATCCCATGGAGCATTGTACCGACAAGCGAGAATAATGCCCTTTTTGCGCAAACAAGAATCTACACTACACTTTGTGTGCCTTTGGACATGGTTCAACAATTCCTCATAATCATTACGAGGATTGAAAGAGAAAATATGATCAGTATTAAATAGGAAAGGGTCATCATTGAGACTTCTTGGAACCATTATATTGTGACGATGTATTTCATGTAGATTCCATGCAGTTACATAATTTTCAAATAATCTCTTTGCATGTTGTAAATCACAATCATTTGACCAATCAAGTCTTCCCATGTCAGGAGCTCCTTACAACCAAAGGAAACCATGGATATGTGTTGAACCTCTATGTTTCCACTCATATCTGAAGAAAATGAATACAGAGTTACTACAAAAAAATATAAATAGAACAATAATAAGAAATTGAAAATGAATAGAAAATAAATTCAACAAAACATACCTGTACTAGAAGTCTTTCGCTTTAAGATATTTTTTGATAGCTTCCTCTCGAAATATATTGAATCTATGGTGCATAAATGTGGCAACAATATGAGGGTACTGGATAACATTCTCAATTTTCATACGATGCTCATTTAAGGAACAAGAATGTGAGGGTACATGCATGAGCCTATGTAACTCTGGCCACTTTGTGTTAGCTGCACTCAAAGAAAAAAAACAAAGATGGACATCCCAACTGAATAATCATGTCAGTCAATTCAGCCCAACATTTAGTCCAGTATGCCCTTATACCTCTTAGAGAAGACCCAAGCCTCATAAGATGCTCGCCAACTTATTATCTAGTAAATCAAAAAGTTGGTGATGCAAGTTTTCAATTGTTGTCAGTGAGTTATCATGTAATTTTTTCTTCACAAAAACTAATGCCGTTGCTTGGATATGATGCTACGTTATCATGTTTAATAGGTATTATCAGAAGCGAGGATGGCTTCCAAACCTATGATCATAGTATCTAAGAAGATGCAATGCATACTTATGAAGTTCAACAGTACAAATGCGTGGTTGCAACCAATCAACAACACCAGTGGGGAACAATGTGGGGAATTCCATATCTTATAACCCCTCAGTATTATATTCATTCACCGGAGATGTACCAATACTGGGCCAATCCATTTCTTGAACATGTGAAGAATCAAAATTATTAAGAAATGCTTTAATTTCTTCCAATTCTCTCCTTTGATTGGGTAGGCGAGCAAAAAATGAAGAAGGATGAGAGGGAAAATTCTCAAGAGGAAACCCTTCATTATTAGCTGCATTGATCTCAGATTCTGCAATATCACAGTCAACAAATTTAAGCCTAAAGGAGACATCTATTGATCTTTCAGGCATAGCATTCACTGAATCATAGTCAATTACAACATCTCGATATTATTGATCATGTTCAATTTTGAAAAGAAATGGAGCCATAACTCGAGATATTTTTACATAACATTCATAATATTTAGATTGAGCAACATGTCTCCTCACAATTAGAATGTCAAGATCTTCAACATGTCGGGCAAGACTTTGTGCAATTGTAGAAATATCTTGGGGAAAGCTAATTGTGTGTCCATTATACTTATATTTGACATCTCAAGCATGTGTCACTTGCAAAATAGGATTTACACGTGCTATTAAGATTTCTTCAACTTGAGTGAGAACTCTTAAAATATGAGGTTTCTCACCAGGATCCATGTTATTATATCCAGAAAAATGATGTGAACCTCTTTCATTCTTACAACATCTATAAACAGGTCCTTCAAAATCTCTCAAAACCTGGATTCCAGGATATGATTCTTGGCAGATGTGGCACATTTGGACAATTGACAAGCTATCTATCTTTTCTCGAAATATTTTAGGCACTGAAATCATGTTTTCATCAAAATGAATCTGATTTGTATTGGTTGTACCATGTGGAGAATGATGTGGAAGATTATAATTTCTTCTAAAATGTACTTGATTTTCAGCACCATGAGATTCCCTTCCCAAATTTGAAACATGTGGGACAGATCTATGCCATGGTCTTTTGAAATTTATGGTCTGCATTTCTAGAACCTAAGAGGATGATAAGGTTTCTTTAGCATAATTTTTTTTAAACTGAATGTCCAATTAATTAGAATTGAAAAAAAAATCAAATTCATTCAATATTTACATTTGTTTGGCGATGTGGATGAAGTGTAGGAGATGGTTGCTCTTCACTTCTAACATGAGTAGATAGAAATTTTTGGGAGTTAGTTTCGGTGCCTCTATTCAAATTAGTTATTTCCTGTTTAAAAAAAGTAAACTTCATTATAAAGCTAAATGTCCAAAAAATAAAGATTTAAAATCGTACAACTAACAATAAATGAGAAAAGGAGGAAAATATCAAATGCATTCAACATTTACATTTTGTTAGCGATGTGGATGAACACTATGACATGGTTCCTCTTCACTTATAACATCAATCGATGGAACATCTACGAAGTTAATTTTTATGCCTCTATTGAAATGAGTTGTGTTCTATTTGAAGAAAATAAATTATGCAATAAAATTAATGTCCAATGTGCCGAAAATTCAAAAAATGAAAAATCAAATCAAATACATTGAACATTTACAATAAAATGCCTTATAATTTTAGTAAAAAAAAATGTAAATAGAGGAATGTAATAAAACAACCACTATTACAGCAACTGTAAAAATATCATTGGGTTACCTCCATTGTTTCACGCGAAATGCTATCAGGGATGAATGATTTTGTTCGTGTGACAACATTATTTTGAGAAGGGAGATTGGAAGATATGATTTTTTGATCAGATGGATCCAAATTATCAAACAAATGGCCAATCAAATTATCATCCAAGTCATCACATACAATGTCATCATTTCCTCCACCATGGATATTTTGCAACCTTTGGCCTTTCTCACAAGACGAAATTGCGGAGACAGAAGGGTTAGGGTGAACATTTTCATCCACGTTATCAATATTATGTTCTTCCCTATTGAGAGATAGTTCCCAAACATTATGAAAATCTTCAGGAGAGCATCGAAAAATAAAATTATGCTGACGAGGAGCATATTGTGGTAATGAACTATCAAGGGGAAATGTTCTTTCCATGATATCATCCATAGTACGATACTTATGAGGAATCATAAAATAATTTTGAAGATTTATTTCACTCGTTCTTCTATGATATGTAGCTCTCCTATGTTCATTTATTCTGTCCTTCTTTTTTTGATACCGTAAACGACGACTTTCATTAGACTTGTCATGCGATGCTGGTGACTGATTCCTTTTTCTTATGCACTTGCTTATGCCTTTAGATGACATGTCTACAATGAATAAAAACATATTTATTATAGAACCATAAACATGGAACATATAATATATCCAATATACATAAATACAAAAGAATGAAAAAGGAACACATTTTTTTTCCAACCACATAAAAACATTAAAATCGTATACGGTATTTTTCCAACCATATAAAGCTATGAAAAAATAAAATTATTTTTCCAAATGGCTAAAAAGAAAAATGGATTTTTTCAAATGGCCAAAACAAAAAAGGATAAAATTTCATGTCTCATATTATAATTGTAATGGGAAACCCATATAATTGGAACAAAATACTATAAGAATTGGAAATATATCTAAATATTTGGAACTATATACCATCAAAATATAAATTTAAATCATAAAATGAACCAATGAGAAAAAAATAATGGAAACACCATGCATAAAATAAGTCACAGTAATTATAATTATAAAAACAAAGAAAAATGGATAACATCCAAACACATTCAAATGCAATTAAGAGAAAAAAAGGGGACACAAAAATAAATATTTTGGATAAAATTGCAATGGAATTCAATATCCAACATCCGATACATACACATATAGAAGACACCCTCTCAGAATGGAGCCATATAAATATCCATAGAATTTTCTAATTTTAAAGTCTTAGCATACATACCCAAAACTATGTAAAGTAAAAAAAAAATGGAAATATTTTCCATGATGATAGAGAGAATATAAAATGACTAATAGCCAAAGACTCCATGTCCATATCGACTCCATTTCCATATCTAATGGTGGAATCTCATCAATAGAATCCATACGGGGAGGAATTGCAAAATTATTTCCAGACTCGATCAAATCGCTGCACTTCTGCAACGTTGGAGACCAAAATCCATGTATTTTTTGATTAGTTGAATTATCAATATCTGTTGGGAAGTAGAGGCTAGTCATCATGTCATATAATAGGAAAGGAACTTCACTTCATTTGCACATAAGAACCACACCTTGGACTGTTCGAAATGGAAGATAACCAAGACATTTGATATTTATATCTGTAGATATTTCTTCCAACAACTTCCATCTGAAGCCCCAATCATCCTCAAAGTAGTCAATTCTTCGTTCAACACACGGGTGACTGAATTGGAAATTATCTATTTCTTCAATTAACTATGCAGAAGTGGAGGCATCATTGATAAGACATATTAACTAATTCTTGCATATTTCTAATGACATACATCGTATGTCAGTGATTGGAACAAATTAAAAACCCCATTCATTTTTTATTACATCAAACCAGTAGATTGTATACCCATATCGAGGATAATATTTGTACTCTATGTTGAGATAAAGCCAGAATAATTTACTTTTATAAAGCACTCCATTCTGAGGGGGTGAAGTGCCACCAAATGGAACATCAACCCTTCACCAAACCCTATCAAGACTAGTGTAAACATAAAATTTAGACTGCATTCTATCATAGATAGGTTTTAGAACAATCAAGTAATATTTGTTGCTGCTTACAGTTTCCAATAATGAAAAGAATCCCCAGTCTCTAATTCGTATTCGTCCAATGTTTTTTAAGGCCTTTGTAAATGGATTCATTACAAAATAGTTTCTTAAATGGGAGAATTCTGTTGGTAAGGATAAAACTACCATTGGTCCAATAGTAGACTCTACTTTGTCTCTTGAATCTATGAATCGTAAATGAAAATGAGATATGTGCCCATTTTGATTAAGGTATTCAGCAGAAAAATAATTTTCTTCATTATTGAGGAAAGGAAGAATAAACCCAAATTCATTTGTATAGCTATGCTTGCAACACAATAAGAAAGAAGGATTTTTCAAAACAATCTTCCATTGCTTACAAACAGTGCTAAAATTTATCACAGCTGATAAAGGGAGCCAAAGGAAGACAATTTCAAGAATTTCAAATGGAATACAACTCCAAATAGCTGGATCCATGATAAAACAAGGAAATCACCTAACATAAAAGAAAACACAAATGATATCAACAAAACAATTTTCAATTAATGGAGAATAGAATTAAAATTTACACAGATAAGCAATTTTCCATCTAAAAATATAGTAAAATGCACATATACATTATGTATAAAATCATATGAGCCACAAGAACATTATTACAATAGTTAAAAAAAAATCGCAATTTTATTATTAATCTTAATAAATATTTTTTATATCTCTATTAATGTCTATGTTTAATATTGATGTAAATGTTTGATGCTCAATATAAATATTAACTTACAATATTTTTTTAATATTAAAAAGCTTTATCTTATAAACCTTGGGTTATAAAATAGCATAATGTTACATGGAACAAATGATATGAAAATACCAAATTTTTTAATTCTAATGTCATTATACCTAGAAAAACATTAAGTTAAATTCCAATGTCATAGAACCTATGTAAACATTAATAATTTCTTATTTAATTTCAAATATTTATATTTATTATTAGTGCTAATATCAATCAATATTAATTTGAATAATACTAATGTTAATATTAAATAATTAATATTAGTAATAATAATATTAATAGTAACAAAAACAATAATATTAATATAAATCATGAAAATAATAATAATAATAATATTACTAATATTAATATTTATATTAATATGTTAATTTAAAAGCATAAATATTTAACTTAATAAAAAATATGAATATTGAAAAAATTAAACTTAATAATAAGAAAACTTACCTTGGGTTAAAAAATAACATAATGTTACATGGACCAAATAATATGAAAATACCAATTTTTTTAATTCTAATGTCATTGAACCTAAAAACATTAAGTTAAATTTCAATGTCATAGAACCTATGTAAACCTAAAGTTATGAATCATTATTTTTTAATGAAATATGTATATTGATGTTTAACCTCAATGTTCACATTAATGTATAAATGCAAAAGTTATTTTTATATAAATTTATATGTTTAACATTAACATGTTTATTTATTATTAATATTAATTAAAATTAAAATATATATTGATATTTAATTTTAATTTTAATATTTTCTTATTTAATTTGAAATATTTATATTTATTATTAGTATTCATATGAATCAATATTAATTTGAATAATAATAATGTTAATAGTAAATAATTAATATTAATAATATCAATATTAATAGTAATCAAAACATTAATGTATAAATGTGGAATTTACTTTTATATAAATTTCTATGTGTAATATTAGCAAATATATTTATTAATAATATTAATTAATATTAATAATTTGAATAATACTAATGTTAATATTAAATAATTAATAATAATAATAATAATAATAATATTAATAGTAACAAAAACACTAATGCACTCTAAAATTCTCACCCATTTAGTCATTGACATATTTATTTTTCAAAAACTAAAAACTTTTTCTTTCATGATTAGCATAAGTTTACACAGTTGTTGCAGAATAACAAGCGTTGTAACAGTGCAAATGTAATCTAATCATTTCACATTAATATTTCTTTCATGGCTGGTAGAATACCAAAAGCTTCAACTGTTGCATGTGTAATATCATAAGTTCATTTCGTCCTTAATTATGTCTTTGATCCATGGAAATAATTTAGGTCATGTTTTGAACGAGGTGGATCTACATGTTAGCAAAAATAACGATTCAAAATTTGGAATAAATACTTAAAAGGAATCGAAAATTAAAACTTAAAACTTAAAATTGCCCATTAAATAATACCTCTTGCCATTGATGAATTATACTATATAGAAAAATTAATTTTGCAGAGATGAAATCTGCACAAAGATCAATGCTCTGAGAAGTGCTCCAACTAATGGTTTATTGCAGATTCTTCAAGGAAATGAAAGACACTTTAATAAAACTATAACACAACAGCCAGGGCCTCGAGAGTTCTTCTCCACGTTCACTTTTCTGCAACGAAGCCTCCTTAACATAGCCACTACACAACACCACGTCCTCAACACCAACACTAAAGAAAATCTGAAGGAACTTCCAAGCTCTCCTCACTCTGACTTGATGGTGTAAGGCTGAAGGGGATTAAGTTAGTGAGCTTGGGGACCAAATAGAAGAATTTATAGCCAAGCTTCCAACAAGCTTCTATTGTCTATTAGTTAAGTGTTCCACAAATCATGGTAGATAATTGTAATGGGAGTAATGGACTAGATAATTGCAATGGGATTAACGGATCACTTCAGAAGCTCCCAAAAATAGATTAATTAAATTTAGTTTATTTCCTATTTTAAGGAAATAACTGCAGTTGGTTTCCATAATTTAAGGAAACAACTGCAGATCAATTTCTAGAAATCTCACATTGGGAGAGGGAGCTTAACATTCTCCCACTTGGTCCATACTTCCAATCTTAATGTCTCATCTTAAAACCCATTGAAAATCTGCATTAAGTAATAGATACATGAATCATGGAGATCAGTCCTCTATTGAAGAGTATTATCTGCCATGTATTACTATGTATTTATTTCTATTAAAATTTATGTGGCAACAATTTCTTAATGAATAAACCCTATGTTCATTCTTAGTCCTACATAGATGAATTCTCTCAAATCAAATTAAGGTGCACATAAATATGAGAAAAACATCACAATAATTAAGAATTTCATTAAAATAACATTTTTCATACCATGAGAAACTACATAATAGAACCAAGTCCCATATTCATTACATGATCCTTGAATTTAAATGGTGGCATGCCCTTAGTCAAAGGATCAACGATCATCAACTCATTGCTAACATGCTCAATGACCACTTTCTTTTCTTTAACACATTTCTTTATGGATAAATACTTAATGTTGATGTGTTTATTTTGACTCGCACTTTTGTTGTTCTTAGCCATAAAAACAACAGTTGAATTATTGCAATACATTCTCAATGGCTTAGAAATAGAATCCATAATTATAAGCCCAAAAATGAAACTCTTAAGCCATACACCTTGTAAAGTAGCCTCAAAATAGGAGAAAAACTTGACTTCCACAGTGGAAGTGGCAATCAAGGTCTGCTTGGCACTCCTCCATTAATCATCTCCACTGGCCATCATAAAAATGTATCCTGATGTTGATTTGCATGAATCAACACATCCAACAAAGTCAGAATCTTAGTAGCCAATTACTTTCAAATTTTCCATCCGTTTATACATAAGCATGTATTTTTTGGTTCCTTGAAGGTACCTCATTGCTTTCTTTGCAGGTCTCCAGTGGTCTAAACCTGGATCACTCTGATATCGTCCCAACATTCCCACAAAAAATGCAATGTCAGGTCTTGTGCAGACTTGAGCATACATTAAGCTTCTGACAGCAGAAGGATATGGAATGTTATTCACTTCTTCCCTTTCAAAGTCATTCTTCAGGAATTGGTTCAAATTGAACCTATCACCTTTCACAATGGGAGCGTCACTTGGTGAACAATCCTTCATCCGAAATCTCTCTAAAATTTTATTAATATAGGTTTCCTGAGACAGACCCAAGATGCCTCTAAATTTGTCTCTATAGATCTTAACGCCGATGACATAAGATGCCTCACCCATATCCTTCATATCAAAATTTTTAGAGAGGAATTGTTTCACCTTATGTAGCAAACCGTTATCATTGGTTGCTAGCAAAATGTCATCCAAATATAAAATAAGAAAACAAATTTTACTCCCACTGACTTTCAGGTATATACATTCATGCATAGTGTTTTCTACAAAACCAAAAGAAGAAATTACAATATGAAATTTCAAATACCATTGGTAGGATGCTTGTTTTAATCCATATAATGATTTCTTGAGCTTGCAAACCAATTGCTCACTATCACTAGAGGAGAATCCTTCAGTCTGTTTCATGTAAACCTCCTCCTCTAGATCTCCATTGAGAAATGTCGTTTTCACATCCATTTGGTGCAACTCCAAGTTAAAATGGGCTACTAATTCCATAATAATGTGTAAGGAATCTTTCTTAGATACAGGAAAGAAAGTCTTTGTGTAATCAATTCCTTCTTTCTGAGAGAATCCCTTTGCAACGAGTTTTGCCTTATATCTCTCAATGTTGCCCAATGAGTATTTCTTTGTCTTAAAGACCCATTTACATCCAATGGTTTTTGCACCATTAGGCAACTCAAAAAGATCCCAAAATTCATTACTCTTCATATAATTCATCTCTTCCTTCATGGCATTGTACCATAATTCTGATTCTTTGCAACTCATGGTTTGTGAAAAAGACTCCAGATCATTTTCGGCTCCAATGTTGTAGTTAGATTATTGCAAATACACAATATAATCATCAGTTATTTCTGATCTCTTTGGTCTAGTAGATATTCTTAATTTTGTACCACCATCTTCTTGAGAAGTATGTGGTTCAAGTTGTTGTTCAAAAATTCTTGGCAATTCTTTAACTATCTGATCTTCTGGAATGTTGTCAGCAGCTTGTAGAAGTTCAAAAATTGGTTTTTCAACACCAGTTTTTACTTGAGGGGTGTTGTGAACAATAACCAATCTATCACTTGAGGTGGAAGGCTGAGATTCTAAATGATCCTTCTCAAAAACTATGTTCCTGGTTTGATCGCTCCCACTGATCAAGTCATTTTCAAGAAACTTTTCATTTCTTGATTCCACAATCCTAGTGCTGTGAGATGGAAAATAGAATCTGTAACCTTTAGACCTTTCAACATATCCAATGAAATACCCACTAATGGTCCTTGGGTCCAGCTTCTTCTCTTGTGGATTATATTCTCACTTTAGATGGGCATCCCCAAATGTGCACATGTCGCAAACTTGGTTTCCAACCTTTCCATAATTCAAAAGGCATTTAATAACAGCCTTGGTTGCAACTCGGTTTAATATATACATTGCCATCTTAAGTGCTTCAGTCCACAATGATTTAGGAAGATTGGAGCTGCTAAGCATACTCCGCACCATGTCCAATAATGTTCGGTTTCTTCTTTTTGCTACATCATTCTGGTCGGGTGAACCATGCATGGTGTATTGGGAAACAACCCCATGCTCTTGAAGAAATTTTACGAATGGCCCAGGTGCTTGTACATATTCTATGTATCTACCATAATATGCTCCACGTCCATCTGATCTCACGATCTTAATTTGCTTGCCGCATTGATTCTCTACTTCAGCCTTAAAGATCTTAAAGGAATCTAATGCTTCGCTCTTTTTATGAAGCATGTAGAGATACATATATCGTGAGTAATCATCTATAAAATAGATGAAGTATCTCTGACCATGTGAGTCCATGTCTGGACTACATATATCAGTATGTATGATCTCTAATATGTCCGAAATTTTATTGGCACCTTTCTTTGAGTTGTTGGTCTGCTTTCCCTTTATGCAGTCTACACAAGTCTCAAAATCAATAAAATACAGAGTATTAAGTACCCCTTCATTTATCAATCTTTTAATTCTTTCTATCGAGATATGACCTAGTCTCTGGTGCCATAATTTAGAGGAATTTTCATTAATAACACATCTTTTAGTGCCAGTGTGAACATGCATTGAATCATAAGTGACACTGTTTTGTAAATTAATGTAGTAAAGACCATTAGACAAAATACCATTCCCAACAAAATCAGATTTATAAAATAAATTGAAGGATGTTTCTGAAAGTTATAGGAATATCCAAAAGGTACAAGCCTTGAAACTGAAATCGAGTTTCTAGAAAATAGTGGAACATAAAAGGTATTTTCTAATTCTAAAACAAAGCCACTACTTAAATTTAAATAGCATGTTCCTATAGCTTCCACATGCATGTCCATCTTGTTTCCTGATAATATTCTTTGCTCACTTCCCATTGGCTTCCTTAGGTTTTGCAAACCCTGCAAGGGATTCAAAATGTGAATTTTTGATCTAGAATCAATCCACCAAGTGTTAGTATTGACATTAACCATATTAGATTCATAACAAAAAAATGAGATTGGACTATCTTTGTCTGCGAGCCATTTCTGAAATTTGGCGCATTCCTTCTTCATGTGTCCCTTATTTTTATAGAAGAAACACTTGGAATCCTTCTTGATATTGGCTTGGGGAGGTACTTTATCTTTCCCTTTCTGATTTTCTTGAGATTTTCCCTTTCCTCGTGTTGTCAACATTACACTTTCTCCTATTTCCATCACCAGTCTTTCTTCCTCTTGAACACACATGGTTATGAGTTCATTAATTGACCATTTATCCTTATGTGTTTTGTATGAGATTTTGAAGGGTATGTATTGGTGCGGAAGGGTGTTCAGGATGTAGTGCACCAGGAAAGACTGCGATATTTCAACCTTGATTTTCTTCAATTGAGCCACAGTGTCCCTCATTTGCATGATGTGTTCGCGTACACCTTTCACACTGGTGAGCCTTAGGGATGAGAACTTCATGATTAGGGTGCTTGCTAGTGCCTTGTCTGGATTGATGAATTGATCATCAATGGCTTTCAGCAAGTCTCGTACCTTTTCATGTTGTTCAACGGAACCACGAATACCAGCTGAAATTTTAGTCTTAATGAATATCATGCTTAGGCGATTAGATCGTTCCCATCGTTCATAAAGTGTGATTTCCGCTGTAGTGCTGGTATTATTGAGTGCCGACGGTTCGTATTTTGTAATAGCATAGTCTATGTCTATCCGCCCCAAATGAAGGATAACTCTCTCCTTCCAGACCTTATAGTTATCTCCCTTAAGTTCAGGGATATCAGTACAAATTTCAGAGAAATTTGTAGGTTGTAAAACTGCATTAAATTAAAGATCACATGTTTATGTTAAAATTGAGGCCTAAATAAAATTTCATGCTTTAACAATGTAAATCACGCTTAAAATTGAATCTAATGACATAAAAATTGTCTGTGGACTAAATTTTTATTTCAAGCAAATTCATTTATTCTTTATGATAGAATTTATCAAATTATTCACTTAATTCATAGTTCTAAGGGTATATTATGAGAATAATTTGTTATAAATTCTATCTTAGTTTTGAACTTTATGATAAAACTATTAATTCATAATTCCTGTGGGTAAGTTATGAATATTTTATCCTAATTAATTACATAAATATAACAAAAATTCCTGTGGGATAAAATTTATTATATTTAGTATAACTAATTACAATTAATATCTAAAGTTTTGAACTTTATGATAAAACTATTAATTCATAATTCATGTGGGTAAGTTATGAATATTTTATCCTAATTAATTACATAAATATAACAAAAATTACTATGGGATAAAATTTATTATATTTAGTATAATTAATTACAATTAATGTCTAAATATTCTTTATGTGATCATAATCAATCATAATATATATAATTTTATTTAATTAGAGATTTTGTGGCTATTCTCTTAATCAATTAAAATTATATGGATCACTAGACATTATTAACATAAAAAAAGTAAAATAAAATAAAAAAAGTAAAATAAAAAAAAATAAGAAAAATTAACTTGACATGAGAATAATGATAATTTGCATAAATAAATTTACAATATTCATGCATAACTTTTAACGATGGGTATTGTTTACTCATCCAAAATAGCATATTTTAACTAGAGTAGAAATAATTAATTCATGCAAATTAAATTGCACAACAATTATTCAAATTGCACTAAATAAATATTATAATCATAAAATTGAGAAAAAGTTTAGACATATGTCCAAATAATTTAACTCAGAAAATTCTCAAAATATGTCTATAATCACGAAGGCAGAGATAAAAGCCCGCTTTGATACCAAATGTTAGCAAAAATAACGGTTCAAAATGCAGAATAAATACATAAAAGGAATCGAAAATTAAAACTTAAAACTTAAAATTTCCCATTAAATAATACCTCAAGCCATTGATGAATTATACTATATAGAAAAAGTAATTTTGCAGAGATGAAATCCGCACAAAGATAAACGCTCCAAGAAGTGCTCCAACGAATGGTTTATTGCAGATTCTTCAAGGAAATGAAATAGACTTTAATAAAACTATAACACAGCAGCCAGAGCCTCGAGAGTTCTTCTCCATGTTCACTTTTCTGCAACGAAGCCTCCTTAACGTAGCCACTACACAACACTGCATCCTCAACACGAATGCTAAAGAAAATCTGAAGGCACTTCCAAGCTCTCCTCACTCTGACTTGATGGTGTAAGGCTGAAGGGTATTAAGTTAGTGAGCTTGGGGACCAAATAGAAGAATTTATAGCCAAGCTTCCATCAAGCTTCTGTTGGATATTCGTTAAGTGTTCCACAAATCATGGTAGATAACTCTAATGGGAGTAATGGACTAGATAACTGCAATGGGACTAACGGATCACTTCAGAAGCTCCCAAAAAGAAATTGATTAAATTCAGTTGATTTCCTAATTTAAGGAAATAACTGCAGTTGGTTTCCATAATTTGAGGAAACAACTAAAGATCAATTTCCAGAAATCGCAAGTTGGGAGAGGGAGCTTAACACTACATTCACATTAATCGTGAATATTATGTTAAGTAAATCGAAATATGATGAAAATATTTCAATTTGAAAAAAGATAGAAAATTAAAACTAAATTGGTTAGGTTTATCATATTCAAAAGTATATGCATAATTTATGATATTTTGTTTGCATTTAAGAATACCTTATAAAAAAGATGATTAAGATATTTTTTTCAATAAAAACACAAAATTAGTTATAATTTCAGGTCATTGTGTCCTTGGATTTCAATTTACAATTTTTTTCCATTGATCAAGAGTTATAGCTGTAATAGCAAATGTAATATATATATATTTCTTTGCTAGAATATATAAATATAATTTTTTAAATTGGATTGACTACAGACTCATTTTTTTAGATCGATCTACGGAACCATATCTAAAATAAATAATTCCAAAAGGTAGATTATATTCAAATCGTCTTTTAAATTTGTTTTTTACATTCACTTAATATTCAAACATTTAAGAGGATGTATTATTCATGGGATGATTTTTTCTTGGTGTAAAAATAGTTTTTTCAAACCCTCACAAAATGGTCACTATAACATTTTGTGGCAAACTAAGAAAATTAAACAGGGAAATTCTTGTGGCAAACTAAGAAAATTGAAGGAAAATGTTTGAGAAAACCTTGCCTCTTCATCTTAGTAAAAAAAAAACCATATTTTTCAACCTTCATAGGATACACAGTATGGTTTTAGAGAATAATTTTTCATTTTTATTAATTCCCAAATCAGTGGCAGCATGGACACAAGAATTAGAATTGAGTTTATAAAGAAAAAAACTGATAATATTGATACTGAGTGGAATGACTCTATGCATATTTAACATTCAAAACTTACAAATGAAATAGAGGAATATGATAAAAATATGAAATAATAAACATTTGAATTATCAAAACAAATTAAATTGAGCACTTTTCATTGATCATGATTATCAAAACAAAGAGGGCCTTAGTTTTACATACCTGTCACTTTGTATTGACACTGTTAACAATTTAATTAAGCTTTAAGGCTGAGTATATGGCACTGAACTTAGTTATATGCAAGAAGCTCCATGTACCTGTTTACCAGTCAATCTATTACATACCATTCAATCTATGAAACTCAAGAATTTTTGCTGCAATTTTGGAAAAACAAATGAACCAAAAAAATTTACTAACTTGGATATCAAATTGAAACCTGTGAAGAAACAATGTGCATATCATGTTTATGAAATATGAAATCAAACTTGCAGCATGTTTCAATTTGTTCGATTTATTTTTAAATAAACTTCATTTCTTTTTGTATTGAATTCTTTTTATGTAACTTGAATGAGAGTCGTTTCAATTTAAAGAAGCATATTAGTTAAAGAATAAGGAAGATGAGTCATGCACACCGAGTTTAATGAGAGCCATTTCAATTTAAAGAAGTGTATTAATTAAAAAATATGGAACTCTTTTTATGTAATTTGAATGAGCGCCATTTCAATTTAAAGAAGTATATTAATTAAAGAATATGGAGGATGAGGCATGTGCACCTAGTTTAATGAGAGCCAATTTAATAATACAATTATATTTTAAATTTAGACTATTCAATTTATATAAAATTACTTAATATTTTTTTTTATTAATCATTATTTTTAAGAAATACAAAAGAGCATTATTAATAAAAATGCAAAAGAAAATTGTTGGCCTTCATGTAGAATATTTCTACTATATGAATCATTTAGATATAAATTTTGTATTCTATTTTAAGTAGATTTCAAATAATTAAATATAATTATGGTAATAATAATGTAATAATAAAAATAATTATTAAATATAATAATTATTATTAATCATATTTTACACAATTATAATAATGTACACTTTCAAATAATTAATATATATTATTTTATGTGTAAAAAAATAAAAATGTAATTATGTATTACTTTATTTTTATCTTTATATAAACACAATTATTTATACTAATATGCAACAAGATGAACAATTATTGCACTATAAAATGGTCATTACAATGATGGATGCCAATCCATTTGGCAAGAGCAAAGCTAAATGTTATATTATAAATTAAATGAAAAACAAATTAAAATTTAATATTTTCACTACTATTATCTTTGTCTTTATGTTTATATAAATATAAATTTTTATGTCTCAATTTATATAATTATAAAAATAAAGCTATTTATGTCATTATGATAATAAAAATAAAAAATTAAACTCTATAACCTATAGAGAGCCATACAAGTAATCACTATACACTTGGCAAATGGATGACTACCTGCACCTTTGATAATGTGAAATGATATAAGAGGGAATTAGTAATCCACCCTAGTTACCTTAAAACACAAATAGATTACCCATACGCTTCACAATGAGATAAATGTTACATTAAAACACTTGGAAAATAGTTGACACTTGGATTAGGCATACATTTCACAATGTATGTTTCAGAATAAATGCACATTCTATTTTTTCAATTCATTTCTCATTAATGATCATAGGTGGTTAACAACAAGAGGCATGGTAAATTTTTAATCATGCTTTGTAAAAAATTAATTTAATTATGATTTAAATATGCGATTTAAACATGCAACAAAGTTACAACTTTCAATTTCATTCATTGATCTAGTGGCAACTACGAGAATACACTCACATTTTTCAAAATCTAGACCATCTGATAAAAAAGATTAATTAGAAAAAAAGACTAAAGTTGCCAATTCCAACAGGAAAAACACCTATTGACGTAATTACGTGTTATGTTACTCAATAATGAACTTAAAAATATTGAAGCTCAAACCTTCTAAGAAGAAACCCCTCGTACTTAAGAAATTAAATAGTCGGAGAAGGATCAAAATCTTCTATGAGAACATAATTTTCATATGAATCACATATAATTCAAAGTCAACATCGAAACATAATATAAACTTAACAATATCCAATTGACTTTGCTTAAAACGAAAACCTACATTGTATTAAAAAAATTGATCTCTGATATTTAGCTCATAGTTTTGAGGTTGTGATATTTAGCTCACATTTTCCAGCTGGTGATATCGGGCGCCGGGGTCAGCAGTTATAGGTTTTACGTGTAATTGGCATGACGCTGTGTAATTCTCTAGTCGAATGAGAGAACTTTGATGTCGGGTCCTGAGGGATAACAAAAGGCACACTCCATTTGAATTGGTTATTCAGGGGGAGCAGTTTGAATCAGTATTCAAAGTTAATCCAGTGTTGGCGGTGGTAGTTAATGTAGGGTGGCAGATGGTGTGGGAAGGGGAGGAAGCTGATGGGATGGGAGGAGGAAAAGGCAAGGTCGTGGACAAACGTTTCAAGGTAGGGCCTGAGAGGGCCAGAAAAATTGCCGGAGGAGGGCCAGAGGGGGTTTCACATCACCCATTCCTTCTAACAATAAATATCGAAAATTATGATCTTGAAAACTATATTTAGGCCAATAGGCCATCCCTTATGAAAGAGATGCAGTTTTTGATCGTCAACACTTTTAATCTTCGACTGACACCTATTCCCCTAACACCTGTTCCTGGTTTCCGATCTGTTGGCAAAAACCACTTATCCGGCTGCCTCCACTAATCATCTATGCAGACTCGCTTTGGCGCGCAACTTCAAACCTCGACTAGCCATTGCAGAAATTGTTCACAAACGATGAATCTCCGCATGATGTTGTACATGATCGCTCCAAAGCCTTAAATAACGGCATTCTGGGACAGTGCGGTGGCCGGTCTGTAATGCAACGAAGGAGTGGGTGAATTAATTATGTCCTGTTTTTTCAACTTCGACGACAAACAGATTTATAGCTAATTCCAGCTTCCAATTTCTTCTTCAATTCTGGAATCGAATTCTCCTATCACCTGCAGCTCCACAGCAATGGATAGCATAGTCGCCAGCAACGGACAACACAGTATTTTCCTCAAATAAAATTCAACTCAGCTCATCAAGAAGAACAGGTAATGCCCTTTCTTTCTTCATCATTTTTCACTTTCTTTCTTCTGCCCTTTCTTTCTTCTTCTGGTACTGAAAATTTTGAAGCCCATTATTCAGTTCCCTGAACTTATCATAACCCATAAGATCTTTTAAAGCCAGTTACTTCTAGAGCAATCTGAAGAGATGGGGAGAAGCCCTTTCTAGGAGGTCTCAGGGCTTGCAATACTTTCTGGAACTGAAGATCCATTTTATTAAGTTCCCTGAACTTGATCTGACATACCCATAAGACCTTTGAAGGAGTAATCTGAAGAGATGGGGAAAGCCCCTTGCTGCTACAGATAATAAGAGAGTCCTTACATGTAACCGAGCAGTCTTTCTTCTCATCATAACTCTTACATTCTACGCTGAAATAGCTGGAAACTACAGGCTATGTAGTTTTCTTTCAGATTTCTAACAGTAGTGCTCATTATTCGAAGGCCATAGAGATGTATTAATCATGAAGGGCATGATTGTCTCATTGAAGTCCCAGAAGCTTTGTATATCTATGCAATAATTATCCCTCTTTTTAGTTCTTATGAGCATGTTGGGATTTTTCTTTAGAGATGTTGACAATTTTAACGTCAGTACTAAACATCTCACGTATGACTCGTGCGGATATTTTTGAAAGAAATTTTAAATTCTTCAAGGTAACTGGTTCTATAGTTATTCTGGATTTCTTGAATTACTTTGTCTCCCATTCAATGTGAAAGGCTCTATTTACAAGCAGAATCTCCTTGACCAAACTTGTAATTAGGTTGCATCAAATTAGTATCTCAAACTCTTAGAGAGAATTTGTTTTCCTTCTTTGGTGCTCGCTTATTCTTGCGTAGACTGTGATGGAATTTAATGAAAGAGATGTAGTTTTTGATCATCAACACTTTTAATCTCTGACTGACACCCGTTCCCCTGACACCTGTTCTTGGTTTCCGATCTGTTGGAAAAAACCACTTATCTAGCCGCCTCCACTCTTCGTCCCCATAGAATCGCTTTGGAGCACAACTTCAAACCTCGACTGGCCGTTGCAGAAATTTTTCACAGATGATAAATCTCCACGTGATGTTGTACACGATCGCTCAAAAGCCTTAAATGGTGGCATTCTTGGATAGTGCGGTGGCCGGTCAGTAATGCAACGAAGGAGTGGGTGAATTAATTTTGTCCTGTTTTTTCGACTTCGATGACAAACAGATTCAGAAATAATGTCGGCTTCCAATTTTTTCTTCACTTCTGAAATTGAATTCTCCTCCCACTTGTAGCTCCATAGAAACAGACAGCACAGTTTCCAGCAACGGATAGCATAGTCTTTTCCTCAAAGAAAATTCATCTTGGCTCATCAAAGAAGAACAGGTAATGCCCTTTCTTTCTTCATCGTTTTGCACTTTATTTATTTTGCCCTTTCTTTCTTATTCTGGTACTAAAAATTTTGAAGCCCATTATTCAGTTCCCTGAACTTATCATAACCCATAAGATCTTTCAAAGCCAGTTACTTCTAGAGCAATCTGAAGAGATGGGGAGAAGCCCTTCCTAGGAGGTCTCAAGGCTTGCAATACTTTATGGAACTGAAGATCCATCTTATTAGGTTCCCTGAACTTGATCTGACATACCCATAAGACCTTTGAAGGATTAATCTAAAGAGATGTGGAAAGTCCCTTACTGCGATAGATAATAAGAGCGTCCTTACATGTAACCGAGCAGTCTTTCTTCTCGCTGTAACCCTTACATTCTATGCTGAAATAGCTGGAAACTACAGGCTATGTAGTTTCCATTCAGATTTCTAATAGTAGTGCTCATTATTCAAAGGCCATAAATATGTATTAATCTTCAAGGGAATGATTGTCTCATTGAAGTCCCAGAAGCTTTGTATATCTATGCAATAATTATCCCTTTGTTTAGTTCTTATGACCATGTTGAGATTTTTCTTTAGAGATTTTGAAAATTTTAACGTCAGTACTACACATCTCATGGATGACTCGTGGGGATATTTTTGAAAGAAATTTTAAATGCTTGAAGGTAACTGGTTCTATAGTTATTCTAGATTTCTCGAATTAATTTGTCTCCCATTCAATGTGAAAGGCTCTATTTACAAGCCGAATCTCCTTGACCAAACTTGTAATTAGGTTGCATCAAATTAGTATCTTAGACTCTAAGAGAGAATTCGTTTTTCTTCTTTGGTGCTCGCTTATTCTTGCCTGGACTGTCATGGAATTTAATTATTTTGAATATTGTTGTTCTAGCCTTTTATGTAATGGTTTTTTGGATTTTTATAGCTTATTTTATCATAGTATAATTTTGTGTCATGATCTCATATGGTATGTTTTCATTGTATGGTGCTAAGTGCTGCTTATCTTCATTCAAATATAGTATGTTTATGATTATGGAATTATCGGCCATGATTGTCTCATTGAAGTCCCAGAAGCTTTGTATATCTATGAAATAATTATCCCTTTGTTTAGTTCTTATGAGCATGTTGGTATTTTTCTTTAGAGATGTTGAAAATATTAACGTCAGTACTACACATCTATGGACTCATAAGTATTAGTGTGTTTACGTTTTTAGGATTTTTATGATGTCATTAGAATTACGGTTATATTTAATTTAATAGTGATTGCAAGGTGTAGGTTTTTAGATATTCTATACCAGAGCTGTGCTTGATTTTCTTGTTAAAGGGAATACTTGACATTTTTGGAGTGAGTTTCATATAGATACTATATTTCAGTCAGTTTCATATAGATAATATATAGATAAGATATTAGTGTTAGTATCCTGAAATATGAAAAGTAGTGGTGTCTAAAGATATTATTTTTGGTTATCTGGACAAGTTTAGCTGGAGTCTTTTCTCCATATAACCAAGTGAATGCCATAGAGTAGCAATGAGTCTGTGTATGTATTTGGTTGTTCCCTATTTCCTATCTATTGTTGCAGTTTTATTGTTATGTTGTCTTCACAGTTTCTTTTATTCCTATAGATGAGTGATGTAGCAGTTTAAATTCCACAAAACACAAATAATTTTTGTAGAATCTCATGTTGAAGGACTGTGACTGAATCACTCCAGTTTCTAGGTTTAAATCTGAAAATTTTGGATTGCAATCATTAGTTTTTCATTCCAACAGATTTTTTAATAGACTTGCTATTATAGAGTTGAGTCATTGGTCACACATCACAGCGCCCTATATCATCCTCTACAATGCACTATATACAGCTACAACAATGCAAATATGAACTTTCGATACCAGTTAGGATAGTCTTCCCTAGAGTTGTACAATTTAGCATCGAAAGCCACTAATTTCAAGAAGAGTGTAGCTCTAGACTCCAGTACCCAAAGAATTGCCTAAAATACTGCTACATTTCCATGACTATTGGAAAATTAGAAACTCTTTAAACTACTTTTTCTATTAATTACATGAACAAGCAAGAAATTATGGGGAATTCACTGTAATCAATGCAACAGAAATCGCTAACCTCATTTTGTTGGAATATATAAGTGTAGATTTTAAAGTAGTAGAGCAGGGTACAATTTCACAACCTAAATTAAGTCTCTCTTTTTGTAAATTTAGATACAAAAAGAAAACAAGATAAACTTCTTGTAAATAAAAATATTTTCATAAAGGGGAGGGTAATGTGGAACAAAATTCTTACACAATGATGTATTATTGCAATAATAATTCTTACAAAGTGCCCTATAGCATCCTATGCAATGCACTATATACAGCTACAACAATGAAACTATGAAATTTCGATACCAGTTAGGATAGTCTTCCCTGGAGTTGTACAATTTAGCATCAAAAGCCACTAATTCCAAGAAGAGTGTAGCTCTAGACTCCAGTACCTAAAGAATTGCCTAAAATACTACTACATTTCCATGAATATCGGAAAATTACAAACTCTTTAAACTACTTTTTCTATTATATTACTTGAACAAGCAAGAAATTATGGGGAATTCACCATAACCAATGGAACACAAATCGTTGACCTCATTTTTAAAATCTGGGTTAAATTTTTAGTTTCAATTGGGAGTTGCCATTAATTTTCGATTGTTCATTCAAACAGCTGCAGAATTTCATGAAACTTAACATAAAATATGTCTATATGCTTGTCATCAAACCAATTGACAAAACAATTCAGTGATTTTTTTGAATTTTTTCATATCTGTATCATTCCTTTGTAATGTTTGTAGGTATGTCTTAAAGCGTAAATTTCCATTTTTCCTGTTCTCAATTGCAAATTCCTCTATATTTTATTCCAAGAAATATTTGTAACTCTGCTTGCTCGAACAAATGCTCCAAAAAATTGCAAATTTAGTGATCATATCTAAGGGAGTCATCTGTGTTAGTACCACTTTTCCCATGTGTAGAACATGAATTTCTAAGGAGACATGGATTTATTGTGCCCTCCACTTTATTATTGCATGCAATTACAAATATAAGTGTTCATTATGGACTAATCTATTAGATAACAATTCTAGAAATGCTAATTTATTCTTTGCTTACAATTTATTTAATGCATTAATATATCCTCTAATGAATTAAAATAAATTGCAGGTATTACCATTGGAAATTAAAAAATTTCACTTTACTACCATAATGAAGCCGATTTTGACCGAGAATGCCATCCCCAAATTTCTAGATGGTTCAACTGAGAATCAATCTCTACTACAAATAGTCAACATCAGATCTGTCTATTCATCAAAAACCAGCTCTTCCCACTATCACATCACTCTCTCTAATGACACATATCAACACAGGACTTTGCTACCATATGCTTATGGTGCATAAGTTGAATCTGAATACATTAAGATCAGTTTAATCATTTCACTTACAAAATCAACTTGCACAGTGTCCCAAAACTCTTTGTAAGATTAGGCTTTGTTTTGAACTTTTCCCTTTACTCTCTTTGCATTATTCCTGAATAAAAATGATTTTAACATTCATTTTAATTTTAAATAATTTCTTCATCCATTTCAGATCCATTAAAATCCTATAATTTGAAGTTGTACGTCGTAGTGGACCTTTGGTTAAGGACTCGTCATCGCTATTACTTGCAAAGGCGAGCGAATCTAATTCAATCTCTTCATCAGCACAAAATATTCTTCCAAATACTTCAACTCCAACAAGTACACCTACAACATCACTTCTATCATTTAAATTACTCAATCCGTACTGGAAGTATTGGTCAATTCAAGGTAGATTTTTATCAAAAACACCCTTGACGAACTACAACACTGCACGTGGGTTAGGAAAAGTTTTCGGCTTTAACCTCATTGGTCGTGACAAATACGAAATCCATCTTTCTGCATTCGATGATTTAGCTGAATCCCTTTACAATCTCATTGAAGTTGGGAAAATATATATTGTCTCCAATGGAACAATTAAGCAAACAAACCCAAATTAAAACCATTTAAAAAAGAAATGGGAGATTTACTTGTTTGTTGCATCAACTGTGACACCATGTTCAGAAGATGATCCAAGATTTCCTTACTAAAGCTCTCATTTCAGAACTATTGCTGAAATCAAATCCACAAACCCAGATACGCTTGTTAATGTTCTTGGTGTCATTAGCTCCACCTCCCCTGCTTCTACAATAAGAAGAAGAGATGGAACTGAAATATTAAAAAAAAACACTGACATTGAAGGACAAGTCAGGTTTAAGCATTGATTTAACAATATGGGGAGATCAATGTGTCTCTATAGGAAAGGACCTTGTTGAACTTCACTCTTTTGACAACCCACCAATCCTTTGTGTCAAAGGAGGTCGAGTAACTGAATTTAATGGAATCACTATTGGGAGAACTTCCACTACCACTCTTCTCATAAATCCAAACATTGAAGAAACTCAACAACTCCAAACTTGGTTTCGCAATACAGGCTACAGCTCTTCGTCTCCTTCATTGAGCAGAAATTATACCATGTCTTCCAAGTGAGCTTTACCACAAAAGAAAATTCAGGAAATATCTAGCATGGAAATCTCTGAGAAAGAAGTATGGGTTTCGGTTTGTGCCACAATAACTAGTCTTTGCATAGATGATTTCTATTTCCTTGCTTGTCCATTGGATTACAATGGGAAACAATGTATGAAAAAAGTAAGCCACCATTCTAACAATCTTTGGCATTGTACAAAGTGCAACGGTGAATTTACAGAATGCGACTACCATTACAAACTTAAAATCAAATTACATGACCACACTAGACAACTTCAAAATGTCACTGTTTTGAATGATGCGAGAAATGAGCTCATGGGCATCAAAACTAGAGACTTGTTCGTCCTTTCTATTGAACTAGCTAATCTTCAGAAAATATGTAGTCGCATATCAGGCCGTCACTTCTTACTGTCACTTTCCATAAAAAAAATAATACTACAATGGTTTTGAACATTTGCAACCTATTCTTCTAAGTTCAGAATAAATTCAATATGATGTTGCATGCACAACGATCCTAAAAGACATTGCCGCACTTACCATTTCACAGCGCTCCGTTGCTCGTTGCCTTTGACCTCTGTTCTTATATGTACAAATTTTTATTTCTCTAGATAGAAAAGAACATCCCTGTATAGTTCCTTTCTCCATACCATTGTAAAATACAACCATGTTTTTGTAGTGCACAGTTAATTTTACAATACCATTTTTGAATAACTAAAAATATGAATATTTACCCTTTCACATTTCAATAATATAGATACCCATGTTTGGCACTACAAAAAAGGTTTTTACCAACATCTATTTCAAAGTGATTTGAAACTCTTTCTAGCACTTATTAATAGTTATTTAGAAATTTTATCTTTCAACACAATCTCATACATTTCATATGAATTCATAACTCAATTTGTAATTTGTAATTCTCACACCTCATCCCTAACATAGAATTATTTGTACTTTTTTAGATATGTCATCAAACAATGAAGATGCGGAAAAAAAAGCACGACGTCGCCTTCTTTATGCTCAAAATAAAAAAAGCAATAAATGCACGAAGACGACTTCTTTATAAAAAATGAAAAGAGACTCCCTCTTCCATTACACAACTTCCCTCTTAAAGTGCTCTCCCAAATATGCATGCCATTTCACCCAATCTTTATCAAAACCTATATAGCCCCCCCCTCAATGAAGAACACCGTCGCTTTAGGAAAAGAATAGATAACCTTTCTCCCTTGCATGTTTGCACACTATGCAAAGAATCATATCCAGGCATGAAGACAAAATGTTCACATGGTACCCTCTCTTACTCCCGATGTGCAACATCAAAAAATTCAAACCGTTTCACTCATGCCAACAACATGGACCCTGACGAACAACCATATGTCCTTCAAAATTTAACACAGATTGAAGAAATGTTGATTGCACGTGTAAATCCCATTTTGCAAGTAACACATGCTCGTGGTGGTCAATACAAATATAGTGGCCATACAATCAGCTTCCCTCAAGAGATTACTACTATTTCAAAATACCTACCTCGCCTTGTTTTTGAATTAGACGTCCTCATTGTTAGAAGGCAAAACCATTCTGAAACATCTTACGAATTCATCGTCCGTAAATCACATGTTCTAGCAGCACTAGAATACAAACTCAATCATGATCCCTACTACAAAGATGTTGAACTCAACCCATCTGCAGTTTCCGCTCTACCAGATCAACCTACTGATATTTCTAATCTTCTTCATAATGTAACCACGTACTCATTTATACCCCAGGAAAACATAATCGATTCTACTCGTGATCTTGATGCCATTCTACCTTCATTAGATATCCAACCTTATTCATTTGTTCCAGTTCTTCCAAACTCCTGTAGTGAACTTAATCGCATTCATGCTTTCTTGCACTCCACCAATCCAAAATCAAAAAAATCAATTCATTGGCCTACAATATCTCTATCTCCTATGAATGAATACACTACTGAGGGCCTCTTTTTTATGGTATTTCCCACACTTTCCCAAAAAGGATTGCCATGATCGCACAACCAAGAATTACAAAAGTTGAGTTGCACGAATATACCTGTCAACTGTTACGCTACCATGATAATCGCTTCGGTCGGCATCCAAGATTCCGCTACTAAATATATAACATGCTAATGTGCCACTGTAGCCAATCAACTGCCAATGCTTTTGTTTAAAAAAACATTGAAAACAATTTTCCAACAACTGTTTCAGATTTGTAGCAATGTCTTCATGACTTCCCAAATTTAAAAATTCCAAAAAAGGTCATGCACTTTGGCTCATCCCTACGAGGTACACGCTCTTTTTGGAACAAGCATCATAATGAGTTAACTGCCATGGTCACACAACTTGGGAGCCCAACATTTTTCTTCACTCTAAGTGCTGCTGATACCAAATGGCCTGACCTGCACAATATTATGCCTATCGATATGCCCTCCAATTCAAATACTCATTACAGGTGGAGAATTCAAAAATATAATTAAAAATCCACATTTAACATCCCAATACATGCATTGCATATTTACAATTCTCCTTGAGGAAGTTTTACAAAAAGGCCTCCATGCGATCGACTATTGGTGCAGGTACTTTTAATTACCATTCCTTTTAAAACAAAATATTAAACTTCACTAGAATTAAATCAATAACATTTTTCGATATTGCATGCAGATACGAATGGCAACATTGAGATCTGCACACATACATGGATTCCCTCAATTGGAACAATGAGATAGAAGTTCTCAATGCTAAAAAATATTTTGACCATTATGTAACTGCTTGGAACCCGCGACAACTCCAACGTTGCGCAACTTTACTCCACCACTTAGCAGAGCAGAACCCATGTCTTCTCAACACACCATCAATTTTTTCATCAACGCGGACAGACGACTATGAAGAGCTTGTGAATTGTGTCCAACGCCATACAAAGTGTCATGCAACTTCTTGTCTTCGCAAAAAAAACAAGTTCTCAAATGTCGCTACGGAGTACCATGGGAGTTGAATCCCACATCTTCACTCCTAATGGACAACAAAGGTCAGAAAATCTACAAGCCTACATGTAATGATGATAGATTGAACATCCATAATGCCGATCTACTTTCCATCTGGAGAAAAAATGTTGATTGTCAGCTAGTACTTTCACGTCATTCCATGTTAGCTTATATTTCTAAATATGCAGCCAAAGAAGAAACAAAATCAGAAAGCTATAGAAAAATGTTATTTCACCTCTTGAATAACTTCTCTCCAGAAGCACCTACTATCACTATTGTCCAAAAAATCCTTGCAGAAAGCATAGTAGAAAGAGACATTGGAGTGCAGGAAATATGCCATATGTTGCAAAAATTACCTCTCACACTCTGTAGTCGTACATTTGTTTCTCTAAATGTTAATAGAACTATATTCATACTTGTTCTAGATGCTTTTGAAAATCCACCCTCAACACCACCATTTATTATCACATACATGAATAGCCCTTCTTCATTAGAGCCATTGCCCCTCATTGAAGCTGCACGCTCTTGGTAATTTTCTCCTCGCCGTAAAAAAAACCAGTGGAAATAGATTTTCCCTCCCATGGTTGTCCATATCTTGCCATGATACACCACAATCCCTTCCCCTATTGATCCAAGCTACACCAACTTCTATTGGGTTGAATTAATATTGTATTTCCCTTTCCGTACCCTCCCTAATGACATTGGATCCAGTAATGAGGAAATCATTGCACATTGGGAACAAAAAAAAGGAACATATACAACATGGCATGTTCACTGTGAAAATGGAAACCCAGAATCTCCACAATCCGAAGATGAATCTACTCCTGTATCTACCCCTCCTGACATCCCCCTTAACCCCATCCAAATGAATGAATGGGAAATCATCTCTCACCTTCACCCAAACGAGAACATCGAAATTGATGCCCTTTAAATCATTGGAAATCATGACTTTGACCTTAACCATAATTGGTCTCATACTTCCATACCTCTCCACTTGCGAGAAACTTCCATCAATTTCATTGAATATAATCACTCAAATAGTCAAAATCAACATCATCCCTTTTCAAACCTTCCCGTAAATCACATATTATCTCCTACCCAACAAAAATCTTTCACACATATTATTTCTCTTTTGAAAAACCCTCTTCAAAAACCCCCAACCAGAACCATTATACAAGGGACAGTCGGAACGGGGAAATCTGCTTTAATAAAATATCTGCAATGTGCATTCATCGAAATATCCTCACCAAATATAAGCCCATTGTTGGTACTTTCACCTACCGGTGTTGCAACTTTCAACATAAATGCACTTACAATTCATTCTGCCCTTCACATCCCTATCCAAATAATGCATCCTCTTGAAGTACAATCACTCCTCCACCTTCAAGAACAACTCCGCCATATTCAGTACATACTCATTGATGAAATGAGTTTTATCGGGCTGAAAATGATTTCCCGTATTGATGATCGCTTACAAGAGGCATTTCCCCTCCATTTAAATACACCATTTGGAAATTGATCCATTATCCTTGTTGGGGATTTAGGCCAATTGCCACCTGTAAAAGACATTCCTCTGTATGCTGGCACATCACGTGGCACTGCACTTTGGAAAAACTTTGATACATTCATTATGCTCACAACTATTTTTTTCCAGCAAGGTGCTGACCCTTCCCAAATTTCCTTTTGCAACATTCTCACAAATCTCAGGGATGGAACATCTACAATCGAAGATTGGAAGCTACTAATGTCAAGAACAGATTCCTCTATTACGCATGAAGATAAAAAAAAATTTGAGGACTCTATGCATTTATATGCAACAAACAGTTCAGTTGCCTTGCATAACAAATCAATGTTGAAAAAATTGCACAAACCAATAGCTGTGTGCTCAGCGGAGAAACATATGGAACAAACACTCAATACATCTAAAGAAGAACAACTAGACAGAACAATTTTGTTATGCAATGGACAAAAAGTTATGCTGACCTACAATTTATGGGTACATGCAGGGCTTGTAAATGGCACACTTGGCATAGTCATTTCAATACGTTATGCACCTGACTCAAAGCCTCCAGAATTTCCATCCTTCGTGGTCATCGATTTTAAACAATAAAAAGGAACACCATGGGACATTTCACGCCGCAAAGATGTGCCCATTTCCCCTATCACAAGGGGTACACATCAACATATACCACTTCGGATGGCATGGGCTTTAACAATACACAAGTCACAGGGAATGACATTAGATAAAACAACAGTTGACATCGGCCCCAAAGAACGCCAAGGTCTAACATTCACCGCCATTTTAAGAGTTAGATCTCTATCAGACCTTCGAATCCATCCAGCATTTCCATTTTCATGCATCTCACGCATGAAAGAAAATTCACATCTACAACGCAGAAAGCAAGAAGAGTCATTGCTCACATCGAAATCTATATAGACGAGTACAATCTATCCAACAATACACCCTTCATTGCATCTTCACCAAGAGGTAAACAAACCTTCACCTTATCCAAATTAAATATACAATTACTTATTTTTACGTTTTTTCTATTACTCATTATGTTCCTAATGTTCAAAAGAATTTTATGATTACTTTAGGTATTTTTAAACTCTATAATTAGTTCACTTTTATCATCCGTTAACACTAACAATAACTATTTTCCTTTTTTCATGCCCAACAGATATGGATTCAAAATATTTAAACATGCTCTATGAATGCTGCCAGGAGATTGAACAGCATGAACTTACTTTACATGATATACAACTCAGATTCCTTTCACCTAGTCATTGCCTCTGTACCGTTTGCGTGGAACTATTGCACTATTACATAAGATCCGAAGAATTCTAAGGAAAACAATCCACATAAATGAAAGAGATACACTACGGAAAATGCGAGCTGAATGGCAAGAACTCCTTTCTAAACGTGGAGTCACTATAGACACCAATTGGTGTTGCCGATGTCGTGCATCATCATGTATTTATGATTAGATATTTATTTTCATTTGCATTTACATGACATCACAAAATTTTCTTATACACATGTATATATCTCTTCACCTTCACATTTGTATATCTATGTGAATATAAAGCGTAATCTATTCCGTTTCAAGGTTTTCACATTTTACTCATGCTATTATGTTCTATTCTATCTTGAAAACTCTATATCTGTCAACAGATTTCCTCTCTGCTTTATTGCCTTGACCACATATTCATATACCAGTCCTCTGCATTTGCTAACTGACATTGTAATAAGTTATTCAAAAATAGCACTAGAATTTTTTTTTATAGTCATACAAGACTGAATACCAGTTCTATAATTGCATAGGGTTCATTATTAGCTGCATACAAAATTTAGAATTCAACATCTGCAAATCTGTGTTATCTATAGCATGTTCTCGTCTGTGGGTTTGCAATATTTTTTTGTCATTGTTTATTGTTTGAATAAAATATGAGACTGTATCAACTAGGAAAAAAGACATCCCTATCATGCCCAAAAGGTGCTGTTGTGAATGAGTCTTTACAGAATGGTCACTACATGATATTTGTGTGAGTCCATTCTTCACAATGTTGCTCCAATACCAATGGTCCACTGTGCCATGTTGCAACGAACCAATCTTGCAGATAGCTAAAGAGCTTGACTTGCAAATCTCATGTTTTATCTCACTTATCTAGACTCCTCATGACTGATAGTTTCTCAATCTGTGGATTTAGAACCAGTATTGAATCTAGAAGGGTTTGTAGGCGACCTTTGCTATTTCGCAGTTGTGAATGAATCTTTACAGAACAACAAGAATGTTGTCCTGTTTTATGTGATTTGTCTTGATTTCATCTGCGATACCTCTCAATGCTTAAAAGGTCCTTCTTAACATGGATCTACATCTCTCTCTTTGTAAATATTGTCTAATGTTTGGTACTCTTTTTTTGTCTAATGTCATGAATGAATTAACTTGATAACAAAATACTATTGAATAAGGTGACAAGGCACAATAGCATAACGATCAAATGCTAAGGCTCATAAAAATTCCAAGATATTAGTATAATTTTTCTTTTTTAAGTTCACCTTTCATAACATTTATCATATCTGTCAAAATTTCTGTTCTAAACTTCAAAATCCCTAAGGCAGAATAAAGTAAAACCTTAGCAAATAAAATGGGTCGGTAGGAATATTGATATGGAAATATTGAGTATTCAGAGGGGTGCTTCCTACTGAGATGCCTTGAAGGGAACAAATATTTGAGACGTGTTACACATCGTTAGGTATAGTACTGAGGATATGAAGCTACACAGACAGATGAGAATATGTGCAGACTTTGGGTATGTCTTTCAAATTGGCCCTGTATTCAAGGTAGAAGATTCATTTATGCACATCTATCTGTGTGAATGTGCAATTTTGCAGGGCTCAACCTAGAAATGGAAAGAAGAAAACATTATTTTGAGGTATCATACATTCTAGATAGTTATCTATTATCTTTGATGGATTGAATTAAGAAGTTGATAGAGTTAAAGGATAGAGGCCAATGATGTCCATCATTTCATGTCCTGGATACGTTGAGTACGAATTAGAAAGGTGAATGAAAGCAAGCCCTA
The DNA here is from genome assembly GCA_034641835.2 of Pinus albicaulis. NCBI lineage: Eukaryota > Viridiplantae > Streptophyta > Pinopsida > Pinales > Pinaceae > Pinus > Pinus albicaulis. The sequence continues at coordinate 862,730,384 of CM076574.1, forward strand.
GGATCTTCTTGCAAAACACATAAGAATTACAAATGAGTTTCGTTCCCTCCCCCAAAGGGTGGATAAATTTCCTTCATTTTATATTATCCGTTCTGTCTCCTAAAAGATTATATCTTAGTCATCAATATAGGGCCTTTGCCAAGCGAATTGCTAAATTCTTCTTTACAAAAGCACACCCCAAATACGATTTCAGTTTATTTTTTATTTTATTTTTTATTTATGAGCATATCAGAAGCGAAACCCTAAAATAAAAGAATGTACTTTTGCAAATTATTCCAATAAAAGCATGTCCATGCATCAATTTGGTATTGGTTTGAATAGGTGCGGATTTAGGATTTGGTCTAGGCATACAAGCTAAACCTAAGGAACAGGGAAAGCCTTTTTGGTGGCTAAGAACAAAAGTATGTGGTTCTTGAATTCCTTGGAGCTGTAGATTTCTGTCTGCAAAAGTTGTTTTTGAGTATGGTATGAGGCCCAACACTAATATGCTTAGGGAAAATGGTGTTTTGAATGTGGTATACTAGTATTTCTACCTATAAAAATCCCAGTTAATTTGACAAATATTGCAGTTTTTACTAATTAGATTACTTGTTCCAAAGTCACTATAATTATGCCCATCGATGAGATTTTATATGCTAGTGCAGGCTCTTGACAATTTAGTTCCTTTATAGGCGGGCTTTGGTCTTCTGAACCTCCTCTTCCATCAGTTCAAAATAGTTCCTCTCAGTTTTTATATTCCCATCTCCACGCTCTTAGAATATAGAGATAATTTCAACGCCCTCAGTCACACTCTCTTTGAGATTTTGAGATTTTTGTGTGCACAATTCAAGCTCTAGGATAGCGTTTTCAACTGTAGATAGGCTTCAATTTTCTAAGCCTTTCCATGCCTAGTGTTTGTTAAAAAATTTCTTCAAATTCCACAATTTCTTGGTGCCGCGGAAGTGTATCTACACTGTGGACATGTCATGGTGATTTGGAGTTGTCCATCTGTCTATCTATGGGGCAGCCCCTTTGTTGAATATTCTCATGATCACAGTTCTTAGAATCTTTCATTGCTCCATTGTTGAAAATGAGGACCTTTCCTTGAATTCTTTCGACCCTTTTCAAGATTCAGTCCTAGAGCCAAGAAGACATTACAGTGATTGCCAGGTCATGACGAGGTTGCCATATATGGCCTTTGAAAGTTACCAAGAGTATGTTTCTTGGCATTCAGTCTCCTGTTTGTCTATGACTTTCTTGTCTCTTTCCATTATTTAGATGAAATCAACCAAGGAGAGAGAATACAAGAAATATTCAAATTCTCATTATGGATGAAAGCCAAGTAGACGTCAAATCCTCTATGACATGACATCAGAAACCACATTTATAAAGTGAAAGAAGTAACCAAGTTGGTGCATGTATCTCTTTTATTGTCTTAAACCTACTAAACTTGTCCATCTTTGTTAAGGACTCTAAATCATATATCAAGAGTCACTACAAGAAGTTTACAAAATCTATAGGCCAAACGTTGAATCTAAGGAGTCACAAATCCTTTATTATTTGAAATTAGTATTTCCTATGGACCATTTTAACCACACAGATTAAGCTTTTATTGTTACCAAAAAGGGTTCTCATATATTCTTTGTAAATCCCAGTATGCCCCTCTCAAATCCCTTCTCAAATCTATAAGAGAGAGGGAAGATGTACGGATTAACACATGAACCCATCATCAATAATACATGCCACTGAAATCCAAGTATCAGAATCAGGTAGGATGTCTACTATCACATCAACCCAGGATTGGCAAAGCTGTTGCTGCAAATAATGTCTTGAGAAACAATACTATATCAGAGCTGCAACTATTTCTCTGTTTAGTACAAGGACCAATATGAAGGATCTCTGTACCAGAAACACTACTCCACAGATGGGTTTAATCCTATTTAATGTCTGTCTAAAAAGAAAGCACTCTTTTCATTTATATGTATGAGCTAAATGAAACCCATCAACAATGAAAAAAGCAATGGAACAGAAATCACTGACTTAGTTTTGTAGGAATATATATGTGTAGATTCTAAAGCAGTAGAGCAGCCACAAATGGGTTTACAGATAAATTTTGATGTGTTTGATCCTATTTAAGGTCTGTCTCATATTTAAGGTCAGTTTCATATTTCTGGTTTTATTCCTCTGAAACTGGGTAATCTCGAAAACATTCTGGTTTTATTCCTTATGAATTGGGTAATCTAGCAGGCCTGAGAAGGCTCTTGATTGATAGAAATCATAAACATACGAGAAAAATATATGAATATTATTATTATAAAGCTCTATTGAGTTGCTGGGCCACCTGTCTGACACTACAAAGCTAGATCTATGATGTTTTGCCTAAAGTCTTTACTTCCTCGAGAAGGTATGGATAGTGTGTATGATTATGTTCTTCCCTATATTCCCTGCCTCTATTGAATAATTTTTGTTTGTACAAGTCTTCTTACATTTATTTTACCATATTTTAACCACGAAGAAAATTGAAACATGTGCACATTTTTATTTTCTCTATACTGAGACTGTTGGTGTACTTTGTAACTCAACAGCCAATCTGTATAGTTACACATATATGGGTCATTTCTGAATGTCATGTTGCTTGCATTTTGTTGTTATTTATTTTGTTGGTTCTGGTACTCTCCCCAAGCTTTTACAAGTGGTATGCATTCTTGTTTGATGTACTTTGTTTTCTACTAAGTAACAAAATTCTTGGATTTTGAAAAAATAATTACTTGGATTTTGACTAATGAATGGTGGTTTGAGATTCCTTGGTTCTTCTGAATAGTCAGAGCCTTCTCCTTGGCTCTAAACTTTATGTTTAGGACTAGATGGTTTCTTATAACACTTACTTCTGATATCTAGTGAACAATCTCTTGCACTGAGGTGAGATATCTTTAGGATTATGTGAGTCCATATCATCATCCTCTGAGAAGAGGTTGATGTATGCTAATGTTTTGTTATTCCCTATATTCCTTGCAACTGTTGAATGCTTTTTGGTTGTTCAACTATTTTGACATTTATTTCTTGTCTTAACCATATTTTTAGCATGAAGAAACTTGAAACTTGTGGACCTTTTTAATTGGTTTATGCCAAGATTGTCTGTGTACTTTGTAACTGAAGAGTCAATCCCTAAAATTACACAGTATGTATGCTCCATTATTGAATGCCATGTTGGTTAGATTTTGTCATTGAATCTTTTGTTTGTTCTAGTATTCTCTATAAAAGTCTGCAAGTAAGCGGAATGAATTCTACTTTGATAAAGTTTGTTTTGTACCAAGTAACATGATTCTTTAGTTTTTGACCAAAAAAACACTTATTTTTAGGATTGTTGTATAAATAAATAGGTCTCATATGACAATTTGGCACCAGCTTGCCATCGCAATTATATTGTTATTACTATTACTAAATGGCCTGAACTTTTTACTTTTTAAAATATATATTCAGCACTTGCTGCGTGCCTGCTATAGTTGTGAAAATGCCTAGAAATATTTCCTTAGCTCTATTCTTTTAATTATTTTCTGTCATCATAGGTATCTCTACAAAAAATGAACCCACAATTTTTTTCCTTTTTGAAATAGCTTTTCTCATGGCAGAACAACTCATAGACAAAAACAATATTTTCAGAACTTCCTTCAACCACCTGTGAATCTCTCCTTGCTCATCATAAATTTCCCTTTGTTTCTTTTTGAGTTTCAATAATTGTATGATGGAAAACCTTCTTTCTTTGAGAGAAATATAAACTTGCAGTAACAAGTCGCTTTTTAAGTCCCTTTCTACTGCTTTTTAATTTTTCAGAGATATTGTATGATGGAAAACCTTTTTTTAACAACTAACAGTGATAAGTAATCTTAGATCATTTTTGGATCTTAGACTGTTTAATTGTGAAGGTTGCTACACAACTCATCAAATAAGTCTCTTACTGCATAATTGAGAATTGAATAGAATTAGTAGATTGGCGTAGAGCTAGGTTACTTACAAATTTATTGCTTTGTTTATAAACTCAATACTCGAATTGAATAGAATTAGTAGATTGACGTAGAGCTAGGTTACTTACAAATTTATTTATTTGTTTATAAACTCAATACTCTGCTTCGCCCATGACAGATGGTGGGTTGCCCTCTTCATATTTATTTTGTATTCTTTAGATTTATTGTCCATCATCTTTGTGCAAAATTCTACAAAATCTCCTTCATCTCAAAAACTACAATTACTTCAAATCAATAATTCACAAACAATACTCCTATCAACTTCTCCTTGCACCTTCTGGGGCAATTGCTAGTCATTTAAATTTATTTATTTTTAATTCAAACCATGCCTGCATTTTTGTTTTCTCCATTTTTCATTCTAATACGAACCAAACCGTTGCTTTTTGACATTATAAATCTCATATTATTATGGTTTTCATGTTTTAAACTTTGTTGGGTTACTTTATATAGAAGTTTAAAACAGATTTATGAGTTAAACAAAAATTTAATGGTGATGAAATATATAATTGGTTCTACAATTTTTTTATCAGAATTTTTAAGGTTTCTCATTATATTATATAGTTTTTTGAGACATTAGTAATTCAAATTTGTGTTACAAAGTTTCTCATTGTATTAAATGTATGAGCCATATTTAAATTAATTGGCAAAGACTAACTAATATATAACATTCGTTATATTATGACTTTCGGTTTCTCATATCTATTTATTTAGTACATTAGCTACAATATGACTTGAACATAATTATTGTCATGATTTTTTAATATGGTATTTCATGATACTCTTTTATTTATTTTTCATAATTTGTTTAAAAGATATAGTAGATATTCTAATATTCTGTCATTTTCAATCTTTTACGAGCTTTGTATTATTTGTGTTTAGCACTATTGTAGCATTCATAAGTATTTATTGTTATAGATAAATGATTATAATATAAATAAGTCTTTGTGATATTAAATATTTTTAATATGTGATATTTATTTATTTATTTTTTAATTTAGCAGAAACTTATTATTTTTTATATATCAAAAAAAAAAAATTACTATACATAAAGTGATGCATGTAGTGGTCTCAACTTGCTCGAAGGAAAGCAAGTCTGTTGGTCACTTGAGTGAATTAAAAGCCAACTAGTATTGAAATTGTTTTTTCTTCTACTTGCGGCTATATCTACTTTACTATCTCTATGCAATTCTAAAACCATAGTTGGCTTTCGTTCTGTTTCCTGCCATGCTAGTCATGGCCTTCGCCAAAACACATTTGAGCTTCCAGTGTGATGGAAAATGGATAACCTTCCTCTTGTATTCCCCAGGTCGTAGAGGAAGTCCATGGTGGCCTCATGTTGTTTGATATCTTCATCTTCGTGGTTACTCTTTCTTTCCCAACCTTGAAAGGTATTGCGGATCTGAGTTGGGTTTCCAGCTTCATAAAGATCAAGGATGTTTTCCATAACTTCTTTATTAGTTTTATGCGTAGTCTAAAAAAGCAGCATTTTGGCTTTATGCGTAGTCTAAAAAAGCAGCATTTTGGCTCAGAATCCGGCAAAGATTTTGAAAAAATCCGGCAAAGATCTTGTTTACGGTTGTTAAACTTTAGTATTTTGAGTGCCCTAAAAGTTTTTGTTCCGAGACTATCTAGGTAAACAACTTAGTTTTTCTTCAACTTATTAAGTCCCTCATTTTGAATTGGTTGCTTCTATTTACCTTTTCATGTTCCCTTCTGTTTCCCATATTATCCTTTTAACAATTTTGATGGAACCCACTACACCCTGATATACTAGTGAACCTTCAAATGTTGCCAAGAAACCAACATCATAAATGGTAAAAATGTAAAAAACAAAAACATTTAAAATATCTTTGTAACCATTGAAATTTAGATTACTACTGAAGTTTTTTGAACACAAATTAAAGATAAAAAATCCTCACACTATACAACTAAATAAAATAAAATAAAAATACCCAACCCATGTATGCAAATAAATAGTAACATGCCACGTGTTAATTCTGGTTGCATTTGAAGTGATAATCCTAAACTCAACCTAATAGTGACTTAAAAGATAATAGTGAAAAAAAGTGCCAATTTCATTTGATCTGGCACATTTCTCGTTCACCAACCAAATGCAATATGCGAGGAAATACTAAATTAATATTCACAAAGGAATTAGGGCCCAAGCCTTAGCACGATGGAATGGATATGAGAACCACTGTGATTAAGAAACAAAGAAAGCCATGAATTGTATATATCATATTCGTAGAAAAAGTCACGGTAAATATGCATATGCACATCGCGTAACTGCTTGCGTCCCAGCCCAGTGGAGAGTACTAGCTCTCTTTATTATTATCATATACTTACTAACTCAACTATAGATGATTCTCCCAATCCCAAAGTGTTTAATCACAACCACAGTGTGACATGGGCGCCTGGGAAATGCCTGCCCGAACGGTAAGAGCAAGGCAGAAGTTCTTGAAATGACCAGAGATCTCCTGGTGGAATGCCTGCACGATACTCATTTTATATTTTCTCTCATACACCACATTGATTTCCTTCAAGTCTACTTCTGCGCGAGTCACCATCACACGAGCTATTGCACATTCGTCATTTAGAAGTCCTTTCATTCCTCTGTGGAGCACCTGAATGATATCAAACAATAAATTGTCACGCAGTTTTATCATTGCAATTTGGTAGCGAAATATATTTCCAAGGGCTAGATTCTCCATGCAAAACTAATACCTTGGCGAAATAGTTAGCTGGCAAATACATGCTTTTGATTGTAACTCGGATGGCCTCCTCAAATTCCTTCTGTGTTTCCCTCTTGAGTGCCTGTTGTTGTCGTATAGAATGTTAAAAACTTTACAGATTAGTGGCCTACCATGCCACCAAAATATGGATTTTTCGAAGAGTTAGGTTGTACTTACTTACCTTCATAATGTCATGCTCATATTCTTGTTTGTAGCAAGCAAATGTAGCATGTAATTGGGAGACAGGCCTCTCGCTGAATATTCGGATAAAAGTTTCCTCATCTGTTCCACACCGTCCTTCCCCAGCTTCGTACAACATCTTGGCATCGCATCTAGCTTTGTTCATGTCAACTCCTTTACATTCACAACGGTGTGCTTTGAGCAGGGCCAGAAGTAGCTGTGTTCATGAAATTGAAATTCCAATTCCATTAGCAAGGAAGAAATTTATGATTATATATATAGTAGGCTTATGATTCAAGATATCCAGAAATAGGTCATGATAATAACATAAATTTATTCACAACCTCAAAATTCCTAAACAATCACAAGATTAAGATCTGTCAGTATTGTGACACACAAATGCCCAGAGATATAAAAACTTTCATGGGGCTCCTTTGACTTTGATTTGGGATCACTGATTGATGTTGTTTTTAGGTATACTTCGTCATCTAACCTTTTGAAAGGGACCGTTCGTTTTGCAAATAACATCATCATCCAGGCACCTCTGATATCGTTTCTGGTAAGCTTCACGAATCTTAACGATCTTAGTGGAGGACCTTGTGCAAATCACTTCGATTAGAGCACGATCATCTGTGCACCATCCTTCCAGGGCAGTTCCAGCAATGATAGCGTCCCGGTCAGCTGGCTCGTGCATCCATAAGACGATGGCTTTCTGCAAGTGCCACAAAAAACGAAACAAGATTGTATTGTAATATCACATGTAAAGAGAGTTTGATAAGGGAGAGGCACATTCTATAGCACAGTATGATAAGGGAGAGACATATGCATCAGCACAGTATGATAAGGTATAAGGGAGAGACATATTCTATAACAGAAAGACATATTCTAGAGCAGAAAAGGGATGTTTTTAGTTATTGTGCAGAGAAGTTCATTTTATAGCATAGTAAGATTAGGAGGTATAAATATGTAAATTTTTAATGAAAAAAAAAAAATAATGTTAAAAATAGTTGTGGCTACTGTACATTCAAACAAATATATAAATAACCACATAACTAACTATATAACATGTAAAAGTTGATGATATTATATTTTATGAGTTTAATAGTTCTTCTCCCATTTATTTTTGAATGTGAATGTATCATAAATTTATCTTAACCAAAATTTACCTTAACAAGATTGTATTGTAATAGTACATGTAAATAGAGTTTGATAAGGGAGAGACACATTCTATAGCACAGTATGATAAGGGACAAGGGAGAGACATATTCTACAACACAGTATGATAAGGGAAAGACATATTTTACAGCACAGTATGAAAGGGATGTCTTTAATTATTGTGCAGAGAAGTTCATTTTATAGCATAGTATGATTAGGATGTATAAATATGTAAATTTTTAATGCATGAAGAAAAATAATGATAAAAATAGTTGTGGCTAATGTAGATTTAAACGTTCATTTTATAGCATAGTATGATTAGGATGTATAAATATGTAAATTTTTAATGCATGAAGAAAAATAATGATAAAAATAGTTGTGGCTAATGTAGATTTAAACAAATATATAAATAGACCATATAACAGGTAAACATTGATGATATTATATTTTATGAGTTCAATAGTTTTTCTCTCATTTATTTATGAATGTGAATGTATCATAAATTTATCTTAACAAAAATTTACTTTAACAAGATTGTATTGTAATAGCACATGTAAATAGAGTTTGATAAGGGAGAGACACATTCTGTAGCACAGTATGATAAGGGAGAGGCATATTTTACAGCAAAGTATGAAAGAAATGTCTTTAGTTATTGTGGAGAGAAGTTCACAAGAGATATGTAAATATGTAAATTTTTAATGAATAAAAAAAATAATGTTAAAAATAGTTTCTACTAATATAGATCTAAATAAAAATATAAATAACCATAGTAATAAACAAGTAAAAATTGATGATATCATATTTTATGGGTTTAATAGTTTTTCTGTCATATATTTTAGAATGTGAATGTATCATAAATTTACATTAACCAAAAATTGTTACCATATTAAAATTATGAATTAGGTCAAATTTTAAACATTGCTCCATTTCTTAAATCAAAAGAAAAAGATTAATTCAATACAAAAAATCCAAAATCATTTTTTCTATTTTTTTCAATATTTCTTTTAATTCAATATTTGTAAAACTAATCCTAAAAAAGGAAAAAACATATACTCTATATATATTAAAATTTCTATAGAGAGTTTTTGAGAAGGGAGAGACACATTCTATAGCAAAGTATGATAAGAGAGACATATTCTACAACACAATATGATAAGGCAGAGACATTTTCTACAACACAGTATGATAAGGGAGAGACATATTCTACAACACAGTATGAAAGCAATGTCTTGAGTTATTGTGTAGAGAAGCTCATTTTATAGCATAGTATGACGAGGATGTGTAAATATGTAAATTTTCACATCCTCATCATACTAATATTGTTTCTACTAATATAGATCTAAACAAAAATATATATAACCATAGCAATAAAAAAGTAAAAATTGATGATATCATACTTTATGGGTTTAATAGTTCTTCCGTCATATATTTTAAAATGTAAATGTATTATAAATTTACATTAACCAATTTTTTTTACCATATTAAAATTCTGAATTAGGTCAAATTTTAAACATTACTTCATTTTTTAAATTAAAAGAAAAATATTAATTCAATACAAAGAATTCAAAATCATTTTTTCTATTTTTTTCAATATTTCTTTAAATTCAATATTTGTAAAACTAATCTTAGAAAAAGGAAAAAACATATACTCTATATATATATATTAAAATCTTTATAGAGAGAGTTTGAGAAGGGAGAGACACATTCTATAGCACAGAATGATAAGAGAGACATATTCTACAACACAATATGATAAGGGAGAGACATTTTCTATAGCACAGTATGATAAGAGAGAAACATATTCTAAAGCACAATATGAAAGCGATGTCTTGAGTTATTGTGCAAAGAAGATCATTTTATAGCATAGTATGACGAGGATGTGTAAATATGTAAATTTTTAATGAATAAAAAAATTAATGATAAAAATAGTTTTGGCTAATGTAGATTTAAACAAATATATAAATAACCATATAAATAAACAACTAAAAATTGATGATATTATATTTTATGAGTTTAATAGTTCTTCTGTGATATATTTTTGAATGTGAATGTATCATAAATTTATCTTAACTAAAATTTACCTTCACACAATTGTATTGTAATAGCACATGTAAAAAGAGTTTGATAAGGGAGAGACATATTCTATAGCACAATATGATAAAGGAGAGACATATTCTATAGCAAATTATGAAAGAGATGTCTTTAGTTATTATATAGACAAGTTCAATGCATAAGATAGTATGACCAGAATGTGTAAATATGTAAATTTTTATAAAAAAATAATGATATAGTTTCAGCTAATGTAGTTTTGAACAAAAATATAAATAACCATATTAATAAACAACTAAAAAATAATAAACAAGTAAAAATTGATGATATCATATTTTATGGGTTTAATAGTTTTCTGTCATATATTTTAAAATATGAATGTATCATAAATTTAGCTTAACCAAAATTTGTTACCATATTAAAATTTTGAATTAGGTCAAATTTTAAAAGTTACTCCATTTCTTAAATCAAAAGAAAAAGATTCATTTAACACAAAGAATCCAAAACCATTTTTTTTTAATATTTCTTTTAATTAAATATTTATAAAACTAATTTTTAAAAAAGAAAAAGCATATAGTATAGATATATTAAAACTTTAAAGACATAAATATTTGCATATCAAACTGTAATATTTGAAAATATTAATTTAAAAACCCTTAGATCCATCTAACTGTGGATGATCTATCATGTTCTTAGAAAATCAAATTTAGAGAAATGCACAATTTTTTTTTCAAATAAAATTAAAAAAAAATTATACTTCAAAAATTTGATCCTCTAAAAACATTGCAAATCAGGATTCAAAAAATTTGATCGTCTAAAAGGATAGATCAAGAATTAAATGAATTTAAACTTAAAAATACAGTGAAACTTCACCATTATAGTTCTGTTCTATCCTTTTTCTTTTTTTCTTAAAATTCCGAACATTTTAATCTATTATGAAAATTCCAAAATTCTAAAATATCAAGGACAGATTTCTTCCATGGAAGATCTCCGCCGTTAAATGGAACTACATGGCACTAGATGCATACGAAACCTGAGAAAGAGTGGATTCATCTAAATATTCTTATTAAATACACGTTCACGTACCTCTAATTTGCCGTGAAGCTCCTTCTCCAGCCTCTTGCAGAGGTCTTCCTTATACATTGCATAATAGGTTTCTCTTATCTCCTTCCGCTGCTGCTCATTTTTGCTTCCCAGTATTTCGATTATCTTCTCCTCGTCACTTCCCAGACCTATTAATTTTTACCAGAAAGGAATATCAATCAATCAAAGCCATAAAACAACAACATCAATTGATCAAAGTTTTGAAGTTAATGCAGCGGACTGATCGACGAATACCTTTGCAAGCGACATGGATTTCCTCACATTCCCTTTCCAGGGGGTTGACGCCGCACGAGACATCGCAAGAACAGGTAGCCATTTTTATTCTATCAAAATGGGATTTCCCTCGAGCTGTGCTACTGACTTGTAGTTTCTGAGAGAATTCGAACAGTGATGAATGCTACTCTGGAACTGAACGTTGGGGTATTTATGGAGAGACGGTGAAGCAGGATGAAGGAGAATATTGCACTTATCCAGCTGGACTCCAACTTTGCATGTATTCGAATAATGAATAGATGGGAATATTGAGCAATTATGGCGCATCAGAAATAAAGGTGCGTTCAACCTTGCAAAAATACTGACGACGAAAGCTGCAACAATCACTGCCGTCGCGTCTTAGGAATCCAAGAAGCAATAAGATTCGATATGTGCGTCATCTTGCTTTTCAATAGAATCGATGGACGTATCAAATGGGTGTAGAGGGATTGACATTATTTATTTTCTTGCTTTAATTATAAATTCTAATTGTCTGGTGTTATTGTTTGCCAGTTCTAAAAGTTATCCGGAATTTAGTTAGTTTTCTAGTAAATTTTGTTTAATATGTTATCCGGAATTTTGTTATAAGGTTTTGTTTTTTTTTTTCAATTATAGTTAGTATAGATTATTTTTGACACAATAATTTAGAAGGCATTTGATGCTATGAGATTTATTTAGTGGTTTGGAATACCCCTTGAAGAGATGCTTCATGTTAGTCCATAAATATTTGGGTGGCCAGGGGGCAATCTTGAGCCTATATCATATGATTTTGGGGTGATACTCTTAGCGTTGTTGTAAAGAATGCGTTTGTTGTTTGAGCTCAACAAAGAGGAATGCAATTTTGAAAATGTCCTGGTTAAGGAATACATTATATTCTCATTAGAGTTTTATTTTTTTTATTATTAGAAAGTTGTCCACATAAAATCATCTCATTATTTATGAGTTAGTGTGTATAATTTATTTCTCTATTTTACTATGCAATATGACATCCCAAAAAAGCATAAATACAAGTAATAGTGATGTAAAATATCTGTTGATACGTCTATTGGTATTTTCAGAGGAGGATTGTATTAGCCTCTAAATTTGGAGAAGGTATTTGATAAATAGAAATTAACATAATGATGTTATTGTATATCTAGAGAGATCTACTAAGTTAAAGTGTGTGGTTAAGAAAAAGATACTTGGTTCATGCAATTGTATTTGGAGGAAAAAGGAGGATGCTCGCAATGAAGCTAGTTGATGTGTCATAACATTATGGGAATTAGTATACAATTATAATTATTTTTATGGAGTTAGGTTTTATCACATATAAATAAGCATATGGCTCTAAAGTTAAATAGTGTGAATCCTAGATATAAAAAAAATCAAAATAAATGCTTATAAAACATCAAAGGGAAAAAATGCGTATTAATATCCAAATGATTTAAATAATTAAGATAAGATTGGCTTAAACACTTTACCTTAGCGAGGAGGTTTGATAACCCGTAATACTTCTACATAATATTTAATGTGATAAAAAATGCTAAATACTGAAACGGCTCAAATTAGCTCTTAAAGGTTTAGGTGTCTGGATGTAGTCTCAAATGTAAGACGCAGGTTAAAAAACAATAATCTTGTTGTCTGTCATCGTAACACAACTTTGAAAATGTATTATAACTAAATAACTTTGAAACATGTTTTTTTTACGGAAATGTTTATATATATATAATTTTTTATATGTTTTTTTTTAATATAATTATATATTTATTTATATTAAATTTTTGAAAAAATTTATTTGTTAATATAAAATTTTAATTTTTAATATATTTTATAATATATATTTTTTTTTCTTATAAATTTATTGGTAAGAAATTTTTATTCTGAATAATAATTAGTGACAGGGTATTGTGTTAAATTTTTTTTTATGTAATAACTAAAAGCTAAGTCTGGTTGTAATCCACGTAAAGGGTATAAGTCAACATCTAAATATTATAATGGTGGTGTCCATGGAAGAAGTATAAATTGGCACCTAGACATTATAATAGTAGTGTTCATTAAAAGGGTATACTTTACACGAACATTATAGTGGTAGGAGTGACGGCCACGAAAATGATATACTTTGGCAGCTTAACATTATAGTGATAGTAGTCACAACCTATCCATACCACACATTTATGAAACTATTTTAATTATCAATTCTTTTAATTAGTTAAGAAAAAAATATATGTTATTTATTTAAAATTTATGGATTATATAAATATTTTAAAGTAAGAAATGATATCAAGTTTATATATATATATATATATATATATATATATATATCTATGCATGTATGTGTATACATATACATATACACTCGTGGTTTCACATGGATGGAGGAGTATGGTTTTTGAACATATATAAAGCCTTTTAATGATTCTAAATTTTAATTTACAAAATAATTTTTGAAGATTAATGATGTTTTTTCTTTTTTAAAGAAAAATTGTATAAATTTGTTGATGGCATATTTATCTCATTTTAAAGATAAATACATAAGATTTTATAATCATTTTAATAGATTTTATGTCAATTTTTTTAGTGTTTATGACTCTTTAGAATGTGCACTTTACTTGGGGATGGGTATAAGTGTGAGTGAATATTAGATTTTAGTAGTAAAATCTAAATCAAATTCAAATTTATTTAATATCGAGATTGATTGTAATGCTCCTTACCACCCCTTTATGTTAAACTTGGGGGAATGGGAGGTGTTACTTTCAATTAACCCAACCTTCATTGTCTCATCATGGGAAAGGGGTTAGAAAATATCTCCCTTCCTAAAGAATAATGGAATTAACTTTGGATATAACCATTACTTTCAAGTCTTTGATAGCTTTATGACAACATAAAATTTATCTCAACCACACCTCTAGTTTATAAGTTATGCCTATTTGATGTTTGGTCCCCCTTACCCTCGAGACATTGATGATAATTTTCCATGTGGAAACAACATGGGGCTGCTACATCATGTCAAATGGCACCTAGCACATCATAGAGCCTTAGTGTCACCTCACCTACATCATTTCCTTATAATAGCGCTCCATTCTAGCCTCGATAACACATCACACATTTTCATGTGAAATGGCAGGGGCAATTTTGGTCCTGTTGCTTTGTATACCATGTGTCGTTATGCCACACAACAAGGACATACTAGTCTGTCACCTGTAGTACAATGTGAATTTTTTCCTATATGTTAATGGAGGTATTTCCATTTTGTGCATTTTGTCTCTTCTGTGGATTGTGTCAACTCTGTAGAGAGTTATAAAAAGGAAAAACAAGATGTCCTTCGCAATCTCATGTTTTGCGGTGACATGGTTCCCTCCACACATATAAACACACCAGTATTGAGTAGAAACCCCATGCCAAGTGGCATCACATTCCACTGCCACATGTCTTCTATAATCTAAGGCATAGTCATCTGAAAATGATATATCTACATGTCACATGTCACGCCATTACAGTGTCACATCAACATCTTAGTCATGTCATGGATACATGTCACTCATGCTCCACATGGCATTTTCCACTTTAGTTTAGGTCTTGGGTCCCATCAAGGTCCCAAATATTTGCACAAGGTAGTGATTTTCTATTTATGGATGCAGAGGGATCTTTGTCATGTCCTCTATCGATAGCATCAACAATCCTATTTACAAAAACTCCTCATCATAACTCTTTGGTGTGACAACAATATTGGTGACAAGTAACAGGAAGTTTCTTGACCCACATCCTCTATCAAATGCACCCCTTTACACTAACCATCTTCCAGAATTCCCAGTGAAGAGAAAATTGAATATATTGCAACTATTAATTTTATTTTTCCCATCCCATGTTCTTATATATCATCACATTAATAAATTTTACAGTTATTCCTTGAAAATTCGTTAAGCTGCATTCGCCCAGGGTGACAGGAAAATATCTACAAACCTAGGTTTGATGTCTTAAGGGCTTCAATACCCTTACATATTTATTCTAAACACTTTTAATGAAAACATAAGTAATGGAATGTGTCCAACATTCATAATAGAGACCCACACAGTCCTTAACAATTTGTATGTAGCAATTTGAACAGTAAAGCACATCATCTCTAAGGCATGGAGAATTATTTTCCATTGCAGTATACAACTCGTGGGATTTCCACATAAGCCTCCAAAAACCTTTATACGACATTTATTTAGTATATTCAGGCATAAAATATGATGGAAATCACATACAACCATATATTACTAATAATATCAGAAATCAATCATAAAAATATAAATAACTTACCATTTAAGAACATATCAATAGCACAAGGATTGAGAAGCCTATTGATATTTCACAACCATTACAATACAACATGTAAGAATACACATCCCGATTTATAGTATTGATACAACCATTATCACTTAATGAAATGCAACATTAGTCAAACTACATCAGCATGTATAAGATACAAGTAAGCAACTTATCTTAGTAGCAAGATGAAAAGAAACTAAGAGAGGGACTTCTAGTCACTGCCCATCCATAGGTAAACTACATTTTAATATTTCTTGTTGTTTACCACCACCATTCTGGATTTAGAATCTAAGGATTAAGTGCTCAAGTGAATCAAAATTGATTCCAATCAATCGATCACAAAGGACTCCAAAGGCCCCCCATATCCACCCTCCTATTAAGGATTATGTCCTCCAGTGTCTCCACCTATTCCACGGGGAATCAAAATCACCTTAATTTCCATTTACTAATCCCAGTGATTTCATAAACACGGTTTTTTTTCTCAAAAAACTAGGCATCTAGAGCACACCATGTTCTACCCACCCCATCTTTTAGGATTCCAGAAGGCATAGTGATTCCACCTATTTTGTTTCTTCAACCACGTTTCTTAGACCAATTGTCAACACCATTCGATCCCCCATATATGAACTAGCAAAATATGTCGCGAAAATTCTCAAGCCTCTGGTGGGAAACACTAAGTCCTTTATTAAAGACTCCAGTGACTTCATCAAACTTATTGAAAAAGAGAAGGTGGAGGAGAATGACATCCTGGTAAGCTTTGATGTGATCTCATTGTTTACCAAGATCCCTTTGGATGAAGCAGTAAAGGTTATTAATGGAGTCACAGATTCTGAGACAACCAAGCTTGCTGAGATTTTCTTACGATCTACCTTCTTCAGCTTCCAAGGGGAATTCTATGAGAAGGTTTCAGGTGTCGCAATGGGTTCACCACTCTCACCAATTGTGGCAAACTTATTTATGGAAAACTTTGAAAAGAAAGCCCTTGCATCCTTTCCTTTAAGTCCATGTTGGTGGAAAATATTTGTTGATGACACTAACATAAAGTGGTCGCATGGTAGAGATAGCCTTGATAAATTCTTCAATCACCTTAACTCAATTTCCTCAGAAATCAAGTTTACTATGGAGATGGAAGAAAATAGGAGCATTCCTTTTCTGGATGTCCTGGTTACTAGAAAGGAGGATGGAACATTAGGGCATCAAGTTTTTAGGAATAAAATCCATACGAACAACTACCTTCATGAAGAGTCTTACCATCATCCTGCTCAGAAATTTGGGGTCCTAAAAACTCTTGCCGTAGAGCTCTTAGAATATCTGATAAGGAGCACCTGGAAGAAGAAATCTCTCATCTGACATCTGTTTTCCTAGGTATAGGTTATAAGGAAAGGGAAATCAGGAAGGCCATAAATAGAGCAAGAAGCACCATCATATCCAAGAGACGTCAGCATCCTCAAGAAATCCGTGGAAGTGTTTTTCTGCCATACATTAAGGGGGTAACAGATAAGATCTCCAAGGTGCTAGGAAGAAGTAACATTTTTGCTCAATTCTCAGCAACTGGAACCATTAGACAAAATATGTGCTCTGTTAAAGACAGCATCAGTGAGGGGCAACTTAAGGGTGTTTACAAAATCAACTAATGATGTGGAAAGAGTTACATTGGTGAAATGGGACACTCTCTTCAAAAGCGTCTGAAAGAGCATGTTGCTAATATTAAGCATGAGCGATCACGAACCTCCGCCCTTGCTGATCACTCCTTGAAAACAAAGCATCACTTGCGTCTTGAGGATGCTAAAATCATTGCAAGGGAGGAACACTATCTAAGACGTAAGGTTAGACAAGTGTTAGAAATTATAAAACACCCAAATAACATCAACAGGGACGGAGGATACAAGATCAGTGATAGCTGGAGACCCCTTATTAGACAAATTTGCGACGTAAGATCATCCACTTCTCAGGTATGAGTTGGTAGGTTTACTTCTCTTCATTTTTAGTAAGCTAGTTTAGGGTCAGGATAGAACTCTTTTTTCCCTCACTCGTAATATATATTTATTAATTTTTATTTTTAAATAAAAATTAATCAATATTTATTATCAGTGAATGGATGCTAATTGTAATTTAATTAGTATTCAAATCAAACTTTTTATTTAAAATATAGTCTAAAAATTGAGAATCTAGAGGGAGGTTTAGTCAATAACTATATTTTTATATTTAAAGTTTATCAAGGTTTAGTTTAGTATCAAGTTAAATCTTCATAATTAATTGTTTTAATTTAGGGTTAGTTAATAGAAAAAAAAATATTATTAAAATTTATTAGCGTTTAGTCAAGTATTAAGTTAAATCCTCATAGATTATAGTTTTATTTTAGGTTTAGACCCTTTAGATTAATTTATAAGATTTAGTTTCTCTAATTTATGTCAATTAGTATAGAAAAGATTTTTTAATTAAGTTTCTTTACTAATTCTAGGTCTTCTTCTTTTTTTAAATAAGAATTAAAATAGGATTATCATTTTAATTTTAGTTGTAGGATTATAAGTTTTAGCTTAAGTATCTAGTAATTTTGTTAATAAATAGTTTTATTAGGGTTTTATTAATTATTATCTTTTTAATTATTAAGTTAAGCTTAGTTAGTATGTACATTTTAGAGATAGGTATTGTAGGGTTATTATAAAAATTTAGCTCTACTATTTTAGTCTCTCTAGGTTCTTTATCTTAATATAGTTTTTAAATTAAAAAATTTTAGAATAGGAATTTTAATAATTTTTAAAATAGGAATTTCAAATGATTTATTAGAATATAATATAGAAATAATTTTAAATTTTTTAATAATTTAATATTTTAGACCTTAGGCAAGAAAATTTGTAATTAGAATTTTAAATAATTACTATATATGAATTATAAAAATTAGAAAGTAGTTTTTTAGAATTAATTATTTAACAAAATTAAGTTTTTAGCTTAAGTCGCTGTCGGTTCCTCTCTCATCATTACCCTCACTATTTATCTCTTGCTCCCCCTGCTTCCTTCTTTCAATTTTCATTCATTCTTTCTCATCCTGAAGATGGATCCTCGTTGGGATTCGAAACGTCAACACGTCTTCTATGATACCGTGGATAATCCGATTTTTGAGAACAATAACATTATGCTTCTATTTTACAGGTTCACTGTCAAATCCTTGTATGCCTAAATTGACATACAACACCTATAGTACAATACATGTGTTATTCTACTTTTCTAATATCCACCACCAATATTGATTCCTACATACAATTTGCACTTTCTTCACTCGAATGAATTATCCTCTTTTTCAATTGACTCCTCCTTTTCCCCCACTAACCCTCTCATGGCCCTTGTGTGTTCACCACACAATGAAACCCATGAGGAAAAACAAAAGGGGTATGGGCTTGTCGTGCAAGGAAGTCCATATTCCAACTCCCTTCCTTCCATGCAAACCATTAAAGTCATAAAAATGGTTTTCATTAAATAAATAGGCTCGACTTAATAAATTCCCAAGTAACTCCTCCTAAAAACTCTAAATTTGTGTTTAATCCTCACAACCAGTCATTGTGTTTACATTTCCACAACATTTACATGAATTATAATTCGTAACAATAATTACAAGATGTATGGCAAAAAGTGTGTTGTCATAGTGGTTATTTTTTAAATTAAATTTAAGATAATTAAATCATTATCTTAATTTTATAGGTATATATATTGATATTAAAATTATGAAAAGATTTGCATATTTTTAAACTAGTCTTTTGTTTTTACTATATCATTGAAAATTAAAATACATACTATAAATTTTTTGTTTGTTGGCCATGTTGAAATCATGACCAACCACAAAAAAATGTGTGACAATTTGAAAATTTTGATCTAATATTTTAACATACATCTTAACAATAATTTCATAAACCAATTCCTATGCTCTATATCCTTATAGAGATTGATAGGCCTTACTAAATAAATAAATAAAATCATGTTAGATTAGTATGAAACCTTAGTCGTATGAAATTTTTTTTCCTATGTATATGCACTAGTTGTAGTTGAGAGTCATGGGTCTTGAGGAGAGGGAGTAAAAAATATTCATTTAATATCCTTCAACTAAATCATAATATTGTCAAATTATAGAAAGGTTATTCATAAGCTTAATCCTTATTTTAAATAAATTGTGCAACCAAAGTTTTAATATGAAGAACAGTTCAACTATATTACAATACTCCTTGTCACGAACCATAGAATAGCGTAAGTTTGGTACCCAAAATTATGATCGCTCTATTGATATCCAAATTGTGCATGCTAATGTAGTCAAGTATTCTTTCGCCTTCGATAATTGAAATTTCTTCTCTGAACTAATGAGTATTTTTCTTCCAATACTCACTGCCTATCCCATATGCAACATCTTACACTCTTGAGAAATAAGGGAATCTTATCCTTCCCGACCCTTTATGGGTTCCTAAAATTCTTGGCATGTTGAGATGAATAGCTACAAAAATCAGATATAATATAAGAATGGTATGAAAAATGGCTGACCATATATCCTCCACCTAGGGAATGTAGCATTGAAAATATGGAAAAAAACAAACTACCACCCTCATGTTGACGTTGTGATCAACGCCCTCCAAAATTTTGCATACACTTGAATGTTGGAGCCAAATGAGGATCTTGTGATCTATCCTTCCATATTCCCTTCATGGTCGATTGACATATTAAGTCTTTTTCTCAGTTTCCAACCATTAAAATCACTTGCTCCAATGTTCTCAACCCTTTATGAATTCATAATTGTGCTTATTTTATGCAAGATTGAATAGGCATAGCCCAATCCATTGACACAATGTCTGTGCAATGTCCAACCTATGTCGACAATGAGTGCACAGCTTCCATTGACATTATCCCTCACTTTGATTGCAATTTTACTTTTATTGGTGAGTGTTCCTAACTTTCCCTTTTGCGCACCTTTTCTTTCAAAGTGTTGATTTCTCATTCGTGACTATTGATTTTTCTTTATTTCACTTTAATGAGTGTTTTTTTCATGTTATCTTCACTCTAGCATGTATGGATTTCAATTTCTTTAGATCTTTTTATTTTCATGTTTTCTTACTATCGTAGGTGTCACTTCTAGTTGTTTTCACTTGTACATGTAACACATTTGTAGATCATTACAGTATGTTCTGACACACTCTCTTACATTGGATCATCCTACATATCTAGAGAATATGTGCTAGACACTTCCCAATTACTTAGTGCACTTTCTGAGCAGAGTGGACACTTTTGCCGCAACTTCTGTCCTAAGTGTCCCAGCATGGCGTTTTAATTTTTTCACTTAGAAACAAGTGTCACTTTACTATTATTTCAAGGTGTGATCATTTTTCATGAGTCTTGTTGATCTAAATTAATTATGTTAGTTTTTATGTGCTAATTACTCTTTAAGATTATGAATAGAATGTCTTATGTGTCCTTAAGGGCTCAAGTTCTCTTGCAAATTATCAAGTCTCATGAGTAATTTTCATGTTAATTTTGTGAACAATTTAAAATAAAATAAATGTTGAACAACATAAAATAAAATTACAGTGCACCACCATAGAACACATCAACACATGTATTTGATGAAAGATTTCACCCCTCCTAGGATACATCTCCTTGATCCAAATTCCATGGCTTGGGCCTCTTTATTATGCTCAAATTTAAAAAATGACTTGTTTATAACAATTCTTTTATGCTCCTTCAACCTACACCAATGAGTCAAGAATGCCCAAAAATGGTGATATAGCCTCTTTCTGCTCTTGATTTGGTGCAGAGCTCCAAAATTTATGACCATTTACATTTTCTCCACAATTTCAAAGTATTACAATTTAGCTAGTTGGAGTTAACTGCGCTACTAATCGTCACCCACAAACTTAATCTTCATTAAATTAGTTAAGCACGGTTAGCGCTATTTAACCCTACTTTAGCCCTTAACTTAGTGCTTTATGTGCTAATCTGGTTTAGTGATAATAATGTGTATTACTCTTAATTAATATAGATTTAATGTTAAACTAAACTCAACTTAATATTAAAACTTTGGATTTATGCTTAGCCCCACCAATGGTTATAATATTTGGTCGTATGATTTAGGGGCTAGCCACACGGGGCTGGCCCCCTCTCCCCCTGCCATAAAAAATTACAAAAAATAAATAGATATGGCACCACTATGTAGTTAAGATCTAACATGTGGTGGAATGGTAATGCATGGCACTGGCATGTGGGAGGTCGCGGGGTCAAACCTCGACGCCTCCACTTGGTCTCAACCATAAATGTTTCATCCATTATCCACCATGGGGATGGGGCACGTGGTGGTCTATGCTACACCATGTGTCCTCACCTAATTGGATCAAATTTAAACCAAACAAAAATTCCCACATAACTGAATTCTCAGCCAATGAAATTTTGACACTTCGCAGTCTAGTATTCGCCATAAGAAAATGACATAATTCGACCTGTCTAGTCAGCATGCCATGTTAGCAATATGGATTGGTGATTGGGAAAATCTCTGTCCTTTTTTTTTAATTTTATATTTAGCTAAGTGAACAAGACTCATTTCCAGAAGCATATAAAGTCCACTTTTCGTGAAATAAAGTGAGATGGATTCAGAATGACGAGCACTACGTGGTCATTCAATTTTCGAGACATCTTGAGAACTTTGATTTTTTAGCATAAAGTTGAGCGCCTAATCATTCCTCCCCACTAGAAGCTTTTGGACCCGAAAATATCATATTCAGTTGCTAAACAAGTGAGGGTACAACTACTTCACCTTCCTAATTTCAATCCATTTGTGTTTTGAAGGATTTGATCCTTTAAGCCCCACTCAAAGATAGTTGATTCTTCCTCTTGTCGATTTCCTTGTCCTCCTGTCAAGTATGGTGTCTTGTTGTAACTCATGTATGAAGGAAAATCAAGCTTGAAGGCATTGTTACCAATTTTTTCCCAAATTTTGAAAGGACCATAATGGATTGGTTTCAGCCTTTTACCTTCTCTTTGAAGCCTTTCCTTGCTAATGTGAATCCAAAATTCATCACCAAATTGAAACTTATGATCCACATGATGTTATCATGCCTCGCTTTGTACTTGCCTTGACTTTTATCTAGTTGATCTTGCATTGTTTAATGAATCAACTAAATTTTCTCTATGAATTTCCTTTCTTGATCTATGTCACTATGTCGATCGATAGCTACATCTTTCCCAAAAATGAAATCCAATGGAAATTTTGGAAAGTATCCAGGACATGCCTCAAAGGGAAATTTTTGAGTAGAGGATTTTTTTGCACAGTTGTAAGCATGTTGAATGTAATGCAAATGTTCATCCCACAACTTAGGATGTTTGCTGCAATATCCTTGAAGAAGACGAATGATTATTTTGTTGACCACCACAGTTTTACCATTTGTTTGTGGATGAAAGGTTGTAATCTTCTTCAACTTAGTATCCATCAAGTCCCACAAGCTTGACCAAAAATTCCCATCAAATCGAGAATCTCGATCACTTATGATAGATGTAGGCAACCTAAAATGAACCCAAACATTTTGAAAGGAAATATTTGTTTGTTCAACTGTAACTTGCCTTTTACATGGAATTAATATACACATTTTGCTGAACCTATCCATGAGTACATACAGATAATCATGACCTATTTTTTACAAAGAAATACCTCTTACAAAATCCATAAATATCCTCTCCCATGTACGTGAAGGAACCAGAAGTGGTGTGTACAATCCTAACTTCCTATTACTAGGCTTATTGACTGCACATAATGAACAACCTTTAATAAAAATTGAAACACTTCCAACCATACGAGGCCAATAACAATACCTCTAAAGCTTTTCCACTACTTTTCTAACACCAAAATGTCCTGCAATAAGAGAAGTGTGTGCTTCCTTTATGAACTTTACTGTCTCACCATGTGGAATACAATTCTTTCCGAAATGATACAACAAGTTATTATGTACATGATAATATAATTCCTCAACTTGGCGACCTTTACTCAATTTTTCATAAACATCTTCAAAGACATTATCAAATTCATATTCTTCAATGTTGCTTTCTTGTATAACATAAGTATTCTTGATTAAAGGAGATGCATTAATAATAGGTGTAGAAATCATATTAGAAACCTTGTTGTATATACCGTTCTTATACCTGATGACCAGGTGGAATTGCTTCAAGGATCCCATCCATCGAAAGTGCCTTCACTGCTGCAATTTAGTTTGCAATTGAAAGTATTGAAATGGTTGCTGATCAGTGTGAATGACTATTTCCTTTCCCATCAAATAATGTTTCCACTTATTCACACTTTGAACCAAAACATATAGCTCACTGCTATATGTAGGATAATTTATCACTCCACCATTTAACATCTCTGAATGGAATGAAATAGGCTTACGATGTTGTAAGAGGAATACACCCATGGCATATTCACTTGCATTGGTTTGAATCTCAAAGGGATGTCTCAAGTCTGGCACTAGCACATTTGGCCCAATTTCTGACAGCCAATTTTCCGCTATTCTGACACATAGGCATCACAAGAGCAACAGTTTGAGGCGGGGAAAAACATGGTTAGCCATTACGTCACAATTCTGAAACTTGAATAAAGTGTCGGAAGAGCGACACATTTTTCGACGGTCGTCGCTCTTTCGACGTTATCCAAAATTTCGCTCTTCCAACGAAAAAAAAAACGTCTCTCCTCCGACGAAAATGACACGTCACTCTTCCGATGAAAGAAAACGTTGCTCGTTCGACGAAAATTGAATGTCCCTCTTCCAGTGGAACCTAGACGTCGCTTTATCGATGAAAATTAAACATCATTAAACTTAATTTAACGTCGCTCTTCCGAATTTTAAAGTGTTGCACTTCTGACAGAGTTAGTGTTGCTCTCTCTATGGATATAGAAACTCTCTTCCTACGTTTATACCATCGCAAGTCCAATGTTATCTCTTTCAACGTTTAAAGCATCGCACTTCGGACGGCGTTGGCGTCGCTCTTTCTATGGTTGGAGCGTCACTCTTTCGATGAATATAGAGAATGTCTTCCTACATTTATACCATCGCAATTCCGACGAAAACAAAAAAAATATTTAAAAAACAAATTTTCAGATAAATCCCGCATGGATGACCTTGGTTCTCTCCTTTGGCCTCTAGGCATCCTGCTTCACCTCTAAGACTGTCATTTATTACTTCTCTTTTATGTTAATGAATTATTTTAACCTCCATAGGAATTTTGTGACTTACCTGTCCTTGAGCTGTTGGCAAATCCTAGAACAGATATGAGAAGTGGCGATGAACTGCTTGCCTCAAGGAAGTGTGAATGCAGGCACAAAGTGATGCTATAAAATATTTATTCAATGGTTCATTGTAACTATGGTGTCTCATAGGGATTGACAATAGATCTGTTTATGAGTACTATATTGTGTGGTTGAACAAGCTATATGATGTTGGAAGTTACACATTAGTCACCTTAATGAGGCAAGACTCAACACATCCTCCACCATTGATAATGGAAAATCATCGTCCTCTGTAACAAAATCTAGGGAAAATTTCACACACTCAGGAAATTAATGCAAAACCAAAATTTCACCTTCTTCCCAGATGGTTTCCCAGATCTTAACCCTAGACTTTTCAACCTTTAAGACTACTGTTTTAATTTAGAGTGTAAAAAAACAACAGAAAGATCACAATATTTCACTTCAAACAACCCCAAACATTTCACCAAGTCAAGGATAATATATACAAAACAAATATACAAGTTTCAGCCTCCTATAGGGTAACTTATCAGCCAATAATCAGATCTGAAAATGCACTTTTACAATAGTAAAATTATCCCCTTATATTCTACCTCATATGTCAAATAAATTAACAATTTTCCCTTTTGCTTATGTCCAATCAGTATGACATGAATGACTAAATAAAAATTTTCCCTGTTGCATGGATGACCTAGTTTGGATGCAGCAATCGACAGGCATGCCAATGGAAAGCAATCCAATATTCCTAGCCCTTTAAATTATTTGAGATCATGTAAGCCATCCATGGCTTCTCTAGTTTATCAAATTTATTTTCATTATTTTACAAGTATCGTTATGTAACCTATGTGGCTATGCGACTATTATAAGTTATAACCAACAAAGAGATTCCTTTAATATGGATGCAACATAAGAAACGACAAACAAAATAAGTGAATGGACAGTCCAACACCAACCTCACTGATTACTGCCAGCAAGGATCTAGATTGGTCAACATTGAGCATCATGTCAATAATTTATAATGGAAAAGGACATCGAAGCTAGAGGATTAATAGAATGAAGGAAAAACACCAGTCAAGCCCTCCACAACAAGCACTTAAATAAGTACCCATTAATGTATGTTTTGGAGTCATGCCATGTCAAATGTTCTAGCCTGCTATTGTATTTCATGTGCACAAAGTTTGCTATCAATTAAGGCCTGTACACTTGAATGGAAACTATTATTTATTGCTATAGGTGGTTAGATTTCAAAATTAAAAATTTTAAAACAACTCTTCTAGCAAATGCAATCATATTTATGAAGGAATAATTCATACTTGTGATATAGCGAAAACAAAAAAATATTTAAAAAAAAAATTGTTTAGATAAATCCCACATGGATGACCTTGGTTCTCTCCTTTGGCCTCTAGGAATACTCCTTCACCTCTAAGACTTTCATTTATTACTGCTCTTTTATGTTAATGAATGATTTTCACCTCCATAGGAAGTTTGTGACTTACCCGTCCTTGAGCTACTGGAAAATCCTAGAACAGGTCTGAGAAGTGGCAATGAACTGCTTGCCTCAAGGAATTTATTTTTTAGATTCTCAGCATATTTAATGAGGTTATCATGTTTCATAATTTCTTTCCTTAATGTCGATGAATCCTGTAACACAACAACTTGGGATCAGATGCTTCTCATGGTCTTATATGACATTAATTTGGAAATTTAGGAAATGATGACTTCAACACTCCAGTCTATCATGAGAGAATTGATGATGAAGTAAAAATGAAAATTTTGATAATGCTTTGGACACTTAGTGATTCGTAATTATGAATTCATGTTCTTCTGCCAATAAATATAGAATATCACATTATGGTATACACATGCAAGTTATTAAAATGAATCAAACATGCTCATGAACATGAAGCAAATAGAATGCAATGTAAAAGCTTGCATTTGATGCCTTGCAAAAATGAATGACAAGAATACTAGGTCTAGCCGCATTTTTCTTTCAAAACTCAGAATAATTCCCCAAGAACTAGGAAATTACTGACCTAATAACTGTGATAGCAGAAAATTCCAAAGTAGTAAGGTTTTCCAAATTTCCAACCCAACAACAAAGGTATATCTATTGCGCTGTTGAAAATGACAGTACTAAGAGTATAGGTCAACATTGAGCATCATGTCAAAAATTTATAATGGCAACGGACATTGAAGCTAGAGGATCAAGACAATGAAGGCAAAACACTAGTCAAGCCCTCCACAACAAGCACTTAAATAAGCACCCATTAATGTACGTTTTGGAGTCATGCCATGTCAAATGTTCTAGCCTACTATTGTATTTAATGTGCACAAAGTTTACTATCAATTAAGGCATGCACACTTGAATGGAAACTATTATTTATTGCTATAGGTGGTTAGATTTCAAAATAAAAAATTTTAAAACAGCTCTTCCAGCAAATGCAAGCATATTTATGAAGGAATAATTCATACTTGTGATATTTAATCATGTAAATTATGCACCAATGGGTACAATACAAAACCAAGAATGAAAACAAAGAAGATATTTAATAATGTAAATCATGAACAAATGAGTACAGAAAAACCAAGAATGAAAACAAAGAGAGAAGTTAGTGATGAGAATCTCATGGTATCACTTGTGATATTTTATGAGATTGTTACAGAGATGGTTGAAGAAACTAGCTTATTATAATTTATAACATGTTTGTTATGGTCACATCATGTTATATAAAGGGACTTTTTCCTACCCAAGTGGGTATCCTGTGGATAATTTTAAGGATGGAAAATCATTTTGAAGTTTAAAACGTTGGCGAATTTCACTAGTCCCTAATATGTGAACTATAAAATTTTATTGATATGTTTGTAAAATTATACAAATTTATAATGATTTTATATATAGTCTCTATATAATTTTGGCTATTTTTAAGGTAAAATAATTTTATATTATAAAATTTGGGCAAATCATTTTTACAAAAAAATGGAAATTGGTGAATCCTTTTTTGGGAAACATCATGGAAAATTTTAGGGGCTAATATTCGCAGGTGGGCTAATTTTCCATGGGTAATTCCCTATGAGAAAAATTTCTCCTATTATTTCAGCTTGCCAGCCAAGAGCCTTATGATAATCCATGGATACCTAGCCTCAGACACCTCCTATCCATGCTCTAGTCAGTGCTATATTAAATCTATTCTACTCAACCAATGAGAATGGTGTTGAATTTTCTACAACAGCAGAGTAGAATACTATTTTCTGCCAGATAATTACTACCTAATGATTCTTCACACAATATTCTTATGCCGCTGATATTCTTATGAGTTGAGATTGGTTGGCTTCCATTCCCCTAATTACCTGCACCTGATTGAGTTGTATATCCTTAACCATTTGGTATAATTCCTTGATGAGCCCATTCTTAGACCTTTTCATTTCTTTTACTTTAGTTTTTCTTTGACCTTTTCTTTATCTCCATATTTATCTTCAAAGGCATCAATAATTGATTGTAAAGAGTCAAATGTTTTATCCGAGAACTCTAAGAACCAATCCAGTGTTCCACAAGATCGCATCCCCCCAATTCTTCTCATAATACCCCCACTTTGTCACTCAGCATCCCAAGCCCAACTTGGGAATGCAATACAAAGGTGAATAGATCAGGTGAACAGAGTCATGGCACTGGCTGCAGCTTGTAAAGTTAAAGATGTTACTAACCTGTCTAATTAGATGACAAGCCACCATGTTCAGTGGATTGTTGTGAGATCTTCACGAAGTGAATCTCCAACATCAGATAAAAATATATTGAAATCAAACATCAGATAAACCTCTATTGAAATCATACATTAATAATGGCTCCTCCATCCAGGATATTACTTATAAGGCTAATGCCACACACTTTATCTACAAAAATAAAAAATCAAATTCATCAGTGCATCTCCTCTTCACATCCTTGCTTCGCTCCATCCACACTCATTGATTATAGAGCCATGAGATTCACACACAATAACTATTTTTTTCACTCACGAAATTTATTGAAATAAAATCCCTTATAATTTCAATGGACTATTGTGACTTGACCATTTACAAATGCCAATGAAACCAGGTGAGGGACTAGTGGGTCAATGTTTGATTGGTCTCCACTTGGTAAGTTCTACACTCAATAGTCTTTGCCAACAGGGAAGCTCCTACCACATGACAATAACACGCGAGCAGAAGCACGACCTATCTCAACAAGTATATGGATCAATGGTACAATGGGGATGAGGTTTTCATATTCTCACCTAGTTAAGCAAACAAAATGTCAATTAAGTGGCTGTGTTATGTCTCTTGCACTCAGCCATGCACAACAACTTCAGTTTTCATTCACAGAGCTAAAGTATTCACAATACAGATACTTCTTCTTATCACATCTTCATTTACTATGCTTACATGTTTACCCTTAAGAATTATGAAAGAACTCAATTGAAATATTGTACGCTGATACTAGTCATGAAATCAATGAATATAACTTCTGCTTCTAGTTTATCTTCATTTTTTATGCATCCTAGGACAAAATAGGCATTCTTAAGCTCAAATTTAGAGTATTTCATGAAAGGTCAAGTCATTCCACCAAATCACAGTCATTTTTAACTGGAAATGGCTAGAAATAAGTGTGTGTGGGGACTGTCATACTGCTATCAAGTTCATCTCTAGAATTGTAGGACGAGAATTGGTTGTAAGGGATGCGAATCGATTCCATCATTTTACAGAGGGCTCATGCTCATGTATTGATTATTGGTGACATAAGAGGAGATTGCAACATGTAGTGTTGTATTTGGACACATTTGCTTTAGTGATGTATGCAAAGACAAAACATCCAGGAAAAAAGTGATGTGTACTCTGTTGCATTACATGAATGCTACATATGTGAAGCACAATATAGGGTATTATTTCTTCTTGCGACAGGCCGAAAACTGAAGGGTATGCTATTAGATGCATAATGTAGAATCTAGTTTAATAGTGTAACCCTGAGGACTTAATGTGCTAGATATTCAAAGACGTGTCCTTGAAGAACGCTGATGCAAGTGTGCCAATTTGATTTAAGGTGCTTAGTTGGATTATGAACCCTTTTGTAGCACACAAGAATCAACTATAGAGTGGCAAAATTTGATTTGTGACTGTGTGAGCCTGTTAATGTGCATTTGCACAACAATTTTATGTGTTGTCAATCACTTGTTGCATTTTATATGGATGTCCAGAAAACATGAAGTAGTTCTACTATTCTCATCTACCTTGTCTGGATTTAGATGGAAAAATTTGTAAAAATATGCTCAATCAAAGTATCAATAACTTCTATTCTCCTCTTTTTTTTCCTCTTCACATTTCTGGAAAAATCCTTGTCTACTTCTTCACTTGGTACAAGTTTTGGTAGGACAGGAATAACAATAAAATCAGTAAAGGAAGAGGTATCAGGTCCTGGGACCAACTCCATGTTCTCCATTAGGGAAACCATACACTCCGAAGCTGAAGAGACATCAAAACCCAAAAGGCCATTGGAGAAAATGCTAAAAAAAACATCAAAACCCTATGGGTAAACTAAAACACATCGAAACCAAATAGCCATTGCTACAGATGAAAACTAAAAATTCTCGCAAATATAAGGGAAAAGTAACCAAATGAGCATATCAGCTAATGTAAACACATTGAAACATGATACATGTTGTTTCACAATGCAAACCAAAACTTCTCAGTTACATGTGAAAGATTAACCAAATGGGCATATCAGCAAACTAAAACAAAGAGAAACCAAACAACCATTGCCGCGGATGCAAACAAGAACTTCTTAGAATAAAATAGAAAAAATAACCAAATGGGCATATCAAAAAACCAAAACATATAGAAACCAAATAGCCATTGCTACATAAGACAACCAAAAATTCTCATAGCTAATAAAATGCACCATAACCAAATGGGCAGAAGTAGAAATTAACAAAACCAAATGGGAAAACAAATAACCAAATAAACCTAAAGGACATTGCATTATCATTGAATAACCACAGAAACTTAACTCATATATGGACATTTTCTATGATTTTTAAGACGGAGTCAATATAGGAAAGGTGATACTTAAAGGGCTCCCACATGCTTTATAAATTTTATATCTATTGGTTTATAAAAATTAGAGGTGGAAAAATATCCTAAGCTATAGAGCTAAGTTTGTTCCAACTTAGCTATATGTTGAACAACAAATTGTTGTTGACGTCAAGGATATGACAGAAATTTGGTGGGTTTTAGGGTAGTGTTGTCATGAAATAAATGTAATGTAGTTAATAGGTAGGTAGGGGGAACCATTTTGGTGGAACTTGGCCATAAATGGGACATCTATCCATGCATATTTTTTTAAGAACAAATACACCTAGTGGATTATCATTGTATGGGAATCACTTTAGGATCTAGGCTACTGTGCACACACTAACTAAAGGGATATTAGTGAAACCTAGAAAATTATTATAGGTGCTTTTATATAAATAAGTGTTCTTGTGTTCTCATTGGCTAGTTATGGGAAAATGACAATAAAGTAAGAGAAGTTATAGGCGCTTTTATAGAAATAGGTGTTCTTGTGCTCTCATTGGTTAGGTATGGGAAAATGACAATAAATTAGCAGAAGGATTTGACTACTGGACAATTAGAGGAATGATTCCACACAAAACCAAGCATCGTACTACAACACTTTATAGGCTAAGGGATTTTTAAGGGGTACCCCCACCATATGACCGGAAGAAGAGAATGGTCATTCCAAATGCTCTAAAAGTGTTGAGGCTTCAACCAAGTCACAAGTATTGTTTGCTAGGAAGGCTTTCCAAAGAAGTTGGTTGGCATCACTATGACACTATTACGAAATTAGAAGGGAAGAGAAAGGAAAAGAATCAGGTATCATATGAGAGAAGGAAGCAATTGGAAAAATTGAGATCAAAAGTAGTGGAGTTAGCCGAAAAGCAGCTTGCCCCAGATATGGATAATATAAAACTTGACAACATATTGGTCAATTTCCTTGACCCTTTATTTGTTATTCAAAAGGAGTATGAATACACCACCGTTAATATCAAGGTAACCCCTAGCAGATCAAGGGGTACAATTTGTAGTTTTCGTCTAAATATAAACATACCACAACCATTTTTACAACCAGGATATGTTTTTTGAGGAGGAAAAATCTCGTCGAGATCAACATCAAGAATCCATTGCAAAAAAAAAGAGTACAACTTGTGGTGATTCTAGATGAGCATAGATGAATAGCTACAATAGATGTCGAATGTGGGAATTATGGAGGAAAAAGATGAAATTCATCTTCCTTTTTCATTCGAGCGAGAGGAAAATCAATCATCAATGAAAATTAAAAATGTTCAAGCTGAGTAAGATCAAAAAAATTCCGGGCAGAGTTTGGGGAACCTTCGTAAGTGAATGGGGCCTATGTGATATGGCTATGAGTTATCTACCCCCATACAATCCAATATGCAAACAGTAAACATTGTAGGCATAGGGTTAATTAACCCCACACATAGGGATTACATAGGTTTTTTTCCCACGCCACATGCTCATGAACTGAAATCTCTCTTTATTGTCAATATGTGCATATGCAGCAACAAGACATCTATTCAATTTTACTTGTTGGGTGGCTCTAAGAACCATGCCCGAATGCATTTGGGTGGGCGCCCTCAACCGAAATGACCCAACACGAACAGGTTTGGGTGGGCGCCCTCAAATGAAACGACATGGCGCGCCTGACGAATGAAGGCACAAGGGAGAAAATGGAAAATGGGCCACACGAACGTGCACAAGGCACCCATGCAGTCACAACTTATGTGAAATCTCCCTCCCTTAACCATCCTTGAAGACTGTAGAATGTTTAGGTCAAACCTATAACAGATACAAGTAATGTCTCTAACAGGTACCATTTCACTATGGCTTGTGTAATGGTACACTCATATCAATGCTAAGTTTAACCAATCATACAAGATCAGATATTATATAAACACTAGCAATCAAATTGTGTTTCTACTTAAGGTTTATAAGATACACATGTTGGGATAGAGCTAGTAAGGCTATGTACTTATTACTATGATTCCGGTCAGTGTTAATAAGGTATGAAATGAATAGGGAAATTGAGATAATTATGTCATAACAAGGAGCTTAGCTTGAATATGGAGTTCCTAGACACTGTAATCTAAGACTTGTATTAAGGATATCATGTTTATATGAATATGTATTATTCCATTACATGTAGTTACATCAAGAAAATATTGGTCACTTATTCAATGGACTTGATTCATTAGTACTAATAGCATAGTGAAATCAATAAGCTTATAGATTCAATAGAGCTTACTACTAGCTTAAGTGAGGTGATATAGTGATAGTTACTAAGCTTAAGATTGGCATCATAGGTACAAGACGGTCTCTTATATATACCAATCTACTTTTAGTTCCATATAACTGTTATCATTGTAACTAATACATGGGAATCATAGAATAGAGATAAGGGTGAATACATTACTCATCTTATGCTAATCCAACTCTTTTCACTAATCAAATCTAGAAAGAGCGTATTCAATGATATCGAGCTAGAATAGGAACAAGCATATCTCAATGTTCATCTTACATTACACCTATGTCCACATTATCTATTGAAATACAAGATGATTTATTAGGTAGAATATTGTATGCTATTACTCTATCCTTAACCTGTATGATGAATATGGACATTGTAGTATACACTAGAGTAACACTGAAACGTACTTTTTATAAAATACCAATATGAGATAATGTAGATTAGGAAAACACTATACTCATATAAACTATACAAGCTTATGGATCTGCATATGATCTGAGCCGATACTACGATATGTATATTTTTTATCACTGTATTATGATATATTTATTGGCCTAGGATTAAGGGACATTTCAACATCTCGGAGCACTGGAAAATACACCATTGGCTTGGCACCTTGGTACAAAGGTTTTAAGAGTAGAATTGAACGAACAACTATAAAGGATAATTGTGTGTCTTACATGATTAGTGGCATCATAGAGGAAATTAATGAGACAACATTAAGAATTATAGAGTTGCCTGTTCGCAAGTCAACTCAGGATTACAAGGAATTTCTGGAAGCATTGATGACTGGGAATGATAAGATTAAAAAACCATTCATAAGGGTCTACAAGGAATACAATACTGATACCAGGGTCCATTTAGAGGTTTCATTTTCTGAAGAGAATATGAAGATTTCACTTCAAGAGGGCCTTTTAAGGAAATTAAAATTGACTACTACAATCAGTACAAGTAACATGCATCTTTTTGGCTCAAAGGTAGTCAATCATAAATATGAGACCCCTGAGCAAGTTTTGGAGAAATTCTATCATATCCATATTGAATTCTATGAAAAGAGAAATAAAGTCCAATTGGACAACATTAAGCTTGATTTGCTGAAATTGGACAATAAAGTTAGATTCATCCTGGGAGTGGTAAATGGAGAAATCATAGTGAACAATAGGAAACATGCATGGCTACTTACAATCAAATGGATTGAAAAACACATACAAAAAACTAGATAATAATCATGAACAAGCTTAGTATTGAATTATGAACAGTAAAGAAACTTACAAAATGTGACACTACTAACCTGGTCAAGTGCACAAGCAAAAATATCCTGGACATGACCCTGGTTGACAAGTTGTATTGCTCATGATGCAAGAGGATTTTCACCTGCATTGCCAAGTCTTTCAAAATCCATAATTATATATACAATAAATACAAGGAATTAATGTAGTATTTTTTACTCTAAGATGCATTCTTATGATAATGTTAGAACATATGTTGAAAATATCAAAACATACCTTAATAAGCTCCACTTCGTTTCAAGAACAATTAATTGTAGTCGCATGAAATGGGAACAAGCCTCCCACGATCTGAAAGAGTAGCAACTAAGTCAACAATGACTTTTTTTTTGCTACGTTGGATCGAGGGAGGTTCGCTCCAAGGTTAAATCGCTCCAATAAATTATTCTCTACTAAACAGGGCCAACCACGTGAAGGTGGAAGCTCTTCTAGCCCCTCCCCCTCCCCTCACATCACTCTCAATTCCCCAATACCCAATCTATATTTCATTTTTTACTTTCATGAGAAGAAAAAAAAATATTCAATAACTAATAAAAAAACAATGAAACAAAAATTATGCAAGAAAAAATTGAAAGTTCTTGACATAAAAATAGTATGATAAATGATTTTTTAATATAATACAAAAAACGTTCCAAGTATGGTAACATTTGTCTTATAATAATACAATATTTTACATTATCAAATTTTCTTTTTCTTCTTCCTACTTCTAAAGCTCCTAACTACATCATCAACATCATCATGCTCTACTCCTGTTTCATGCCTTTCCTGCAGAGCTGACCTAGTTGCATAGTCATGATGTCTGGTCCCATGCAGTGATGGGGCATCACCTACAAAAATAGATAATATTAAATTTTAATTGTCAGTTTTTAAATATCATTGAACTAGTTTGGTAATATTAATAAAAAAAATGCAATGAGATTATTTACCTAGTGCACTAGTTGTCACCATTGGGACCATTGCCCTATCTTCCTCTCTGGTGGTAAAATCCTAAGTACAAAATTCTCTGTCATTTAAACAAAAAACGTTATAAGGAAAACCATCAAGGTATAATTAGAAAAAATTATAAGTGGAAATTAATTACCGCTATGGCCCTCATTGATAGCAACATTGTCGGCCTGGTCCCCACTACAGTGATCATGTTGCGCGTTCTGAACATGTTCTTCTAGCAATATTTCACTCTCAACACACTACTTTACAATTGGGTTATTTGGCTCGTTGAAAGTGTTTCTCCCCTGATTTAAACAAAGTTTTTAGACATTAAATTTATGGACAAAAACAAAAATATTGAAAGGTTAATGTTTTACCTTATCAGGCATTCTGGATCTTGGGACCTGTCCCAAGCTTCTACGATATTCCACTACGGCTTCATAACCGGAATGGAAAGTGATATTTTTATTTTCCTCTGTAGTTTCCATAAAAAAGTCATCACCCTACATTACAGATGATTGTGTATTTTTAATGTTATTTGATGTGATTACAAAAACGGTGGAAGGCGATACAATTAATTATAAGATGTTTAACTACTTACAATTCTTGCGGCTAATTTCGAGTAGCCGCCCTGGCCTAGCTTGTGATGGCCCTTTTTTTCAATCCTAGCTTTGTTTTCCTTCGAGGTGTCAGGAAAACTATCATCAAAATATTGAAGTCAGATATGCCGTAGCACACTTTTATTTTAGACATAGAGAAAATTAAAGCTATTGAATTAAAGTTGTAATTTACCTTGCGGGTCCAATTGGCATTTTTCCTTCTTTATTTTCCCTTTTCTCTTTTCCATCATGGATGAGTGCTCTCCACTCACTCTCTGGAACTGTGAGAGGACACTCGTATCTAGTTTTAAATTTCAATTGCGTCCTATAGGTGTCCCTGGTATATTTCAAATATTTGCCAACTACTCGAGCCACTGTTGTTCTGTCAAATGTGCCCACCCCAAAAAGGGCTTCTAGTTAATCTAGAAGTTATTTTTTTAGGTTGGAATTCTGGGAATTCCACCTTGTGCGTATTTTTGGGCCAAAAATTATCAATGCCTTGCTCTCCAAAAACCTGTAGAACTCATTGTTTCCTACACAGAAAAAATATATTATCATTAATTTAAAAGTAAAAATCATGATAAAATATGTTTTAGATAGAGTACATGAAATAGTTAAAATATTAAAACTTACCTGGGAGTTGTACGTGCTTTATAGGGACACCTTCATCATTCACCAACAATGTGCCATCAATGGTTCCCATGGAGCTGGCACGTGTAGCTCCAGGAAATGCAATAATATAGTTGGCCATATCAGCCTCATCACTGCCAACACGTTCAGTGGTTAGCTGGGTGTCTTCTTAGGCAGGGTGTGTTTGTTGGATGCCACCTAAAGGCGTAGACAGTGTACAAGAGGTTCA
Organism: Pinus albicaulis; assembly: GCA_034641835.2. NCBI lineage: Eukaryota > Viridiplantae > Streptophyta > Pinopsida > Pinales > Pinaceae > Pinus > Pinus albicaulis. Next base: position 862,767,427 of record CM076574.1, read on the forward strand.
CTCATAAATCTCTTTCCCTTGTGTCCCACTACCACCAAAACCGGGTGCAACAAAAATGCTGCATACAAAAGAATTTTTTTGTTAGTTTAGTTAATGTAAAAATTAAAAATCAAACTATCACAATTCATCTCATGCTAAAAAAAAAAATATCGTTTTTATTTTTTATTATTACCTTATATGTTTCTAGTTGGGTCATAAGTTTTGTTATCCTCATTGTTATTTCAGGTGTTTGAGGCGAAGCGTCTAACAAACACTCAAATTTCAACTTTTCTTTTAGTGCCTTTTTTTTTTAGCAATAGCAATGGACATAGGGATAAAGAAAACTCTTCCTCATAGAGGGAATCATCAGGTGTACCATGGCCAAGTGTCTGCATATTTGAACAAAATTAATATTATTTCAATTATGTAAATAACAAAAATACCTAAAGATAGAGAAATGTTGGCACTTTACATATTCTTCCACTGGCCCCTTTTCGTGATCATCCTATCTCGAGGTTCTTCCTGTACTACCCTGATTAGTCTGCCACATTGCAATAAAATTAGAAATGTGAAAACTTGAAAACAATATCTAACTTGAAAACAAAAAATGAAAACTAAAATAATTTCTAAATTTACCTTTCTAATACATAAACTTTGTGCATTAAAGAGGCCCTAGAATGGTTTAGTATAATTAAAAGTAAGGTTTGTAAGCCAAATATTTATACCTACACCTTGCTAGTAGACAATTTCTGCAAAGCAGGTAGATTAGATGAGGCTAAAGATATTTTTAGTGAAGCTTGGAATGGTATCCACAGATGGGGTAGTCATCATAGCTATATAATGGAAAATATGCAAAATAATAATAGCTCTAACTCTTACGTGTTGCAATCAACCAATTTGGCATATCCACATCATTCCCCCAAACAGTTTCCTAGATTCTATATTAAGATGCAAGCACACCTGTAACAAACAAAAAATAAGTTCACCATTTGAAATGGCTTAACCCTAAACTTTCAAGAAGACATCGAGCTCTTTGAACCAATTTGTTCCTAAACAAGCCAGTTCAGCTAAAAATAGTCCAACCAAGTTTGTCTAGAATTAAATGAGATTCGACGAAAATGTCAATTCAGCTCACCATTTTGGCAAGAAAGGTTGACATGTTGAGTACTTGCCATAAATAGTGAGTAGTGTTACAGAGCATAGAAAATTTTCTTTATTTTTCTAATACGTAAAGGGCTTCCCATAAGACCATTTCCAAGTGTAAAAAATAAATTGTTGAGTGCTAAAATTAATCTTGAACAATGGCACCCATCTTATTGTCTTGAGTTACCATACTATCATCATGTTACTTAATGGGACTCCTTATGCTTAATCTACATGCTAGTATTTTTCCTAAGCTAACTCCATTGCTTAGCTTCATGCCAATTATTGGCACATAATAGTAAGATTTAATATAAACTATCCATGTTGGAAGTGGAACCCTTGGGTATACCTTACCAATACAGAGTAAAGAATAACAAACTACACTAATATGGATCCTTATCATACTCTAAGCTAGTAACACTGAATACAAAATCACTGCTATATAATAGACTATGTGTTTACATACAATATTGAACCTCTACTAATCAATGGCTCTTGTTCATCTTGTACAAGTGATGTAATGAAAGCGGGAAACAAGGTGATTACTAGTACTATTCATGAGCTTAGTGCTTATACTAGTCTAGATAGGTAGTTAGAGGTACATAAGCTTAGATAAGGGTCTAACACAGCTTATTCAACAGGTACTAGTGGAATGTATCATTATCTTATATTCACTCATTATGAGCTTTAAGACTAGTATGATTACAATTTCATATATCTGTAGATTATGCACAATACTACTACTTATGGAGTTCTATTACACTATGCTTAACTATGAACACTTAAGCTTGTTTCTTGTTTGTATTGGATTTTTTAACCACGTGTTATCTATGGGAATATTTCAGGTCATGGATTCGAACCATGTAAGCTTGAATAGGATTTTCACCCTTCATATTAAACACAACTATATTGAATACTATGTTACTTATACTGATATAAGCTTTGTATACACTCTATTCTATGAGCTTATGTTGTGCTTATAACTAACCTGTATTGATTAGGGAAACTAGATAAGTGTAAGCTTCATAACCAGTAGTGGAATCACTTGTATTACATTAGCTTACTACCATTGTAATTATGAGCTTAGAGATTATGTGAATACAATAGGTGGAATCATTGAACATAATAGAATGGTTACCCTTGTTAATCACGTGTAGTATGAAACTAGCACATAAGCTAAGTTATAGTGCTATTACTCTATACTAATTATGTAATATATATAGGTAATCATGTACAGACTAGTGTGTACAGAACATACATCATCTTCCAGTATCTATGGTATTCATAGTCCAGCCTAGTGTTAGTGACAATTGTTTACATATTAGGTATAAAAGCTTAGGTAATAGTGATGGTTGTACTAGAATACTGTGAATAAGGTATGGTAACTATTTGTGATTGATTAGGTAGGGTTAGATAATATCATCTTCATATATTAAATATGTCACTCCTTTTTATATAAGCTCTTAGTATTCAATGATCATGGAAAGGGTTATAGGCTTATTCATATTCAATATGCTTAAGCTCATAGAAGTGGCATACTTCATTACCTGGATAAGATGAAGATTATGGGAATAGTGTTGGTACTAGCTTATGGTTACATGATGTTGTAGTTCAAGCTGATACTAGTCATTGTGTTTGGTCATTGGTTGTTACTTAGTCATAGTACACCTAGCTTAATATGTATAACTATGGGGGTGATTCTGATCACCACTTCCTATATATGGGTAAGTGTTCACCCTTTATTCCATATTCATTGCACTCATATGTCAATAGTCTTATACATACCCAAAGAGGGACAAAGTGGTGATATATATAATCCATTATGTATTATGCATAATGAATGGTTGTATTTATATACTCTTCATGTTAGATCACTATTTTTAAATGAAATTCAGCAAAATGCAACCACAAATGTATATGAGAGTATAGATAACAAGCCTAAATGCTACCTGAAATCGACTCGAAAAATTAACATTTCATGCAAATTTTTATGAAAACTCAAATTTGTTTTGAAGTGATCAATAAAAATGGATGCAATCTATCGAGGCAGAGGCTAATACCTTCCTTACAAGTATTTTGCCTAGTATTTTGCAGAAAAATGCAATATATGCTTCTTAAATTTTACGAGTGCTTAAACCCAATTGCTTTCTGAATATTGACTCTGGTGTCGCAATTGAGTGTTGTCAAATAAGCCAATAGGAATGTATGCAATGTGTTAAATATTGATTTTGGAGTTGACATTGGGTACTGTCAAATAGGAAAATATTTTTGTAAGCAACATGCTAAATCACTGAAGGAATTCCATGCTCATTATGTGAGATGATAGAGCCCCCCAAAGATGGCCTTAGCGCATCCCACAAATCATTATTATGAAATCCAAATTGTATGGCATTGTAACAAAGCTTTGTGTAGTACTCAGCCACATTATAAAATGCCTACAAGCTAATCAGTAGCAGGCATAACTAATCTAGGTAATCTATGCTGATCTTGTGAGATTAACTTAGGCCAATGGATCTTGTACATTTTTTTTTTGTTTGACTTTGGGCTGGAAAAAATTGGGGCTCAAACATAAATCCATGCTCCCAACACACCCATGTTTCTCTTGCCTACTCGATTTTCCACATCACCAATATACTCTATAGTTTGGTCTACTCGTATGATTTGTTTCTTGTTTGTGATACCCGTTTAAGCCCAAAATCAATCAATTTACCTGTCACAAAAAACCTGCTAACAAATTTCTTCTCCACAAATATATGTTTGACCGTATTACCTTGTCTACAATGTACGTTACATAAATCCATATTGAGCTCTTTGTGATTGTAATAACCAATATTAGTTACATAAACATGCTTGCTTATCTTTATACCTCATGTTTGGTCTTTGTTATGAGTACGAACTCCATTGAATCTCCAGCTTTCTATGAGCCTTGATTAAAGCAATGGAATAGTAACAGTGATGATTAGAGTCATACCACCATTGATATGGAATTACTAGTAATATGTGATTACTTAATGGAATAGCTCCAAGTTAAACCCTATTGATATACGACATTATTAATAAGAAATGGCTAAGATAAGCTGATAGATAGCTATTGTACTGTACAACAACCCTCCCCATTCTTAAATTTTTAGAATAAATTTCATTTAGAAATAGGTCCCCTTTTTATCTTTCTTTGTAGATAGAAATAAAATATTTAGAAAAAATCCGATCATTTTTATTAGAAATAAAATATTCATTGATAAAAGGACACATTGCATATTTTTATTTACAAAGAGTACAATCTTAAAAAAAAAAACTTTCCAATCTGATGAAACATAAAGCTTTTAATCATATCAAAAACATTATATAAAGTCTTTATATTTAATAATATTTGATATGTACAGTAATCGCAACTCAGAAAATCAGAGAATTCTTTAAATTCTATTTTCTCTTTGTAAAACTCTGATGCGATAGCACTCAATTGCAATCGCATTTTGGAAGAATTTAAACATTATATTCATTTGGTTGAAAAACTCCGACGCCACGGACCCCACCTCATCGCAATCTGATTATCAGAGAAGATATTAAACATTTCATTCCATTTGAAAATCCCCAATGTGATCTTCGCAATCGGAATTTGGCATAAGTCTTATTTTATTTTCCTTTTAAAGGAATAGTGATGTGAATACAACTTAAATATTTATATATTATTATTCATTGTGTTCCAAAGATTTAAAAGGTAATATATTTACACTTATTTTTAAATATTCCAATCTCTGATTGTAAGTTGACATTAATTCACAAATCAAACAAATAACAACAATTTTTTTTGTTATTGAATTCATGAATGTGACTCCCTAGAGGGCATTGAAGTTTTAAACCACGGATATAATAAATGCAAATCAACGAATAATCCTTGTGTATATCTATATTCATTATTTCATTTTCACCTTGTTTGAAAGATTTTGTTTGTTGCAGAACAATAGAACATCCAATTTTTCCATTCCCAGAACAAGAGAAACACTACCCGATACTGAAATGTCGAAGAGATTCAGGAAATTGAAAGCCGCCATTGCTGCAAAAGCTCCTGTGTTCACTATGCCTTCTAAAGAGAAACCAATAAAGCTTAATATGGTTACAGATACCTCATGCCAGGGACTTGGTAAGATGATATGGGAAAATGTATACAACTTACTTGAAAAATAAAACCCTAAAGTTGATCAAGCTAAGGCTACAGTTCCTGACGAGGCTGACTCAGACTCTGATTTTGAAAATATTCTTGGTGCATTAGCAAACTCATTTCTGCACCGAGTTGCATCTTGGGCAAACATTTTCCCATATTATGATGTTATTAGCTGGGTAATTAATAATGTGGCTATCAAAGAAATAACCTTTGTTTCTGCATCTGGAGCAATATTCGGGTCATTCAAACTAGAAGACTTCAAAGCGATGTACCACCTTCCAGACCCACAGGAGATTTATAACAAATATTTTATCAAGGAATTTTCTGTGAATCATGAAAATCAGTCCGAACCAATTAAAGAATGGAGAAGGGCTCCTAAAAAGCACAGACACGAGGCATCCGGTATGTACTCTGTGGAGTCTCCTTTGCCTCCATACTGTTATGCCACAACAATGATGTGTAGATTTTTTGGAAATGATAACTCGACTAGGTTTTCCATTCAAATGGTCCCATTAATACATTCTTCTGTTAGTTCTGAGATAATGGATTGGGCTGTCATTCTGTCTGATAAGATAGCCAACAGAATTCTTAAGTACAGGAAAGACAAAAATTCAGGAAATTCCACTCCTTTTTATTTTTGTGCTTATATCCTAGATGCCCTTTGTTTCAATTCTGAATTCCCCTTATTAGGATGGAAATGGACCCCTAAAGATCCTGTTCCAATTCATTTATATCACAAGTTCTTATGGAAGGGGCATTTCAAAAGTCATGTTTACAGAGTCTGTCATGGTTTTCTTATTCCGATTTACCAAACCATTTTTGGCCGATTCCCTCCTAGACTTTCTGACAAAGCTAGAGTTGATTTTTCCTCAATTGGATATTGGTTTGGAGAGGAAAAGTTCACATGTATCAGATTTTTTGGAAGTATTTTAGAACCACAAATCCTTCCTTTGTGTGTTCCATAAAACTGTTAGCACAAGAAATTTCTTGTCAGCTGACAGTAGAAGGCATGTCTAGAACTTTGAAGAGCAACAAGAAGCTTATTGGCCTAGATTTCCTTTCAAATGTGGTGACTATACTCTAAGAAATTTTTTCCATGCTGAAAAGGAAGTTGTTAAGCTAACCGATCTCAAGCTTTCAACAATCCCAGGGAGGCAATATGATCCTAGGAAGGTGGCATATGATTTTACTACTTCTGTTTCAATTTCTTGGTTCGAACATGAACCAGATATGTTTGATGATTTATTTGTTTCTGTAGACAAAATGTCGCAATTTTTCTATTTTCCAAGTCCAAACTTCAGCCGAAGAAATGAATAATTTTTTTTTATTTAGAAGTCAGAGGTTACTCAAAGTTCCTCTGGATCAGTTGAGAGTTTCTACACAAGAATATGAATCACAACGGAAGGAAACAGGGAATACCTCTGGAAAAGAAATAATAGAAACTAATCCTATTTTAAAAAAGAAAGATATTAGCAACAAAGTTGATACTGAAAAGACAGAAACAACTGCTAAGATTGGTGTACAACAGTCTTCAGCCCAGGCAAGGAAAGAAAGCATAGGTACTGATGCCAATGTGCATACTGAAAAGGGAGGAAAAAACAGTAAGAATAATTAACAGGCACCAAAAAGTGATATAAACAATAGTTCAAATTCTCAACTTGGAGGAGAAGAAGCTACTAAACTTATTGTTTCTCCTCATTTTCTCAGCGAATATGAACAATTTACCTAGAAAATAGGACAATAGAATAATCCCCAAGTTGATGATCTGAAAGACCAGGATATAGAAATCCTCCCTGAAAATCCCACAAGTGAGATCATGTTGAAAATAGAAGAAATACCTCCTTTAGATATATTTTACAGTCCTAAACATAGGGCTATTGTGAGAAAACATAGGAAAAGGAGGAAAACTGATCAAGATGCACTTTTGACATCACAAGTGGAATTCATGAATATTGTTTATAAGAATGCTGAGGTGAATCCATCTGAGGATCTCACCAAATTATCCCAGTATGCAGGTGCCTATAGTGCTGCTACTATAGATAAAGCCTCTGAAGTTACACAGTTAATGAAGAAAAAAGATGTGCAAATAGCTATGTTAGAAGAACAGGTTACAGAGACTCAACAGAAAATCATTCAGTTAGAACAACGATTGTAGGATGGAGAGCTCAAATCTAAAAAATAAGAGGAGCAGCATGTTGTTGAAAAGGAAAATATTGATCAACAGACTTTAGAAAAGCAACAACAGCTAAATCAAAAAATAACAAAATTACAGGCTCTTCTACAAAATGAGAAGACTTCAAACATTGAGCAAGAGAAGATGTTTCGATCTAAATTAGACAAGTTTAAGAATTTTCCTAGTTTGGATCAATTCAAAAATGAAGCCCTGGAGACAAACAAGTTATTGTCTCAACAATTAAATGAATTTTGTCTAAAAGTTGCAAAAGAAGAATCCCTATGTGAATTAACATCTTCCTTGGTAGATGAAGGAGTCACTCTTAAAATTGAATTTTATGAAGTTGATGAAAATATCTCTGAATTTCTTTTATGGCAAGACTCAGAATCAGGAAGAAAAGAAAATCTTCCCAATATTATGGAGAGATATAAAGAAATTATTTTTGCAGAATGGGAACAACGTTTGCTCAAAGCAGAAAGAGCTACATCCAAAGCTAAAAGCATAATGAACAATGTTACAAAACTGGTGAATGATAACCTATATGCAATCAATTTAATTGCAGATTGTACTCCTGGCCAATTACCTAGGGTAAAAGAAGCTGATCACAGATGGAAATAAGATATAATTAATAAAAATCAACAACTTTGTCAACTACAAGGAATATCATGGGATACAATGTGGACTTATCTTATCAAGCCACATAGTAAAAAAACAACAATAAAATTTCTTTCAAATGCCATCGATTGCATCATTCCCAAATTCTCCGATGCCACATATACAGGGTGGTTGCACTCAAAGCTTAGTCATCCTGAAGAAGTAAAGGAAATGCTCAAAATCTGCCATCTAGGCACATCAAATACAACAGATAATCAATGAGTCGGTTTACCTCAAGATCGCATTTAGATTTTTTTATTTAGATTGATTGTAGGAATAGTTTTAGTTATTTTGTCAAGTACCTATTTAAACCCATTTCATGCATTTAGAAAGGGGTCTTGAATTTGTAATATTTTGACTTGGATATTAAATTTGTATACTCCATTGACTCTTATATTTTTATAAAGGATCACATCTGGTGATTCTATGCGAAATTGCCTTTAGGAATTGCATTTATGTATCTTGGAGTTGATTTTACATTGAATTTGTTGGATTTGGATATCGGATTGCATTGGAATGTATCAAGATGGATATGGTATTTCTATCTATTCAGTGTTAGTTTTCATATGTTATGTGATATTCTCTTTTAAGTTGCTATCGTTTATGTGTATTCGCTTTACAATATTTTTTTATACATATCATTTCTGAGTGTGTAGAAATATTTATCTTTTACAGTATATGAAAATGATATATGATGATGAATGCAATGTGTTATTATAACTCTGTTTAATTTTTTAAACAGAGTTATCTTTATTTGTTACTACATATTTCAATTAAGTTATAATACATTTTCATGGTTATTGGTTAATTGAAACAATTCAAAGTTGTATTCACATTTGATGCCCGAGTTAGTTTTAGAATTATCTTATCAGTTTTAAGTTAGTTTAAATAGTTTTATATCAGTAATTTATTCCCATTTTCCCTTCATTCAATCATTCCATTACCAACCCATTTAAATTATTAGGAAACTGGTCCTATAAATTCAGTCGAAGCCACCACACCAAATGGAAAAGGACCTGTCCTAAGGTCCTGACTGGGTGGTTATCCCCCAATCTTTGAAGAAGTGATTTTTGAGGCTTCAACATTTTTGGTACTATAAGGAGGGCCAAATATATGAATAGCAGATAAATCCAAATCCGAAAGCCATTCTAAAAGCACAACACCCTCATCACCTTCAATTTCTTCCACATCTCAAATCACTAGAGAAGAAATTGATAAAAGCATTCAAACACCCACTACCAAAGTCTCGCATCAATCAGATAATTCGCCTCTTGAATCCCCTAAAGTTGAAGCTTTAGTCCATAAAATTCAAGGATTCTCATTATCATTAGAATAATCAGAATTATCTGAAGGTAGTGTCACCTCACAGTTTGTTTCTTCCAAACCTCTCACTAGGTCACAGAGTGAAAAACTTGGAATTTCCCCAAAAGAATTCCCTATATCTAGTAGAGTAAAAATAAGAAAAACTCCATTGAAAACATAAATTGGTACTACTTCTTCATCGCATATTCAATCATCTGTTTCCCAAGCTCCAAATAAGAAAAGTGCAGTAGTCTCATCATCATCTACTCAAACTACATCTGTTCAAACATCAATTGTCTCTTCTAATACTTCAACTGTTACTACTTATACACTAGTTATCACTTCTAGTTCTTCTACCATCATCACAACAATGGAAAAAAGACCATGGACTAGACCGGGAGCTGTAAATATGGCTCCACCTTTGCATGATCTACCTGATCATCCTGAAAAATGGCTGCCAAAGTTTAGTCCAGATACTGGTATACAAGCGGAAGAACATATCAATAACTTTATGCTTACTATAAATCTAGATCAAGTAGAGCATGAAGATGTTGTAGTCAGGTTATTTCCCTATACCTTTCAAGGAACAACAGGATCCTGGTACTTTTCCTTACCTTATAATTCTATCGCAAATTGGGATATGTTTGAAGAGAAATTTTTAACTAAATATGGAGATGATAGATCAATTGCTACCCTAATCAACGATCTCTCCAATTTAAAGACTCAACCCAAGGAACCCATTAAATATTTTAACTCTCGATTTAATAAACTCTTGAATAATATCCCTGCAACATCTAAACCTAGTGATCAAGTTAGAAGTGAATGGTACATTAATGATTTTCCCTCAAACATAGAAATTTTTATGGATAGAGCTGCAAAACCGAATTTAGCTGAGAATATGAAAGAAGCTATTTCAGTTGAAAAAAAAATGATTGCTCTAGATAAGAAAAATTATATTGAGGAAAGAAAATCAAAGAAATTCACTTTTAAATATGATTCCAAGAAAAAGACACCAAGAGATCCATATGACATGGAAGGTTTACAGAAAGTCCTTAAAACCATGTGTAATGAGATGTTTGAGATCAAAAAGAAAGTAGCAGAGACTTCTACAAACAGACCATTTAGAAATTTCAAGAGAAATCAAACTGAATCAAAACCTCCCAATGCAATATCCAATGCAGAATCAGAAGATGAAGAAGAAGGAGATACTTCTCTAGTGTCAGATGAAGAAGATGAAAGGGAATAAATAGTTGAACTAAATGGAATGTAGTATTTCATTCTCCCTAATTCAGATAGTGAAATGGAACAAGAAGCTATGCCTATGAGTACAAGGAGAAAATATACTTTGGAACCTGTTCAAACTGTTCCAAAGAATAAAATTACAACTCTAAGTACTAAAGACAAAACTCCAACAAATAAATCTTCTCCTTTACCCACTCAGAATCATCCATCATCTCCTAATTCTCCCATATCATCATCCAAAACTCTGGTGGTATCAGATACGATGGATTATAATATTGTTGAGGACATGAAAAAGACTAGAGAGAGCATCTCATTACATGAACTCAGCAAACGTAAACATAAAAAAAAACTACTATTAAAAGAGTTAAATGCTACACCTATTTCTGCTCTACCAAGTGGTGTAGTAGCTAAAATAGCTAAAGGGACTGGTAAGCCACCAGACAAAGTAGATGCAACAGACACTGTTCTTATTGGAGAAAGATCAAATTCTCAGACACCTCCATTTCTGTTGACTTATGAAATCTACAATAAGAATTTGCATAATTGTTTAATTGATTTTGAAGCATCCTCTAATATAATGCCTACTTCAGTATGTGCTAAATTTAATAACGAACCACAGAAGTCTGCAGTTCACATTGTACAATTGGATCGCTCTAAAGTTCAAGTTGTAGGAGAAATCAATTCAGTTACCATTATACTAGCTTTCGATCCTAGGATTGTCCAAAGAATTGATATTCTAATTGCAGATATTCTTGAATTCTATGGGTTAGTCTTAAGCAGAGACTGGTCTACGAAACTTAATGGCTATATCTAAACCAATTTTTCACATATGTGGCTTCCCTACAAAGGGAAACCAAATCAAATCAAAATCGAGCAAGAAAAACATATGACGCACACTATAATTGAATTTGAATAACCAAACGAACCTGTAGCTTTCAACAATAATATTCTTGGAGGTTATTCTGCTCAGTCATTTCTTGGAAATTTTACTGCACCACAATCACCTTTTTCGGTAAATACTTTTGTTTCTCAAATTGAAAATTTTTTGCAATCTGATTCTTCTAGAATTTTTAATATTTCTGATTCATTTGTAGATAAACCTATAGATAGAACTTTATTTTGGTCATTATATTTTGATGGATCGAAATCTAGTGATGGAGCAGGAGCAGGATGCATCCTAATTGATCCAGAAGGAGAGAAAACCATGTTATCATGTAGATTAGAATTTGATTGCACTAATAACACTGTTGAATATGAAGCCTTGATTCAAGGGCTTTATAAAGCCATAGGGTTAAATGTAAAATACTTGAAAGTGTATGGAGATTCTGAAATTGTCCTAAGACAAGTAAGGAATACCATCCATTGTCTTTCAAGACATCTCAAACATTATCAAACCCTAGTATAGGACTTTACCACTCAATTTCTAGCATTTAATATCTCTTCTATTCCTAAAAATCAAAACACGTCAGCTCACCTATTAGCTAATGTTGCGTCCAAACTTCTTCCTGTTGAAGATTGCAGTCCTGATAGATTTTCAGTAGAGTTGATTTTTCGCCCATCTGTCCCAGACAATATTACTAACTGGAGAGTATTCTACCATGATCAAGATATTTTGAATTTATTAACTTCTGAGAAATCATATGATGAACAAATTATTGATGAATATGATCATGATCTGCAAATTAATTCAAGAAATAATGAAAATCTGATTCCTAAATCTGTTATTAAACATGAGAATCTTTATGATATTAAAGACAGATTCAAGAAATTTACTAATGCTAAACTTCAAAGTTCAACTTTGAAGTTTGAATTAGTTAATCTTGGGTCTGATTCTAAACCTCATAATGTTAATCTAGGACTCAATTTAACTCAAGAAGAAAGATTTTCTTTTATTAAACTTCTGAGTAAATATAAAAATGTCTTCGCCTGGAGTTATGAGGATTTAAAGACTTATGATACTTCTGTAATTCAACACACAATTCCAATGTTATCTTATGTTAAGCCTATTCAACAGAAGTTAAGAAAGATTCATCCAAATCTCGAGGATCAAATCAAAATAGAACTCAAAAAGCTTTTGAAAGCCAAAATCATTTTTCCTATAAGGCATTCCAATTGGGTTTCCAACATGGTACCTGTCAGGAAGAAAAATGGAGATATTAGAATCTGTATTGATTTCAGCAATTTAAACAAGGCATGTCAAAAAGACAATTTCCCATTGCCAACCATGGAGCAAATTCTCCAAAGGGTGGCTGGTTCTGAACTCATGTCCTTCCTTGATGGATTTTCAGGGTATAATCAAATTCTAGTACATCCAGATGATAGGTTGAAAACCACTTTTAGAACCAAATGGGGAACCTATGCTTATCAGAAAATGTCTTTTGGTTTAGTAAATGCAGGAGCTACTTTCCAGAGAGCCATGGACATAGTATTTAAGGGTCTGATTAATAGATCAATCATTATTTATCTTGATGACATAACAATTTATTCAAGGAAGAGATCCAATCATCTACGCGATCTGAAACAAATATTTCAAGGATGTAGAAGGTTTGGTATCTCCTGAAATCCAAAGAAATCCATTTTTTCTCTCGATCAAGGAAAACTCTTAGGGTTTTTTGTGTCAAAATATGGTATATATATCGATCCTGATAGAGGTAAAGAAAATTTCTGATATTTATTTACCTCATAATAAAAATTCCATGCAATCATTTTTAGGTCAGATTAATTTTGTAAAAAGATTCATTCCATATTTTTCTCAAATTTTTTTACCTATGCAGAATATGATTAGGAAAAATTCAGTATTCAAATGGGGATATAAAGAAAAAGAAGCCTTTGATGCAATCAATAAGGAAATAATTGATGCACCTGCATTGAATACTCCCAATTTTTCCAAAGATCTTATTCTGTATACTTTGGCAACTGAAACATCCTATGTTGTTGTTTTAACACAGCTCAATGATCAACAAATTGAAGCACCAATTTCTTTCTTCAGCTCAAATCTGCAAGGAGCTGAGTTGAATTATTTCGATGTTGAAAAACAAGCCTTCGTTGTATTTAATTCAATCAAACATTTTAGGCCTTTTCTCTTAAAAACACACACAAAGGTTACTGTCCCATTCTCTGCAGTAAGACAATTACTAATTCAAAGAGAATTAGGAGAAAAAAGGGCTAATTGGGTGACAGCTTTGCCAGAATATGATATTGATGTTAAACCAGCAAATATTGTTAGAGGACAAGGTTTTTTCAGATTATTAGCAGGAACTCATAACATACCATAAGATCAAGATCCACAAAATGTTGTTCAAGTAAGTCAGACAAATGTCACAGATTCTGAATCTCAGTATGCTAATCTGATATTTTACTTGAAAAATGGGTATGCTCCTTCTAATATCAGCTATAAGAATAAACGTGCTTTAATATTGAAGGCTACTAAATATGAAATCATTTATGATGTGTTATTAAGAAATAATTATGATTCAATCCTATTAAGACGTCTTGAAAAGAATGAAGCAAAAAAGGTATTGCAGGAATTACATGATGGACCAGCAGGAGGTAATTTTGGAGGTGATACCACAACCCAAAAAATTATCCATGCTGGGTATCATTAGCCTACCCTTTTTAAAGATACACATGATTATGTGAGAAAATGAAAAAATTGCCAAACTGCTAGCAGAAGACAAAGGAAGCCAGCTTTTCCTTTGTAGCCAATAAACATTGAACAACCATTTGAGCAATGGGGGCTTGATATTATTGGCGAGATAGTTCCTTATTCTTCCAAACAGCAAAAGTACATCCTCACAGCAACAGATTACTTCACAAAGTGGGTAGAAGAAATTCCTCTAAAGGTAGACAACTCTGATGCAATTATTGATTTCATCGATCAATTCATCGTTACCAGGTTTGGTGTACCTAACGCTCTAGTCTTTGACAATGCATCTTATTTTTCTGGTAATAGTATAATGGAATTTTCAATTAAAAGAGGTTTTAAATTGAAATATTCAGTAAATTATTATCCACAAGGTAATGGTTTAGCTGAATCCACTAACAAAAATCTCATCAAAATCATTAACAGGACTATTGATCATAATCAAAAGAATTGGCACAAGTCTTTAATATTTGCATTATGGGTTGATCGTATTACTCTTAAAGCTTCTATAGGAACTTCACCTTTCAATTTAGTTTATAGTAAAGAAGCTGTGATACCATCAAATCTAGCTCTTCCATCATTAGCTTTAGTGCAATTCATTGAAGAAAATCCTTCCTCATCCATTCAGTTGAGATTTGATCAAATCCTTAAATTAGAACAAGATAGAGAAAAATCAAAAGATATTCATGAAAAACATCAACGGCTTGTAAAATATTCTTTTGATTCAAGTTCCACCAGCTCAAAAAATTTGTCAATTAGTGATCTTGTTCTGAATTGGGATAAAGCACATGAAGAAAAAGGTAAGCATACCAAATTTCAGAAAATGTGGCTTAGACCATTTCAGATTGCTGAAAATATAGGCTCATATACATTCATACTTCAAGATTTAACATGAAAGAGATTAATCTCTTTCTGTAAATAGGCTTGTCTTAAAGAAATTATTTTTATAAGAAGGTAACCCCTTCTTACTTGTACATATTCCTTTCTGCAATTTTTATTTATTTTTGTAAATAAAGGTTGTTAATAGTCTTTAATTGACTTTTTAATATTAGAAAATTGTCTTGGAAGGAATGTTATAAATACTTATTTTATGTAAATAAGAATTTTCAAGGAAATTATTACAATTTTGGATAGTTTAAAATAAAATGTTAAACTTTGAAAATTTGTTCAAAACATTTGCATGATCTTTTGAAACCTTAAAGAAAATGTAAATAATTATAAGTTTATTAAGCAGAGAAAGGTTATCTTTAAAAAGTAAAGAATTTTTCAAGCTTTAGCAAACAAAAAACTCTGAAAATTGTCATCCATTTATTCTTAAGAATACAACTATTTCACCCCATCCATTTCGGTTGTGATTTTTTAGAATGTAATTCTAAGAAATTATATGACAAAATTTAGGAGATAAGAGGTCTCATCACGAGCCTACTTACCATGATCATAAGAAGTAATAAAACTGACATTACCAATACTACATACCAAAACAGGGTAATGGCTTATAAAAGTAAGACAAGGGGTCTCATCACGAGCCAGCTTGTTCAGTTTAATTAAAACTAGTGAATGGCATTGTTAGTAACTGCCTACCAAACCAGAACAATGGCTCTTAAATTAAAAAAATAAATAAAAGACAAAAAACATGAGATAATATGTCTTATGAATTTATTTTTAAAGATTCATAATCTTAGTTGGATGGGATAATGGATGGTTAATGGTTAAAAGGTAACCCTGTCGAGATTATGAATGTTTGCTGGCAGCAGAGGCAATGCCTATGAAAATAGAGTATATTACAAAAGCTAAACTTGAAGAAATCCACTTACTTTATTATTATCAACGAATCATAGCTTGAGATAACCCAAAAATGTTTTTATCTTTAAGGAATTAGAAAGAAATTGTAAGTGATTTTTACTCTTTTTCACAGTTAGATTTTATTTGAATTATCCTAAGATAAGTTTTCATTATCTTTAGAAATTTTTACTTACTAGAAATATAGTGTTCATTTCATTTTTTCAAAGATAATTGTTTCTTCCAGTGAATCACCAATTGTTGTACTGTACAACAACCCTCCCCATTTTTAAATTTTAGAATAAATCCCATTTAGAAATAGGTCCCCTTTTTCTCTTTCTTTCTAGATAGAAATAAAAGATTTAGAAAAATTATGATCATTTTTATTAGAAATAAAAGATTCATTGATAAAATGATACATTGCATATTTTTATTTATAAAGTGTATAAACCTTTAAAAAAAATTCTGATCCGATGAGAAACAAAGCTTTTAATCATATCAAAATATTATATAAAGGCTTTATATTTAACAATATTCGATATGTACAGTAATCGCAAATCGGAAAATCGGAGAATTATTTAAAGTTTATATTCGCTTTGTAAAATTCCGATGCGATCGCACTCAATCACAATCACATTTCGGATAAACTTTAAAGTGTTATGTTTCTTTTTCATACTTCCGATGCGATGTGATTCATCGCAATTGCATTTCAGAGAATTAAACAATATATTCATTTGGTTGAAAGACTCCGACGCGGTGGACCCCACCTCATCGCAATCGGATTATCAGAGAAACTATTTAACGATTCATTCCATTTGAAAATCCCCGATGCACTCTTCACAATTGAAATTTGGCATAAGTCTTATTTCATTTTCCTTTCAAAGGAATAACGATGCGAATACAACTTAAATATTTATATATTGTTATTCATCGCATTCCAAAGATTTAAAAGGTAATATATTTACACTTATTTCGAAATATGCCAATCTCTGATTGTACGTTGACATTAATTCACAAATCAAACGAATAAAAACAATTTTTTTTGTTATTGAATGCATGAGTGTGACTCCCTAGAGGGCATTTAAGTTTTAAACCACGGATATAATAAATGCAAATCAGCGAATAATCCTTTTGTATAGTGTTTTCATTATTGTGTTTCACCTTGGCTGAAAACTTTTATTTGTTGCAGAACAATAGAACATCCAATTTTTCCATTCGCAGAACAGGAGAAACACTACCCGATACTAAAATGTCGAAGAGATTCAGGAAATCGAAAGCCTCCATTGCTGCAAAAGCTCTTGTGTTCACTATGCCACCTAAAGAGAAACCAGCAAAGCTTAAGCTGGTTATAGATACCTCATGCCAGGGACTTGGTAAGATGACATGGGAAAATGTATACAACTTACTTGAAAAGGAAAACCCTAAATTTTTTGAAGCTAAGGCTACAGTTCCTGACAAAGCCGACTCAAACTCTGATTCTGAAAATCTTCTTGGTACATTAGCAAACTCATTTCTGCACCAAGTTGCAACTCGGGCAAACATTTTTCCATATTATGATGTTATTATATGGGTAATTGATAATGTGGCTATCAAAGACAGAACCTTTGTTTCTGCATCAGGAGCAATATTCGGGTCATTCAAGCCAGAAGACATCAAAGCGATGTACCACCTTCCAGACCCACATAAAATTTATAACAAAGATTTTATCGAGGAATTTGCTGCGAATCATGAAAATCAGTCGGAACCAATTAAAGACTGGAGAAGGGCTCCTGAAAAGCACAGATAAGAGGCATCAGGTATGTACTCTATGGAGTCTCTTTTGCCTCCATACTGTTATGCCGCAACAATGATGTGTAGATTTTTTGGAAATGATAACTCGGCTAGATTTTCTATACAAATGATTCCATTAATACATTCTGTTGTTAGTTCCGAGATAATGGATTGAGTTTTCATCCTTTCTGATAAGATAGCCAACAGAATTCTTGAGTATAGGAAAGACAAAAATTCAGGAAATTCCACTCCTTTTTATTTTTGTGCTTATATCCTAAATGCCCTTTGTTTCAATTCGGAATTCCCCTTATTAGGATGGAAATGGACTCCTAAAGAACCTGTTCGAATTCATATATATATCACAAGTTCTTATGGAAGGGGCATTTCAAAAGCCATGTTTACAGAGTCTGTCACGGTTTTCTTATTCTGATTCACCAAATCATTTTTGGCTGATTCCCTCCTAGACTTTCTGACAAAGCTAGATTTTATTTGTCCTCAATTGGAGATTGGTTCGGAGAGGAAAAGCTCACATATATCAGAGTTTTTGGAAGTATTTTAGAACCACACATCCTTCCTTTGTATGTTCCAGACAAACTGTTAGCACATGAAATTTCTTATCAGCTGACAGTAGAAGGCATGTCTAGAACTTTGAAGAACAACAAGAAGCTTATGTGGCCTTATTTTCCTTTTAAATGTGGTGACTATACTGTTAGTAATTTTTTTCATGCTGAAAAAGAAGTTGTTAAGTTAACCGATCTCAAGCTTTCAACAATCCCAGGGAGGCAATATGATCCTAGGAAGGTGGCATATGATTTTACTACTTCTGTTTCAATTGCTTGGTTCGAACATGAACTGGATATGTTTGATGATTTATTTGTTTCTGTAGATAAAATGTCCCAAGTTTTTGATTTGGCTAAGTCCAAACTTCAGGGTGAAGAAATGAATAAATTTTTGTTATTTAGAAGTCATACGTTACTCAAAGTTCCTCTGGATCAGTTGAGAGTTTCTACACAGGAATATGAATCACAACAGAAGGAAACAGAGAATACATCTGGCAAGGAAATAACAGGAACTAATCTTGTTTTACAAAATAAAGATATTAGTAGCAAAGTCAATACTGAAAAGACAGAAACAACTGCTAAGATTGATGTACAACAGTCTTTAGCCCAGACAATAAAAGAAATCATAGGTACTGATGCCAATGTGCATACTGAAAAGGAAGGCACAGACATTAAGAATACTGAACAGGCACCAAAAAGTGATATAAACAATAGTTCAAATTCTCAACTTGGAGGAGAAGAAGCTACTAAACTTATTGTTTCTCCTCATTTGTTGAGCCAATATGAACAATTTTCCCAGCAAATAGGACAACATAATACTCCCCAAGTTAATGATTAGAAAGACCAGGATATAGAAATCATCCCTGAAAACCCCACAGGTGAAATCATGTTGAAGATAGAAGAAATCCCCCCTCTGGATATATTTTACAGTGCTAAACATAGAGATGTTGTATGAAAATAGAGGAAAAGGAGGAGAACTGATCAAGATGCACTTTTGACATCACAGGTGGAATTCATGAATATTGTTTATAAGAATGCTGAGGTGAATCCATCTGAGGATCTCAGCAAATTATCCCAATATGAAGGTGCCTATAGTGCTGCTACTATAGACAAGACCTCTGAAGTTACACAGTTAATGAAGCAAAACGATGTGCAAATAGCTATGTTAGAAGAACAGGTTACAGAGAACCAACAGAAAATCATTCAGTTAGAACAGCGATTGCAGGATGGAGAGCTCAAATCTAAACAATTAGAAGAGCATCTTACTATTGAAAAGGAAAAGATCAAACAACAGACTTTAGAAAAGCAACAACAGCGAAATCAAGAAATAGAAAAATTACAGGCTCTTCTACAAAATGAGCAGACTTCAAAGATTGAGCAAGAGAAGATGTTTCAATCTAAATTAGACAAGTTTAAGAATTATCCTAATTTGGATCAATTCAAAAATGAAGCCCCGAAGACAAACAAGTTATTGTCTCAACAATTAAATGAATTTTGTCTAAAGGTTGCAGAAGCAGAATCCCTATGTGAATTAACATATTCCTTGGTAGATAAAGGATTCAGTCATAAAATTGAATTTGATGAAGCTGATGAAAATATCTCTGATTTTATTTTATGGCAAGACTCAGAATCAAGAAGAAAAGAAAATCTTCCCAAGATTATGGAGAGACATAAAGAAATTATTTTTGCAGAATGGGAACATCGTTTAATCAAAGAAGAAAGAGCTACATCCAGAGCTAAAATCATAATGAACAATGTAACACAACTGGTGAATGATAACCTATATGCAATCAATTTAATTTCAGATTGTACCCCTGGCCAATTACCTAGGGTAAAAGAAAACTGATCACAGATGGAAACAAGAGATAATTAATAAAAATCAGCAAATTGGCCAACTACAAGGAATATCATGGGATACAATGTGGACCTATCTTATCAAGCCACATAGTCAACAAACAACAATAAAATTGCTTTCAAATGCTATCGATTGCATCATTCCCGAATTCTCTGATGCCACATATACAGGGCGGTTGCACTCAAAGCTTAATCATCCAGAAGAAGTGAAGGAAATGCTCAAAATCTGCCATCTGGGCACATCAAACGCAACAATAATCAATGAGTCGGCTCACCTCATGATCACATTTCTGTTCTAGATTTTTGATTTAGATAGATTATAGGAATAGTTTTAGTTATTTTGTTAAGTACCTATTTAAACCCCTTTCATGCATTTAGAAAGTGGTCTTGAATTTGTAATATTTTGACTTGGAGATTACATTTATGTACTCCATTGACTCTTATATTTTTTGTAAAGGATCACATCTGGTGATTCTGTGCGAAATTGTCTTTAAGAATTGCATTCCTGTATCTTGGAGTTAATTTTACATCGAAGTTTCTGGATTTGGATATCGGATTGCATTGAAAAGTATCAAGATGGATATGGTATTTTTATCTATTCACGGTTAGTTTTCTTATGTTATGTGATATTCTCTTTTAAATTGCTATCGTTTATGTGTATTCACTTTACAATATTTCTTTATACATATCATTTCTGAGTGTGTAGAAATATTTATCTTTTACAGTATATGCA